>JAJQQW010000003.1:9231652-9709152 GCA_025583905.1 Ia io
TGTTATTTTATCACATGATAGCAATTGGAATATCACTTTCCAGTCAGATACAGATGCACAACAAGCCTTTGAATATTTGAGAGAAGTTAAAACATTTCAGGGCAAGCCAATCATGGCAAGGTTAAAAGCCATCAATACGTTTTTTGCTAAGAATGGTTATTGATTAATGGATTCTAGTATGTATAGCCAGCCCATTCAGACTCAAGCAGTCTTTATGCAGCCTGTATCTAGTCTTCACCAACAGTACTCCATCTATAGTATTGTGCCTCAGTCTTGGTCTCCAAATCCTGAACCTTATTTTGAAACACCACTGGCTCCTTTTCCAAATAATAGTCTTGTGAATGGCTTTAATTCACCAGGATCTTATAAAACAACTGCTGCTGCTGCTGTGAATACGGGTTGATCATTCAAAAAAAAAAATCGGGAAAAAAAAGAGACATATGTACTACTATTTGAAATACTTTAAACAATAAAAAAAAGAAAAGCAATGCATTGAATGGCAAAAAAAAAAAGATGAAGAAGAAGAAGAAGAAGAAGAAGAAGAAGAAGAAGAAGAAGAAGAAGAAGAAGAAGAAGAAGAAGAAGAAGAAGAAGAAGAAGAAGAAAAAGAAAAGAAAATCGTGTGAAGCCTCATTTTAGGTCATCAAGTGGTTCAGAACACTCAACAGAGGGATCTGTGTCATTGGGGGATGAACCAGTAAACAGATCTGGTTCAAGGAACTTTCCAACTGGACGGCATAAACCTACAGTAACAGGGCATCAGGAGCAAAGCTACCTTCCAAAGGAGACTCCAACTTTGCAGATTGAACAGAATGGGGATTATGGTAAGGGCAGGAGAATTCTTTTCAGAGGTCGAAGATAGCTGAACCAAAGGCTCCAACACCAAAGTTTGACTTATTAGCCTCAAATTTTCCTCCTTTACCTGGAAGTTCATCAAGAACACCAGCTGAGCTTGTTTTGGAGAGTAGGATGTCTGATGTTCTTAAAGGTGTCTACAAAGAAAAGGATAATGAAGAGTTAAGACAAGGGGATAGTTGCCCAGTGCCTGCAGAGGATCAACAGACCAACTGCACCGCTGCCCAGCAATTCAGTATAAGTACTATCCTTCATGTACAGCTGAGCCTCCTGTATTGAGCACAACTCAGGTAGAAAAGGATCTAGTGGAGAATTCACTGTTCAGAAGGATGCTCTCAACCCGACAACTATATCAGTTTCTTCCCTAAATCCTGCAAAGCCATCAAGGACAAATACTGCTTCATCATATGATAATAACATAAATGCAGCTCTAACTGTGGCCCTACAGGAACCCCGAAAGCTAAGTTACGCTTAAATGTGCCAGAAGCCCCCTAAAGAGCCATCTCCAATTCCTGGGCAGCTGCTATGAGAACTTCGCTTCAATGTAGTGTCTCCCACCAAAAATGAAGAGAATGGAGCTCCTGAGAGGTCCATTAAGAAACCACATGAGAAGCCAGAAGCAAGGGCTAGTAAGGATTATTCTGGCTTCCAAGGCAATACCATTCCCAGGGGAGCAGCTGGAAAAATCAGGGAACAGAGAGGCCAGTTTGGCCACAGGGCCACACCTCAGGGAGTAACTCAACGTAATGGCAAAGAGCAATCTGTGCCACCATATCACCAAAGTAAAACAAACAAACAAACAAAAACTATTCAAAAACTTCTCTCTCTTCCCATTAAATTTGAGCCATGGCTATACTGAACTGTATGGAAGGGAGAACGTAACCAGGAAGGAAACAAGAGAAAGTATATCCTTAAATCATTACAGATTTTGGAGTTGTGAACAGTGGAATCCCAAAATTCATCTCTAAAGTGGTTTTAAAATGCTGGAGGATTCCAATCAGAATATATATATATATATATATATATATATATATATATATATATATATATATATATATATAATGTTTTTTAATTTTCAGAGATCTGCCTAGAATAAATTTTGAGGGTTCAGATTTAGCTTGGGAAAAAACATATTACACATCCTTCAGTATAGAAGATGAGGGAGTGAGAGAAAATATTTTTTGAAGAAGCATTTATGTAAAATTAGAAATTACCTTTTTTAATCTATTAAAGTTTGGCTTAGAGAATACCATCTCTGCCTTTATGGCCTTGTGTTGCAAAGCAGATCAGTGGCTGCGGTGCCTGCTTTTGGTGCGTGTGTGTGTAAGAGTGACTGAAGCCAAATCTGTTAACATGTTAGTAAATGATTTGAAAATTGAGTGTAATATGTACTTGAGTAGATTACTTTCCCAGTTTGATATGTAGTCTCCTTTTCAGCTTATTAATATTTCATTCAAAAAGCTTTTGATTGTACTTGGAAATGTGACTACCAATCAGTTTGATACTCACGGAAAGAATGGCAGTTATTCAGATAATTGAAAAATCTGTCTTAGATCTGAGTAGGGTAGGTCAAAAGACCTTCAGTGGTTTAAACTGGCCTGTGATTCCCCACCTCTAAAATAGGAAATAATTTTTTTTGTGTTAAGTCATTTGCTACTCTCTGTTCTTTGACTACCAACCCCCAGAAGCAAATTAACTAATGACCCACATAATTGCATGCTTCTAACAACCTTGACCGATCTAGTCAAAGCATATAACTGTTCTAAATTTCTGAATTGAACAGTGAAGTATTTTACTCTTCTGTTCATGTATTTAGAAGTTTACATCCCAGAATTGTAGTGTTAGTGTTAAAGATGAAACATTGTTATTGACTCTTAAAGTGTTAAAAAGTGTTAAATAGTATAGAAGTAAAACTAATTTTTAAAGACTTAATTTGGGGGGCAACTTTTTCTGTTTACAGTGTGTTATCATAACCTGCCCTCCTTCCCTTTCTCCAAAAAATTAAAATTAAAAAAAATACATTTTGGAATTCACAGAAACAGAACCAGCAAGTCAAGAGATTTTTTAGTTAAGGTGAGAAATTTAGTTGAAGAAAGTTATTACATAATTTCTCAGTTAATCAAGTTGTAGCTCTCTTATTAAATAGGCACATTTACATGCTGGTGTTTAGAAAATCACTAAAATATTAAAAATCATGTTGAATTAATCTGTTTTACATCATACCATTTTCAGAGTTCCATGTAAGGGGGGGTTGTTTTCTAGGGAGTTTGTAGTAGTAACAACTGTCCCTTTTGCTAGTGAATGACTTGTATAAATTGAAACTGTAAATTGTAAACACTGGAAAGCACCATTGTGACATAGAGTAAACATCTTAGTAATATATTAAAATGAATGTAAATAAAGGTTAAAATTACATTACTGTGAAAACTCATCTTCCAACTCTAAGTTAAGCTGTGGAGATTTGTATTAGTAGGTATTTCAGAGCTTTGAAAACACTGCACATTTCTGTACAAGCCAGAGTTATCATTTCTTTGTAACTTATTCAGCTTGGCAATTGCTTTTGATTTGGTGGGTTGATAACATGATATAATACATTTAAATAAGAAGAATCATTTCTACACACTATTTTTTAAATCATGTAGAACTGAAATATACAATTAAACTACCTGTGCTGAAATTTGGGGGAAGTTTAGGTTCTTTTTTTAAAAAAAGTATTAATAATCATTGACTATATCTATGATAAAGTGCTTTTTTGGTTTACCTAGGTAAGGCTGCAGTTGGTGGAAATTATAAACATTTAAAGTGTTAAAACTCTGTGAATGCAATGGATTTAAGAGAATAAACATTTTTATAAAAATAAAAAACAGCATGGTACTGGCATAAAAACATATTTATATAGATCAATGGAACAGAATAGAAAACCCAGAAATAAACCCATGCCTTTATGGTCAATTAATATTTGACAAAGTAGGCAAGAACATATAATGGGGTAAAGATAGAATATTTAATAAATGGTGTTAGGAAAATTGGAGAGATATGTGCAAAAAAATGAAACTAGACCACCTTTTTACACTATATGCAAGAATAAATTCAAAATGGATTAAATATTTAAATGTTAGACTCAAAACATAAAAATCATAGAAGAAAACAGGCAGTAAAATCTCAAATATTTTTACTAGCAATATATGTTTTGATATATTTCCTCAAACAAGAGAAACAAAAGAAAAATAAACATATGGGACAATATCAAACTAAAAAGGTTTTGTACAGCAAAGGAAACTATCAACAACAAAAAAGACAAATACTGACTGGGAGAACATATTTGCACCAATGATACATCTGATAAGGGATTAATATCCAAAATTTATAAAGGATTCATACAACTCAACACCCCAAAAAAACAAAACAATTCAATGAAATAATGTGGGGATCTGAATAGATACCAGAGGAAAGAAAAAGAGGAATTGCCAAGAAATGCAATAAGTGAAACTGAGGCACGCAACATGACAGAAAAAAGAATTCAGAGTAATGGTCATGCAGTTCATAAACCAGATGGACGAGAAAATCAATAACCTATGCAAAAATCAGGAAGAAATCAAATGTGCTATAGCTATAATCAAAAATGCCATGGAATGTTTCAACAGTAGACTAGAAGCAGAGGACCGAATTAGTGAGTTAGAATATAAGGTGGAGAAACAAGCCCAATCTGAAAAGCAACTGGAGAAAAAAATTAAAAAGCAGGAGGAGAGCCTAAGGGAGTTTTGGGACAACACAAAACAAAGTAACATACGTATATTTGGGGTGCCAGAAGGACAAGAAGAGCAGCAAGATTTAGAGAATCTATTTGAAGGAATAATGACAGAAAACTACCCTGATATGGAGAAGAAAAATGTTACACAAGTTCAGAGAGTCCCAAGCAAGATGAATCCCAAAAGACCCACACCAAAACACAACATAATTACAATGGCAAATGTTAACAACAAAGAGAGAATCTTAAAGGCTGCAAGAGAGAGACAAAGAGTTACTTACAAAGGATCCCCCATCAGATTATCAAATTATTTCTCAACAGAAACACATCAAGCAAGAAGGGAATGGAATGAAGTATACAAAGTGATGCAAAGCAAAGGTCTGAATCCAAGAATACTCTATCCAGCAAGACTATCAATCAAAATTTAAGGGGAAATCAGGAGCTTTGCAGACAAAAAAAAGGCTAAGGTAATTTATTACTACCAAGCCAGAACTGCAAGAAATGCTAAAGGGAATACTGTAAAAAGAAGAAATAGAAGGGGGAGGGGGGAAGGGTCACAGGCATGAAGTACAGAAATGGCTATAAACAATTACCTATCAATAATAACATTAAAGGTAATGAATTCAATGCTCCAGTCAAAAGACATTGAAGGACTGAATGGAACATGACCCATATATATGCTGTCTACAGGAGACTCACCTCAGAACAAGGGACTCACACTGACTGAAAATGAAGGGATGGAAAAATATCTATCAGGCAAATGAAAATGAAAAAAAAAAGTGGGGGTAGCAATACTTATATCTGACAAAATAGACCTCAAAGTGAAGACCACAGCAAGAGAAAAGGAAGGCCACTTAATAATATAAAGGAATCAATACAACAAGAGGATATAACTTTGGTAAACATTTATGCACCTAGTGCAGGAGCACGCAAATACATTAAAAACCTTCTAGAAGATATCAGGGAAGAGAATTGACAGCAACACAATCATAGTAGGAGACTTCAATACCCCATTATAACCACTGGATAAATCCTCTAGACAAAAAATTAGCAAAGAAACTTCAATCCTAAACGACTCACTAGATCAGATGGTCTTAATCAACATCTTCAGAACATTCAACCCCAAAACTACAGAATATACATTCTTCTCAAGTGCACATGGGATGTTTTCAAAGATAGAACACATATTGGGACACAGGCAAAGTCTCTCAAAACTCAAGAGGATTTAAATCATATCAAGCATATTCTCAGATCACAATGGCATAAAATTAGAAATCAACTACAGTAAAAACAATCACAAAAATTCAAACTCTTGGAGGCTGAATAGCATACTATTCAACAATGAGTGGGTTATCAAAGAGATCAAAGAAGAAATAAAACACATTCTGGAAACAAACGACAATGAAAACACAACAATCCAAAATCTTTGGCACACAGTGAAAGCAGTCCTGAGAGGGAAGTTCATAGCATTACAGGCCTACCTAAAAAAAAAAAAAAAAAGAAAGAAAAACTGGTAATAAACCATCTAATTCTGCAACTTGAAGAATTAGAAAGAGAGCAACAACAAAAGCCCAGGGTGAGCAAAAGAAAGGAAATAATAAAGATCAGAGTGGAAATAAATGACATAGAGACAAAAAATAATTATAATACAAAAGATCAATTAAATCAAGAGCTGGTTCTTTGAAAGGATAAACAAGATTGATGAACCTCTAGCCAGGCTCACCAAGAAGCAAAAAGAGAGGACCCAAATATAATAAATCAGATATGAAAGAGGCAAAATAACAGGAGACTCCACAGAAATACGAAGGTCGTAAAAAAATACTATGAGCAACTCTACTCCAAGGAACTGGTCAACCTAGAAGAAATAGACATATTCCTAGAAAAATATGACCTTCCAAAACTCAACCAGAAGGAATCAAAAAATATGAATAGGCCGATAATTATAAAGGAAATTGAAGCAGTAATCAAAAAAACTTCCAACAAACAAAAGCCCAGGACCAGACAGCTTCACAGGGGAATTTATAAAACATTCAAAGAAGAAATAAAACCTATCTTCCTCAGATTATTCCAAAAAATTCAAGAGGAAGGAACACTTCCAAGCTCTTTCTATGAAGCCAGCATTACCCTAATACCAAAACCAATAAAGACACTACAAAGAAAAAGAATCGCAGGCCAATATCCCTCGTGAACATAGACGCCAAAATTCTCAACAAAATTCTAGCAAATCGGATCCAGCATTACATTAGAAAGATAATACACCATGACCAAGTGGGATTTATTCCTGGGATGCAAGGATGGTACAATATCCGCAAATCAATAAACGTGATACATCACATAAACAAATTGAGAGATAAAAACCATATGATCATATCCATTGATGCAGTAAAAGCATTTGAAAAAATCCAATACACATTCTTGATAAAAACTCTCAGCAAGGTGGGAATAGAAGGATCATAACTCACCATAATAAAAGCCATATATGACAAACCCACAGCCAACATCATACTCAATTGGCAAAAACTAAAACCATTTCCCCTAAGAACAGGAACAAGACAGGGATGCCCACTCCCATCACTCATGCTCGACATAATACTGGAAGTGCTAGCCATAGAGATCAGACAAGAAGAAGAAAAAAAAGGCATGCAAATTGGAAAAGAAGATGCAAAACTGTCCTTATTCACAGATGACATGATATTGTACATAGAAAATCCCAAAGACGCTATCAAAAAACTACTAGACTTAATAAACGAATTCAACAATGTAGCAGGATACAAAATTAACACCTAGAAGTCTATGGCTTTTCTATACACCAATAATGAACTCACAGAAAGAGAAATTATAAAAGCAATCCCATTTACCATTGCAACAAAAAAAATTAAGATACCTATTAATAAACTTAACCAAGGAGATAAAGGAGATGTAATCAGAAAATTTCAGGACGCTGAAAAAAGAGATAGAAGAAGACATGAACAAATGGAAGAATATACCATGTTCATGGATTGGTAGAATCAACATCATTAAAATGTCCATACTACCCAAAGCAATCTATAAATTCAATGCAATCCCCATTAAAATACCAAGGGCATACTTCAAAGACCTAGAACAAATCCTCCAAAAACTTTTCTGGAATAAAAAAAAGACCCCGAATAGCTGAAGCAATCATGAGAAAGAAGAACAATGTGGAAGGGATCACAATACCAGATATCAAGCTATACTACAAAGCCATTGTTCTCAAAACTGCATGGTACTGGCACAAGAACTGACATAGATATAGACCAATGGAACAGAACAGAGAACCCAGAAATCGACCCAAGCCATTATGCTCAATTAATATTTGGGAAAGGAGGCAAGACCATACAATGGAGTCAAGACAGTCTCTTCAATAAATGGTGTTTGGAAAACTGGACAGATACTTGCAAAAAAAATGAAACTAGATCACCAAATTACACCATACACAAAAATAAACTTAAAATGGATAAAGAACTTAAACCTAAGATGGGAAACCATAAAAATCTTAGCGGAAGCCATAGGCAGCAAAATAGCAGACATTTGTCATAGCAATATATTTAATGATACAGCTCCTAGGGCAATGGAAACTAAGGAGAAAATAAACAAATGGGAATACATCAAAATAAAAAGCTTCTGCACAGCAAAAGAAAGCATCAACAAAACAATAAGAAAGCCCACTGCATGGGAGAACATATTTGACAATGTTATCTCTGATAGGGTTTAATCTCCAACATTTACAGGGAACTCATACAACTTAACAAAAGGAAGATAAACAATTCAATCAAAAAATGGGCAAAGGACCTAAATAGACACTTTTCGAAAGAGGACATTCAGAAAGCCAAGAGACACATGAAAACATGCTCAAAGTCACTAATCATCTGAGAGATGCAAATCAAAACAACAATGAGGTATCACCTCACACCTGTTAGAATGGCTATCATCAAAAAATCAACCAAGTGCTGGAGAGGATGTGGAGAAAAAGGAACCCTCCTTCACTGCTGGTGGGAATGCAGACTGGTGCAGCCACTGTGGAAAACAGTATGGCATTTCCTCAAAAATTTAAAAATGGAACTTCCATTTGACCCAGTGATCCCACTTCTAGGAATATATCACAAGAAAAAAGAAACACCAATCAGAAAGGATATATGCACCCCTATGTTAATAGCAGCACAATTTACAATAGCTAAGATTTGGAAACAGCCTAAGTGCCTATCAGTAGATGAGTGGATTAGAAAATTGTAGTACATCTACACAATGGAATATTACACTGCTGTAAAAAAAAAATAAGGAATTCCTACCATTTGTAATGACATGGATGGAACTGGAGAGCATTATGCTAAATGAAACCTGGCAGTGAAAGAAAAAATACCACATGATCTCACTCATTTATGGATAATAAAGAACATTATAACCTGATGAACAAAAAGATAAATACAGAGACAGAGAAGCATCGAACAGACTGTCAAACTATAGTGGGAACGCTGGGGAGGGTTTGGGGGGTAGGTAAGAGATCAACGGAAGGACTTGTATGCATGCATATAAGCATAACCAATGAATGCAAGACACTGAGGGGTGGGGAGTGAGGGCATGTGCCGAGAGTAGGGGAGGCCGGGGGAGGGTCAATGGGGAAACAAAGGAGACATGTACTACTATTTGTAATACTTTAAATAATAAAAAAAGATACTTCTTTAAAGAGGGCATACAGATGGCCAATAGACATATGAAAATATGCTCAATATCACTAATCAGCAGAGAAACGCAAATTTAAAACCACAATGAGATATCACCTCACATCTGTCAGAATGGCTATCATCAATAAATCAAAAAACAACAAATGTTGGTGAGGATGTGGAGAAAAGAGAACCCTTACGCACTGTTGATAGGAATGCAGATTGTTGCAGCCACAGCAGAAAACAGCTTGGGGTTTGCCTCAAAAAATTAAAAATGGAACTGCCTTATGATGGTGATTCCACTTCTGGGAATATATCTGAAGAAGCCTGAAATACTTACTGGAAAGAATATATGCATTCCTATGTTCATTGAAGCGTTATTTACAATAGCCAAGATTTGGAAGCAGCACAAGTGTCCAGCAGTACATGAGTGGATAAAAAAGCTGTGGTATATTTACACAATGGAATACTGTTCAGCTGTAAAAAAGAAGAAAATCTTACCCTTTGTGACAGCCTGGATGGACCTGGAGAGTATTATGCTAAGTGAAAAAAGTCAATCAGAGAAAGATAAGTACCATATGATTTTACTCATATGTGGGATCTAATGAACAATATAAACTAACAAACAAAATAGAAACATACTCATAGATACAGAAAAAAAAACTGACAGCTGTCAAAGTGGAAGGGTGTTGGGAGGCTGGGTGAAAAAGATGAAGGAATTAAGCAAAACAAAATAAGCCCTGGTGAGTGTTGCTCAGTGGTTAGAGTGTCAGCCTGCATACTGGCTGGGAATCAGACATGGGTTTGATTCCCAATCAAGGTCACACACTTGGGTTGCAGATTCACTCCCCACCCAGGGTTGGGATGCTTGCAGGAGGCAACCAGTCTATGTGTCTCTCTCACATCAATGTTTCTCTCTCTCTCTCTCTCTCTCTCTCTCTCTCTCTCTCTCTCTCTCTCTCTCTCTCCCCCCCCCCCCCTCTCCTTTCCACTCTCTCTGAAAAAACAATGGGAAAAATATCCTCAGGTGAGGATTAACAATAACAACAACAAAAAACCCCTCAGACACAGTCAACAGTATGATTACCAGAGGGAAAGGCAGGTGGGGCAAAGTAGAAGAGGGTCAAAGGGGAATAAATAGTAATGGAATGAGACCTGACTTGTAGTGATGAACACACAATACAATATACAGATGATATATTATAGAATTGTACACCTGAAACCTATGTAATTTTATTAACTAATGTCACCCCAATAAATTAAATTTTAAAAAAAACTTTAAAAATAATTAAAACAAATTCTTTTTTTAATTGATTTTTAGAGAAAGGGAGAGGGGGAGAGAGAAACATCAATGTGAGAGCTCAACATTGATCGGCTGCCTACTGCATGCCCTTTACTGGGATCAAGTCCGCAACCTGGGCATGTGTCCTGACCAGGAATCTAACTGGCAATCTTTCAGTGCACAGGACAATGCCCAACCAACTAAGCCACACTGGCCAGGGCAATGAGTTATATTTTTTAATGTCATTCACATTGTAAAAAATAACAACTCTCCTGAAATCAATCTATAAATTCATTGCAAATACCAATCACAATTTCTTAGGTTTTTTCCCCTACATCCAACTGTAAATTCATTGCAAATACCAGTCAAAGTTTTTCAGGGTTTTTTCCTTTATAGAGAAAAAAATGATTTCAAATGTCCTCTGAAAAAACAAGCATGATAAATAGCCAGGCAGAATAATGAGAGTATTTGTCCTACTCAATATTGAAAAGTATTATACTAATAATAAAAATTTAGCATTATACAATAATTTACAGAAAGCTCAATAGTACAGAATTCAGAAACATATGTATGAATGAGAATTTGATACATGATGAAAGTGGACAGTTCAACAAAATGGGTTGGGAAAACTGAGTCATTTGGAGAAATAGTAATGGCAAATCTCTACCACTAAAATTAATTTCAGAAAATACTGAAAGAAAACATAGGTAATTGATTTATAATCTTGGTATGCAACTTTTTAGATAGTCACCTGACACTATGTATCCACATTTTAAAGTTTGACCCAGCAATTTATCCTAAGAACATAATGTGTCAAATTCACAGAGAAATATGTATAAGAATGTTATTAAGCACTGCTTATAATAGTGAAAAATTGGGAACAACTTAAATATCAGTTACATAAATTATATCATACCCATACAATGAAACCCTAAAGAACCATTGAAATAATGATGCGTAACCACACTGATACATGTTACCTGAATGTTCTGAGAAGCACTGTTCTAGCTTATAGTGCTAACAGCAGTTCAAATGTGTGCCTGCTTCTCCACTCTCACCAACACCAGAGGGTATCCTCCACAAGCTTCCTATCTAGAGCTGTGTTTTTTTCTGTTCATCCACAGGCAGTTCTGTCATACAGATACATGTTCTCCATCTCAACTGTGCATATTTGGTTCTGCAGTGTCTCCCAAATGATCAGCTGAAACAATTGACAGTAAAGAACAGGGACCTGTTCACCTGGTCTGCAAATCAGAGACACTTTAGGAGACCCCTTTATCTCTGGAGTTGCAGGCAAAGTTTTGGTGTTTATACAAATAATTAACCAATTGCAAGTGTGTCATTTCTATCTTCACCTTCACAGTGGGCTGTGGAAATTGAGTTCAGGCTGTGGAAAGCTTAAGCTGCTACATGAAATGTTAAAACTGTTATGCTTCGGAGACTATATAGCATTCTGCTAGTGACCCTGGGACCAGAAAATCAGATGTTGCACCTGGTAATGATTTCACTTTCATCCAACTTCAGTAGCTTGAGACTGAGCAAATTCTTTGTTTTGATCTTGTATTCTTGTCTTGAGATTCAGCTAAAAGTAACAACCCCAGTGAACTGAGAAATAAGAAGGATCCTCAATACCCACACACAGAGTGCTGGAGACAAAGTCCCCACCAATGAAGACCTGCTACAAAGCAGCTCAAGACAATATGCACTGCTGCCTTTGGTTGACAAGTGAAGACGGTAATTGAAGGGGCTGTCAGAGGAATAGAGTTAGGCAGCCTCATTTACAACCAACACTGGAGTACTTTTCAAAAAGATACCTCGGCTTGGACCATCACTAAGAATGACCATGTCAAAGTGAGTGACTTTTATTTTCTTTTTTAAAAATTTTATTTTATTGTTGAAAGTATTAAAGATGTCCCCTGTGTTGTTATTGTTGTTGTTGCCATTGACCCCCACCACCACCCTCTCAGGCCTTCACCACACTATTATCTGTGTCCCTGGGTTATACATACATATGTGCATTTAAGTTCCTCGGTTAATCTCTCCACCCCCACCCCTGCATTCCCTCTGAAATTCGTCAGTCTGTTCCATGCTTCTATGTCTCTGAATCTATTTTCTTTATAAGTTTATTTTGTTCATTAGATTCCACATATGAGTGAGATCATGTGATACTTATCTTTCTCTGACTGGCTTATTTTGCTTAGCATAATACTCTCCAGGTCCATCCATGCTATTGCAAATGGTAAGAGTTCCTTCTTTTTTACAACATGGTTGTATTCCATTGTGTAAATGTACCACAGCTTTTTTTATCCATTTATCCTACCTAATAAAAGATAATTGTGCAAATTGACTGCACCTTCGCTACACCCAAGCCACGCCCACCAGCCAAGCCATGCCCACCAACCAATCAGGACGAGTATGCAAATTACCCCAACCAAGATGGCGGCTGATTTGCATATCAAGACAGCGTAGAAAGAAGCCAAGAGCTGCCGAAGGGAAGGGAGCAAAGCTGCGGAGAAGCAAGCAAGCAGGGGGGAGGAGAAGGGAGGAGCAGAGGTGGGGCCAGGGGAGAAGGAAGGAGAGCAGGTGGCTGGCTCAGAAGGTGGGGCGGGAGAGAAGGGAGGAGCGGAGGCGGGGCCCTGGGAGAAGGAAGGAGAGGGGGTGGGCTGGCAGAGAAGGTGGGGTAGGGGAGAAGGGAGGAGAGTAGGCAGGGTGGGGTAAAGTGCAGCAGGAAACCCTATTGCAGGATTTTTCCTGCAACGGGAATGCTATTATTAGTATAATAAAAATTGTCTAAGTCAATATTCCAAACGTATGAAGATTAGTTTTCAAACTATTAAAATTGTTGAAGTGCTACCAGGAAAGTTTTTATGGCTCCAGTTAAAGAAGTTAATTAAGAGAAGAGAAAGATGAGGAAGTTATCTTAATATATAAAGAGGTAATATGCAAATTAGGCCAGGACACCGTAATGGGATGACCGGACAGGAGGAGATTGCACAAGCAGGTGAGGCCCGGAGCTGAGACGAAGACAGAGACGGGGCCTGCCCGAGCTGGCACCGCAGCTCTGGAGGCCCAGAGCAGACACAGGCAGGGGGGCCAGAAGGGATCCTGGGGCAGAAGTCAGGTGCAGGTCTCTGCCGCCCCGGCGGCAGCGGTCTGGCCTGCCTCCTGTGGCGGCCCATGGGGTGCCTTCTTCCACAGCGGGAGGTGGGGCGCCTCCTTGCACGCGATTTCAATCGCACGCTGGGCCTCTAAGAAAAAATAAACACTCAGGAGTGAACTAGCAGTTAATAAAGACACAATTACAATCTTTATATCATCTTACCTTTGCTTTATTTTACATTATCCCCCTTCTGTATGTAGAGAAAGAAAAAGAGGCATGGTATGGTAGAAAGATAAAGTTAATTCCAACAATCTCTTCATTATTCCCATGGCTACAACAGAAAGATGGTAATAACTAAAAGAGGGACTTCTTGGAAAGAAACAATGATTTTAGATTCAGAAGAAATGAAAAAGAAAAAATGAAGATTGATGATGAAGGTACAAACATGTACTATGAGAATTATTTCTAAAATTCAACTTTAAAAATCAATTGAAAGTGGCCTTTTGGATGAAATTTATTTAGTAAAGAGTTATGTTTCGTAATTATACATAGGAAGTTCATGATTAAGAGTCTAAGAGACTTGAATAAAAGGACTCACATGATTCTTAGTTAAGGCATGCGCCCATCACTTGGTGACAGTTTACCTGAATTGCGGAAAATCATGTTTAAAAGCTTCAACTATAAAATTAAAGGGATCTCACAACAGAACGTATTTCACATGTGTGCTCAAGTATGAACACATAATCTGGGATGTATATGTAATTTCCTCCTAAATTCGTCTGTTTCCCATCATTTCTTTGGTATTCTAATTTTTCTGCTTTTCCATTTTAATTATTATCCTCTAAATACCAAACTCTAATAAAATTGCAGACATCCATCCTTTTTCCTTAACCAATATATTCCCTGGAGTCTGTTCCCCAGGACAAAAGACCCTTTGCTGACACTTACAGGGGTGGGCAAAAGTACGTTTACAATTATTCACATGGAAAAAGACACAGGTTATGATTATTACAATAGCATTATTAACTCAAAAGAATGTCACAATGCAACTTAATTTATCCTCCTCCTACCTCCCAGCACTACTCTCATCCCCATTCTCTTGACCCCACTTCTACCGTGATACATTGTTAGAATAATAGTCTCCAGTTAATCACATTTCCATGGCTCTATGTCCTTTTGGCCTTCCCATTAAATGGTGGGGTCTGTTTCTCCACCCCTTGAATCAATTGATTCCATAGGGGGGAACTGTTTGGGTCATTAGAATGTGGTAAAAGTAGCATTAAACAAGTTCTGGAGCCTAGATGTTAAGGCTCTAAGACCTCCCTGCTGTTAAAAAGCCCATTCTACTCTATTGGAGGACAAGAGGTCATGTGAAAGGGATTGAGATGCCCCAGCCAACAGCCAGCAGCAGCTGCTGACAGTGAGTGGAGCCATCTTAGACTTTCCAGCACCAAACTCTTGCAAGCCTTTTTGCAGGACAAGCAACCGAACCACTGAGATTTCCAAGCCTAAGAATTGTGAAAGGGAATGAATCATTGCTGTTTTAGGCCACTAAGTTTTGGAATGGTTTCTATAACAATTGATAACTGATACATCCTCCAAAGGAAAAAAAAACATGTTTTATGGGAAGCTTTCTACAAAATAAAGAGACATAACATGATTTTCCCTCCTTCTATTGGTTTACTCTCACCCCCAGGCTTATGCTGTTGTGCCCTCTCTGCAGTCTGGAAACACGCTATTAAACGCTTACTCTTGGGTGGGGACTTTGTCTGGCTTGTCTCTGGCATTATCAAAGGATTCCTCTTATGTTCATTCTCTGTTTGTTAACAAATGTTTGAAAGGAAAGAGGGAGGAAGATGGTTTAACTTGAGCTCCCGGAGGCAGAGGGAATATATTCAAATACCATTTTGTACATACCCTCATAAATCCCTTGGGGTAGGCACTGAGTAAACATTTACTAAAAGATGACAAGGAGGAACAGAGAAGGTCACTATGAAAGACATTGGATCCCAATCTTATTTAGGACAAGCAAAGTGTTATGTACTCTATGGACAAAAATCCCTAAAAGACAGGGACAGCCAGAGGCAAAAACAGGATTGGGTTGTAATACTCTAAAAGCAGGGATAGGGAATGTCAGGCCTGCAGACTGTATAAGACCCAAGAAATCATTTGGTCTTGCCCAGAGGCAGGACTCAAAATTCAATAAATCTAGGAGCTTTTTTCATAGCAACATAAATTCACACTAAGCAGATTGCGTTAAGCGAATGACATTATAAGTATCCAAATGGCCCTTGGCAGAAAAAAAGGTTCCCCATCCCTGCTCTAAAGTTATAGCAAGGAGCACATCAACTAAATTCTGGTACATTTTCAATAAATCCTTTCACATATATGTAGTACATTAGTAATCACTAAGAGGGGAAAACAAATTATAACAGCATCTTGATGTAGGAGGAAAGCACACTTTGGGGAAAGTGCCGGATATTTCTTCCAGTGAGGAATGATGACTAGGAGTCTAATAATTCCCAGAGTTTGAAAGCTGTGCTGCAGAAACACTGCTTGGAACTGAAAATCTCCTGAATTTTTTGTTTTGTTTTTAATTTTAACTTTCACATTTTAATATCTCTGAAAGTTGTATATATTGTTCTTTTTTAAAAAATCTTTATTGTTGAAAGTATTATGTATGTCCCCTTTTTTCCCCCATTGACCTCTTCCAGTCCCCCTCTGCTGCCCCACACTCCCCCCGGCCAGGCCCTCACCACCCTACAGTCTGTGTCTACGGCTTATGCATATATGCATACAAGTTCTTTGGTTGATCTCTTCCGACCCACCCACCCACCCCTGCCTTCCGAGTTTCTTTGGTAAAACCACAAAACAAAATGAACTTCAGTTCTGGGAAGATTCTTCTGAGAAAATCCAGGTTATCAATCCAAGAGTTAAAGAAGCATAATCTACCTATAAGCTAACCAAATTTTGCATCAGAATTTAAAAAGTAACAAGCAAGTAATTTTTGTTAAAATTATGGCTTTTGTTCCTTATCAGTCCACTAGGAATGTAAACTAACAGAGAGACTATGCAAACATCTAGAAGCAATAGTCAGCTCCAGATCCAGCTCTTACTTAGAAATGACCTGAACTGGGAAGTTACTGTAAATCTCATTTCCTAGCCAGGCTCTGTCTCACAAGTAAGATTTGCTATTACTATGTTACTGCTGCATTTTTTTGGTTTGTTGTTTGGTTTGGTTTGATTTGGCTTCATTTGGTTTTCTTTTAGTTGTTCTTAATGTGCCGTTGCCAGATGTTAAACATTAGTTGGCTCTCCTACAAGCTATATTCTGAAAAATAATAAAGCAAAGACTACTAGAGCTATAAAATAAATAAAATCCACAAAGCCAATTTACTGACCTTCCAGGCAAAGAAACACACACAAGCAAAGAAATTCACTTAATGATTAGCTGAGGGGGGAAAGTCAGGATGTTTAATCTAGAAAAAGTGATTAAGGCTTGACAACCAGTACTCCAGAAATCAATCCAAGGTTCAAACAAATTCAATTGTTCATTGTCAGGGAAGAGTCTGTAGTTGGGTCCAATAGTGGTTTGGTGTTTGGGTCCACTTCAGCTTGTTAGAATCAGTCATAATGGAACACAGTATTTTATCTTGATATCTCCTGAGTAGAAAATTTTCCTTCTACAATTCTCACCTGCCCCTCCTCTATCAAAGCTCCATATATGACACACATATCTGGAAGGTAATGTGTCTCCCCTTACAGTCCTTAGCTCAGTGCTTTAAAATAACACAGTTGTCTTTAGTAAAGATTTGTAAAATGTGTATATAAATCAAAAACATTCACGTGCTCAGGTGGTCTCCACTGCTTTGCCCAGTTATGCCCTAGAATTTGCCTTTCTTCCCATACTCCATCCACTTCTATCCAACATGTTTATAGAGCTAAAAATTATGCTATGGCATACTATAAAGAAAATAGAGCAGGACCATACCTGTGAAATCCTCCTTCAACAGCAAATATTATCTAATAAAATACTTATGTATGATTATTCCAAACAATCACGACTCCCAGAGTTCTCACTAGATTTTAAGAACATCACTACTCAAAAGTCAAGGAAGCTTTTCAGGACATAGCAGTAGTTGAAGAAAAGAGGAGATAGTAGTATAGATAAATAGTAGAAGGTGGGAGGAATTAGAAGAAAAGGTGAAGAGCAAGGAGAAATTAAAAAAATGGTTTAGGATAAAAAATATACTGTAACTGAAGAAATCAGACTGATCTGGACATATGCAACCAGAAGGCCAGAAAGGAATAGTGACAGCTGAAGGAGCTTGCAAAGCTAAGCAAGTCTGTTTTGCAAAGTCTGGGCAGGAAAATGCTGTTGGCTAAAGCAGAAAATAAGGTGATTTTTCCCCCTGCTGGGGTTCTGCCAAAGCTCTGTTCTGCAGAACCAGAAACTAAGTAAATAGACAAACTTATTCAGAAGATGTGTCCCCTTAGTTCTCCCCCAGAATGGTGTCAAACCTGCCTGGGATACTAGAAATTCCTGTGACTTTGGTAACAAGGCATTAGCCAGCATGTTTCTCTCCATCCCACAACACCTGCTCCTGAAAGAAAAGCATTTGCTCCTTGCATGCAAATCATTTTTTATAAAAAGGCATCTAATTAGCATTCAATGAAAGTACCCTACAGCAGGTAAAACATATTAGACACAAACTCAGAAATGAAAAAATAGACTCATTATGTACAAGCCTAGAGCCAAACATTTGCTGTGGTACAGCTATTCTCAATATTTTCCTTGTGCCTAATTAATAGTTCTCTAAAATCCTCTGTGAATATTTGCCAGCCAGAGATTTAACTGCATGTCCAGAATCAATGTTCAAACTACAAAAATGCCTTCTTCTCTCAGGAGAGGAAATTACAGCCCAGAGAGGTGAGTGAATTATTCCAGTTTACACTTGAGTTCTTGGTACAAGTCTGTGTGTGTGTGTGTGTGTGTGTGTGTGTGTGTGTGTTTCATAGCACTATGACAGACACCATCCCCATTTATCATCCACACCCCTCTCCTCCACCTTCATGGCATACCATACAACTCAAGAATGCTTTGGGATCGGAGGCAGGGCCTGACACAGGCTGAGCAGCACAGGGAGTGGTGCCTGACGGGCTGCATTACCAGAGGAATATCAGAAGCTGGGGCCAGCCAGCCCTTGGCTGTGGCGGGCGACTGGTAAAGTTGCCAAGGACTTCTGTGATATTATCTCATGTAATCCCACAGCCCTGCTAGTGCATCCTATTGGCTGAAGAAATGGATCTAGAGGAGGAGGAAGCAATGCCCTGGAGTTAAAGCAAACCCCACGAAGGGGGAGGAGGACCAAGATGGCGGCATAGGGCAGACGCCTGATTGTTGCCTACCACAACAATTTTGAAACTACAACTAGAAAACAGAACGGACACCATCCAGAACTACCGGAGGGCTGGCTGAGCAGATGCTCTACAACTAGAGTAAAAGAGAGGGGGACGCGGGATGACGCTGATGCCAGTGAGCCAAAGATCTCACTTTAAAATCCATGGCTCTGGAAGATGGCGGCGGAGTTGAACGGCTGATCTGTTGCCTCGCATGGCAGTTTCAGAAATACAACTAAAAGATGGACTGGTGAGCGCGGCGACTCCTGCTCGCGTCTCCCCAGGCCGGGCGGCTGCTCCTCTCAGTCAGCACCTCAGCCGGGGCCATGAGCCCGTGGGCGGCCGCGGCAGCTGCTATGGCGGTGGCGGCGGCCGCGGACTCGGCGCAGTAGCTCTCGGTGAAGGAAGAGACCATCTTTCTGCAGGACGGGCCCATCCGCGTCACCGACCTGGCCGAGCTGCCCAGTGAGATCCTCGGGGCCCCAGAGGCCGCCGACACCGACTTGGAGGATTTTTAGGATTTCAAGTCCTTTAGCCATTTTGAGAGAGGAGAACCAAGAAGGCAGCAAAGTTAAACTAATGAACTGCGCCGCGCACAGCAATTTCAAAAATACAACTGGAGAACAGAGCGTCTGCCACCCAGAACCACAGGAGAGCTGGCTGAAGGGTGGATTTACAGCTAAGAGGGAAGAGGACAGAGCGAACTCGGAAAGGATAAGGTGCGGAGGCGCGTGGGTCGGGCTGGTGGCGGGGGAAGGGTCGTGCGGCTTTTTTTCCAACCCTAGGGGAGATTAGCTCCCCATCACCCTGAAATCCAGCTTCTAGGGACTCGCGGGAGACCCAGACGCCTGCAGGGAGAGGCTGGACTCTCGGCCTTCGTGTCGGAGAGTGGGAGTAACTTCCTTGCGGAGGTGCGCCCAGCAATCAGTGTTTGCTGCACTGGAGTGCGGAACGAGGGGGCTTAGAAACGTGGAAAGCAGAAAAAGCAGACTTGCAGCCATTGCGGTTCGCCACACCATGGCCTGGTGGCGCCCTGAGACCCCGCCCTGGGACCCCCCCCGCCCTGGGACCCCGCCCCGCACGTTTTGCAGACCCGCCCCGCACGTTTTGCAGGCCCACCCGGGCTCCAAGCAGCGGCTTTTGCATGTGGGTGGCCTGCCCTGTGGCAGCTTGACCAGATGAACTGCGGTTCTAGTCGGACTGCTCCAGGGCCGCTTAGACAGGAGGAGGAGACTGCAGTTTTTACTGTAACTCCTGCTGAGTGGCCTCAGACAGTAGCTGACCTGCACCCCACTGGAGACCCAGAAACGAGGGCATCTAGTGGTCGGTGTGAGATGACACCAGATTTCAACCACTCGTATAAGGGACACATTCAAGAGGCAGACTCAGTGAGTGCCAAAGCCTTGCTGCAACAAGATCCGGCCCATAAACGTGTCTCCTGCACAGCAACCCTTCCTTTATAGAAACAGGGTCCTCACGGCCAATTGGCCAGGAGGACAATTCCTCCCAGTGACACCAACAACAATCAAGACTTAACTATACAAAGGAGGACCAAGATGGAGGCATAGGGCGGAAGCCTGATTGTTGCCTACCACAACAATTTTGAGACTATGAGAGGAGAGCAGAGCAGACACCATCCAGAACCACCGGAGGGCTGGCTGAGCAGATGCTCTACAACTAGAATAAAAGAGAGGGGTAGGCAGGATGATGCTGATGCCGGTGACCCAAAGATCACACTTTAAGAACTACGGCTCAGGCGACACAATGGCAGCCTGGAACGTGCTCGGCGCAGTTCCCCCGGCGGTCTCCGGCTGAGGGGACGGCACCACTCGCTGCCGAGCACGGACAGACGAGCCCCTGAGAGACATGGGGTGGGAGACTCCACGCTTGCTGACCTCCGAGTCCTTCAAGAATCTCAACGCCCCAGAAGCGGCCAGGTGCGCACGCTCGGCGACTGGCCACCGCTGCAGACCCAAGGGCCGACGCAGCGAGCCCGGACCAGCCCGCCACCGCGCACCGGGCACACCAGAGCTTCGCCGAGCCCGCAGCCCAACGAGTTCTGCGGCAGCCGCCCTGGAGCTCTGAGAAAATGGCCGAAGGAATTGCTGAGAGGGAATTGACCAATAGGAACTGGGATCAAAAAGACGAAACCCCGCTGGGTCCCGGGTCCGGGTGAGGCCGCGCGCCCCTGGGTCCGGGTGAGGTCACGTGACCTGGGGTCTGGGAGAGGCCACGCGCCCCTGGGTCCAGGTGAGGCCACACGCCCCTGGGTCCGCGTGAGGCCACACGCCCCTGGGTCCAGGTGAAGCTGGATCCCAGGTCCGGGTGAGGCCATACTCCCCTGGGTCCGGGAGTGGCTGGGTCCTGGGTCCGAGCGAGGCTGCGTGCCCCTGGGCTCGGGTGTGGTCACACACCCCTGGGTCTAGGTGAGGCCTCACGCCCCTGGGTCCGGGTGAGGCCGTGTGCCCCTGGATCCGGGTGAGGCCACACGACCATGGGTCTGGGAGAGGCCACGCACCCCTGGGTCCAGGTGAGGCCACACGCCCCTGGGTCCGGGAGAGGACACACGCCCCTGGGTCCGGGTGAGGCCACGCGCCCCTGGGTCCGGGTGAAGCTGGATCCCAGGTCCGGGTGAGGCTGCGCGCCCCTGGGTCCGGGTGAAGCTGGATCCCGGGTCCAGGTGAGGCCGTGCGCCCCTGGGTCAGGGTGAGGCGGCGTGAAGGGTGAGGCCATGCCCCCTGGGTCCGGTGAAGCTGGATCCCGGGTCTGGGTGAGGCCGTGCACCCCTGGGTCCGGGTGAGGCCGTGCGCCTCTGGGTCCGGGTGAAGCTGGATCCTGGGTCTGGGTGAGGCCATGCGCCCCTGGGTCCGGGTGAGGCCATGCGCCCTTGGGTCCGGGTGAAGCTGGATCCCGGGTCTGGGTGAGGCCGTGCGCCCCTGGGTCATGTGCCCCTGGGTCTGGGGTGAGGCCACACGCCCCTGGGTCCGGGTGGGGCCACGCGCCCCTGGGTCCGGGTGAAGCCACGCGCCCCTGGGTCCGGGTGAAGCTGGATCCCGGGTCCGGGTGAGGCCGCGCGCCCCTGGGTCCGGGTGAGGCCGTGTGCCCCTGGGTCCGGTGAGCGCCTCTGGGTCCGGGTGAAGCTGGATCCCGGGTCTGGGTGAGGCCATGCGCCCCTGGGTCCGGTGAGGCCACGCGCCCCTGGGTCCGGGTGAAGCTGGATCCCGGGTCTGGGTGAGGCACGTGCGCCCCTGGGTCCGGGTGAGCCATGTGCCCCTGGGTCTGGGAGAGGCCACGCGCCCCTGGGTCCGGGTGAAGCTGGATCCCGGGTCCGGTGAGGCCGTGCGCCCCTGGGTCCGGGTGAGGCCACACGCCCCTGGATCCAGGTGAAGCTGGATCCCGGGTCTGGGTGAGGCCGTGCGCCCCTGGGTCCGGGTGGGGCCACGCGCCCCTGGGTCCGGGTGAAGCCACGCGCCCCTGGGTCCGGGTGAAGCTGGATCCCGGGTCCGGGTGAGGCCGTGCGCCCTGGGTCCGGGTGAGGCCGCGCGCCCATGGGTCCGGGTGAGGCCATGTGCCCCTGGGTCCGGGTGAGGCCGTGCGCCTCTGGGTCCGGGTGAAGCTGGATCCTGGGTCCGGGTGAGGCCATGCGCCCCTGGGTCCGGGTGAGGCCATGTGCCCCTGGGTCCGGGTGAAGCTGGATCCCGGGTCTGGGTGAGGCCGTGCGCCCCTGGGTCCGGGTGAGGCCATGCGCCCCTGGGTCTGGGAGAGGCCCACGCGCCCTGGATCCGGGTGAAGCTGGATCCCGGGTCTGGGTGAGGCCATGCGCCCCTGGGTCCGGGTGAGGCCATGCCCCCTGGGTCCGGGTGAAGGGTCCGGGTGCGGCCGTGTGCCCCTGGATCCAGGCGAGGCTGGGTCCCGGGTCCGGGTGAGGCTGCGCGCACCTGGGTCCAGGTGAGGCCACGCGCCCCCTGGGTCTGGGTGAGGTCACGCGCCCCTGGGTCCGGGTGAAGCTGGATCATCCCGGGTCCGGGTGAGGCCGTGTGCCCCTGGATCCGGGTGAGGCTGGGTCCTGGGTCCTGGTGAGGCCACACGCACCCGGGTCCAGGTGAGGCCATGCGCCCCCTGGGCCCAGGTGAGGCCACTTGCCCCTGAGTCCGGGTGAAGCCATGCCCCTGGGTCCGGCCAAGACCAAAACAGAGGGTATTGGACCTGCATTACCACCATTTGTCCACCATCCAGAGCTGAGGGGTCAGTACTGACATGTACACATAAGGAACTGGTGGACATTGATATTGGGTCTCAAAAGAACTGTTGGTCCAGAAAGAAACTCACTACAGACTGATTCATTTGCCTGTCAGCATAACTATTATTGCTCATCTCACATTCAGTTCTTATAAGTATATCTCTAGTGACACATGATCTTGCTCATCTAGGGGAAATGATGAACAACATAGACTGATGAACAAGAACAGAACCAGAAACAAGGAGGCATCGATCAGAATATCGGGCCTCAGAGGGAAGATAGGGGAGGGTGGGGGGAGGGGGGAGAGATCAACCAAAGGACTTGTGTGCATGCATATGAGCCTAACCAATGGTTAAGTTCAACAGGGGGTTGGGGCATCCGTGGGAAGGGTTGTGGGATGGGAATGGGGGGATGAGGACAAATATGTGACACCTTAATCAATAAAGAAATTAAAAAAAAAAAAAGAATGCTTTGGGCTGCCATTAACAGAAAATCTGACTGACAGAAAAACATGAAGACAATCATAATTTATTTGGTAAAGGGCTGGAGGTAGGTGGTCCCAGGGTTTGTTCTAAAGCTCAAAAATGTAATAAAAAACTCAGGCTTTCCTCATATTTCTGTTTGAGCATTCATAGCAGGTGGACCTCTCAGCCTTGAACTTGTGACCTTATGGTGACATGATGGCTTCAGAGCTCCAGGCATCACATAGTCATAGCAGTGCCAAACAGTAAAGAATGGGATGGACAGAAAAGGGCTTTGTTTTCATCATGGAAGAAAATCTTTCTCAGAAATGTCTCTCTGGACAGAACTAGATCAGATGGTCACTATCAGCTGCTAAAAAGTCTGGGAAAGAAAATATCCAGCAAATTATAACAGAAGTGACAAGACTGGCTTAAACCAATGATGGCACATTGTCATTATTAACAAAATGGATTCTATAAAAAGGAAGAAAAGGGGGTTGCTGTTAGGTAGGTATTTCAGTTAACTGTTAATGTGTAACATACCTCCTTTGAGACTCAGGGGCTTAAAACAGCAACCTTATGTTATTTCTCAAGTATTTGGAATTCAGTTGATCCAGCTGGGCTCAGTTGAGTGGTTCTGATTATCTCAGCCAAATTTGTTCAAGTAACTAGAACATTGGGATTTCTGGACTGACTGAGGCTCTGTTCCTTATCTCTCCTCCTCCTAGTAGGATGAGCAGGTCACTAAAGTGTGTTCTTTTCATGGCAATGGCTAAGGCACAAGAATGCAAGCAGAGTCATGCAACCCAGCTTAATAAACAACTCACTGTGGGACACCCCCTTTTCATTCACTCCCAAGACACTCTCCCCAACATCCACTCACTGTGCTTCTCTTACACTTCTCCCCCTCTGCTGTGGGCTGGATGCTTGTGTCACCTCCAAATGCATATGTTGAAAATTAACCCCAATGCGATAGAATTCGCAGGTGGGGATTTTAGGGGGTGATTAGATCCTGAGGGGTGGTCAGTGCCCTTATAAAATAACCCTTAGAGAGAGCTCTCACCCCTTCTCCCGTGTGAAAACACAGCAAAAAGAGAGCCCCCTGTGAACCGAGAAGGGAACCCTCATCAGAGATCAAACCTGCCAGCATCTCGATCTTGGACTTCTCACCTCCAGAAAGTGAGAAATAAATGTGTGTAGATTATAAACCACCCAGTTTATGCTATTCTATTGGAGCAGCTCAAAGAGGCTAAGGCACCTTCCCACCACTTCTTTTGCCATTTTTTCTCATATATGTGCTCATAATGGGGTGACCATGGAAATGCTTGGTGGAAAGGAAATGGGTGTAGGGTATGATCAGCAGTAAGTGAGGTGCTCATAAGTTAAATTTGAGGCCCAAGCAGCCAGGAGCAGTTATTGTCCAGCAGTGAAGCTCTGCTTCCCCAGATGTGCAGAGAAGTGCAAGGGGAAGAAAGGGAACCTCAAGGCCCAGTTCTCTCCAGGCTCAGAACTGCTTCAGTTTTTCTGGTATTTGCACAGTAGAATCTGCCAGGGGCCTCAGGAATTTCATATGACTATACCTGACTGCAAATGGCCATAGGAGGCTTTTCAAAATCCAGTCCTTGTTTATCTTTGGGCACTTTGGCTGTGCTGCCATCCCAAAGCTGAGAGGCACTATCTAAGCTTTGGATTAAATCCACACTTAACTCCTTTCTCACTGGGCATTTCAAATGAGAAGAGTGCTCATGAAGAAGACATCTTTTGTAGGTTTTACTTTTCTTTTTTCATATATATATATAAAGAGCCGTAGGTTTTACTTTTCTCTTTTCATATATATATAAAGATCCAGGGTTGTAACATTCACAATGACTGGAGGCTCGACCAAACGCCAGGCTGTGCGTGCAGTGCAGCAGGCGAGCGGGCTGAACTGCTGACCTCTCCGAGAGAGAGAGAGGCGGGTCTGATCAGCAGTGGCAGCGGCTGCTGGCAAGGCAGGGAGAGCGAAGCATGGTGATCAGACCCTGCTTTTCTTTCCCAGCCTCGCCAGCAGCCAAGCCTCTCTCTCTCTCCCAGATGTCAGCAGTTCAACCCACTCACCTGCCGCCTGGGGCAGCTGCTGATCAGCCCCACATCTATGATCAGGCTGATCAGCAGATGCCCGGAGATGCTGACTGGCATAGAAACCGACCAATCAGAACCAAATCTGGGTGAACTGTGAAGGCAGAACCTAAGGTGGGGGCTGAGGAGGGGTTTTAAGGGCAACAGCTGTTTGGGGTAAGGTGTAAGAAAGTGGTTCAATTTTTTAATGACTGGTTTGGCAGTACAGTGCATATGGCTGGCTATTAGTCCAGATATAGGGATTATGTATTTTTGTCTGCCAAGAGCATCTCCTCCTGCTGATAATGCCCCACCCCACCCCCATTTAAGCAACCCTATCCTATATAATCTATCTATACTAATAATCTATACTAATAAAAGGGTAATATTCCTAATTCGACCAGGTCAACTGGCCATCTTCCAGACACCTGACTTCCTTCCAGACAAAGCCATGGTGGTGGGGGCTGAGGCAGAGGCAGTTAGGGGTGATCAGGCCAGCAAGGGAGAGCAGTTGGGGACAAAATCAGGCTGGCAGGGGAGGGCAATTGGGGGTGAGATCAGATGGCAGGGGAGGGCATGTAGGGGCAATCAGGCAGGCAGAGGCAGTTAGGGGAGAGATCAGGCAGGCAGGCAGAGAGGTTAGGGGCAATCAGGCTGGCAGGGGGGCAAGGTAGAGGTGATCAGGCCAGCAGGGGGGCAAGGTAGGGGCAATCAGGTAGGCAGGCAGAGGGGTTAGGGGCGATCAGGCAGACAGGCAGGTGAGTGGTTAGGAGCCAGTCATCCTGGATTACAAGAGGGCTGTCTGACTGCAGTTAGACATCCCCTGAGGGGTCCCATATTGGAGAGGGTGCAGGCTGGGCTGAGGAATCCCCCGTCTCTGCATGAATTTCATGCACCAGGTCTCTAATATATATATATTTTTTTTTTTATTTCATTTTTATCACCATTTATCCCCTTTATGCCGTCTTTCATCTCTACCCATCCACCACCATACCCACAATCACCACACTGTTGTCCATATCCATGAGTTCTCTCTCTTTTTTCTTTTTTGCTCAGTCCCCACCCCCAAAAGCGGTCTGCCTGCTCTCTTCCTATGAGTCTGTCTCCATTTTGCTTGGTAGTTCAGTTTGTTCATTAAATTCCACATATGAGTGATATCATATGATAATTGTCTTTCTATGACTGGTTTATTTCACTTAGCATAATATTCTCCAGGTCCATCCATGCTGTCTCAAAGGGTAAAATTTTCTTCCATTTTACAACTGAGTACTATTTCATTAAGTAAATGTTTTATCCACTCATCTACTGATGGACATTTGGGCTGCTTCCAAATCTTGGCTATTCTAAATAACACTGCAATGAACATTGGGGTACATACATTTTTTTGAGTTAGTGTTTCAGGTTTTATTGGATAAATTCCCAGAAGAAGAATAGGTCAGTCATAAGACAGTTCCATTTTTAGTTTTTTGAGGTAACTCCATACTGCTTTCCACAGTGACTGCACCAATCTGCATCCACACCAACAGTGCATGAGGGTTCTCTTTTCTCCACATCCTCACCAATACTTGTTATTTGTTGATTTATTGATCCTAGCCATTATGACAAGTGTGAGGTGATAGCTCATTGTGTACTTTCCTAAAAACAAATTGATACCAAATGCAACCTGCCTTCCTTTTACTTACTTAAGAATTTTTAAAAGTTTATTCTCTAATGAATACATTAGTTGTGTGTCCATTTTCAAAATAAATGGTGAGAATTAATTGAGGCAGATCTTGTGCAAGGACCTCATGTTTCACTGGATATCTCAAATGAAACTTCCTGAGTTCCTAGTGAACCTTGCCAATTATCTGAATGGATGGTCCTGATTCCATGTGCTCCTTTCTTCTTTATTATGTTCAGGTTTCTTGCCTTAACCTCATGTTCACAGCTATCAAAGGGATCAAGGTCCTCTGGGCCCTGATCACAAGCCTAAAATTCAGGCCAGCCTCCACTCAACAACTTGGCAAGAAGCATGTACACTACACTACAGACACTGGAAATTTTTACATTCCTATTCCCTTTGGTGGGAAGGAGTGGCTTTGACACCAGCTGCCTTGGACTCCTGATTGGAGTCTGGTTATTTGAAAGTTACTCAACTAAAATGAGAAGAGACAGTGAGTCTTCCTGAGAAACTTCTCCATCAGGATCAGAAAACTAGATTTAAACCCTAGCTCCTTCTGTAACTGGCTGTAAGACCTTGAGCATGTCCCTTATCCTCCCAGAGTCTTTATCTCTTCATCATTATGTAGACTTTATACCAAGGGAAAATCCTCAACACTCATTTCTCAGTGGTGAGCAGTGATTGGGGGTATTGACCAAGCAAATGCATTTACTTTATAAAGTTTAACAACACAGCTCTGGGGAACAATGCTGGTTCTTGAGTGCTTCTAGCATCAGGAGTTCTCAACACCTAATTATATCTATTTTAATTTTTTTAAATTCTTTTGTGGAGGAAGCATGACAAAGTCTATAAGTAGTCAAGAGATTCTGAAATAGTTTTTTGGAAAATATGTCAGTAAAATCCATCCCTAGTTTCTTCTGAAGGCTGGTGCTATTTTGGGATATCTTAGGGAGGCTCAAAGGCGGGGAGGGGAGTGTTGAGAAAGACTGGCAGACAAGGTACTCTCTGGTGAGGTTTACGTTCATTAGATGGGATGTGTGCTATGAGCAGCAAATAAATAGATGCTAAATTCAGTTAGTAGCATTCAACAGAAATATATTGTCTCACAGTTCTAGAAGACAGAAGTCCACACTCAGAGTGTTGACAGGGACATGCCCTCCCTGACAGCTCTAGGGAAGAATCCTTTCTTGCCTCTTCATAGCTTACAGTGGTGCCTTGCCATCACACCATCACAATGCATTCTCCGTGTGTGTGTGTGTGTGTGTGTGTGTGTGTGTGTGTGTGTTTTTCTCTTCCTATAAGGCACCAGTCACTGAATTAAAGCTTACACTTATTCAGTATGACCTCATCTTAATTTAACTAATTACATCTTTAAAGACCCAATTTCCAAATAAGGTCACATTGTGAGGTTTGGGGTAGATAGGAATTGGGGGGGGGGGCACTATTCAACCCAGTACAAATAACAACAAAACACACAAAAACTGATAGATTTCCACCTGCCACATGGTCCTTAGAATAAATGCTACAATGTGAATCAAGCCCCAACCAATAGGGGGCAAGATAGCAGGAGAGTTAGAGAAACCCTGGAACACAGAAAAGGATGCAACAATGAGGGTCTCAGTATCGCCTTTCATCAGGAGCCACATGCTAAGAAGAGTAGCAGAGGAAGAGTGGAACAACAGTCAATGAAATAGATGTCCAACCAGGACCAGTGGACCTTAGTGCTGAAGGATGATAAGACTCCTGAAGAAGACCAGACATGAGAGGATCACAAGTGATACTTAATATTAGGTTAGCCATCTATTCACTCATCCTCTCATCTTATTTGTTCATTTTGTGGCAAACAATGCCTAAAATTGAATACAAAGATCAATAAGACGAATTCCTGCCTAACAGAATTGTGTCTGTCTTGAAGTCTTTGCTCTGTAATTGGAGGGTGGGAAGAGACACAGAAACAAAACAAATAAGCCCGGCAAAGCTTCATCATTGCATATGGAAAGATATGTGTTGAATATAGAAGTTCACAAGCATCCAGCCTATGTTCTATAAACATGAGGAACTGGCAATGAACTTAAACCCCTCAAGGAGTTAATAGAAGAGCCCCCCTCTTCTCAGCCCCTTAAAAGCCCATCTGAGGTCTATTGTGGTATATCTGTTTGCATATCTATTTTCCTAGTAGAAGGTGAACCTCTCCAAAGCAGGGACACTACCTTATTTATCTGTTTCCCAGACATACCCTAGCCCAGCATGTGACCCAGAATTAACATTGTGTTATACCTATGAAGACTGCCTTTCATAAAAGAAAATAGTTGGCATCAATGAGGCTTGCTTTGGCCAATGAAATCTAAGCAAAAATAACGTGTCATTTTCTGGCAGAAGCTTTAAGAGTTAGTACACAACTTGGTGCTTTCTCTTTTTCCTCTCTGCCACAGTAACCACTTATTTCCAACAGTAGTCACCCCATGAGCCTGGGTCCCAGAAGAAAGAGGCATAAACAGATTATCTAGAATGGACAAGTCATATATATAAGAAATTAACCTTTGTGTAATAAGCCACTAAGATCTGGAGTTTTTCATCACACCAAAACCTAGGATATATAACTAATTCACCAAAATATCCCTTTGTTTTTCTGAATAGAGTTAAAGAGTTTTACTAAATCATTAATTTCACTCCAGTCATCAAGCATTTATTAATCACTCACTATAAGCAGAAGCCTATACTACTAAAAGCAATGGTCACAGAGATAGTGAAAGGTGTCTGTTCTCAGAGAATTTGTAACCTCAGGAAGAAGGCAGCAATGCCTCTGAATGGCTATACAGGATATTAAAATACAGTATTGAAATATTTTTATATAGTTGGGATATTGCACTGCCCCAAATCTCAAATATTTCCTTTCTGCCTCAGTTGTCCCAGGTCTCCCTCAGGAAACTACACACACACACACACACACACACACACACTCACTCACATATATACCCATGATCAAGGATTTACCTTACAGCATAGAAAGGGACCACTGGAATCATGTGTAATCATTCTGATTGATCTGTGTTGATGTCTTTGTTAAATATTTCTAAAATCACCCTTGGAGACACAAAAATACTTTGGTACCTTGAGTATAAACTTCAAAGGAAGCATACAAAGAAGAATTAATGACCCATCTGCAGATTGGGAAAAAGCCAGCTTCCCCCAACTGGTCTTCTGGTACCTGACATTTGAAGTACTGCCTGAGTGATGTAAGTTCCCTTTCTTAGAAAGGATTCGGGTTCTATTCAAACAGAACTTCCATTGCTCAAGCCTTCTGACCATACATGTGTATAGTGCACACACGTACACACCCACACCACATGCTTTCTTCTAAAAAGCCATGACTTGGGCTTGACAGTCCTTTGCTTCTAATGATTATGCAACATGGTTCACTGTCCCAACAACCCCTCTCCATCATGTAGAATTGATTTTTTCCCCTTCACACCCTGTTCAAATTTGTACCCTGGTACACTGACATTAATTCGTCTGTTGCCGCCTCTAAACTCTAGTGTGTATTTCCAGCACTGGCACAGTGCCTGGCACAAAGTAGAATGGATAACATGGCTCTGGATTTAGGGGAGAGGGAAAGAGATGGCCAGGGAAAAGGTAAAAGAAGAAAGGGCTAAAGAGTAAATCTGGCAGACCACTAACAAATGCAGAGTGGAAAGAAGAGGAGGAGCCAGCAAATGGGACTAAGAAGAAATAAGGGGAAAAATCAAAGAATTAGGAGATGGGGTTGACAGACCAAGAGAGAGGGACCAAGGATAAATCCCTTTGATGAAGCAAGTTTCAGGAAGGAGTCAATGTCCCACGTCAAACTTAGGACACAGCTAGGATATGCTTCAAGTTAAGGACTGAAAATAGGACAGGGGATGTGGCATTTAGGATGTAGTGATTTACCTTAGGATAAGTTCCGTGGTTAATTGGGGAGGAAGTTGAAGATCCAGATTGGGGTGAAGAAAGAATGAGGGATGAGAGTGTAGACAGTGAGAGCAGCAGTGGTCTCTCTAGAAGTTTGGCAATAAAAGAAGGAAATTAGTCAGTCAACAGAAAGGAAGGAAAGGTGAAGGGGGACATTTCTTCTTAATAGGAGAGACCGGAATGTGTCTTGTGCTGTTTATACACACCAATGTAGATCATGGCCTCTGTAAGATGGTCATAGGAACAATACCAACCTGGCCTGCATTTGGGGCCTCAGATGAACAGCCTTTATTCTGTTGGTCCTCAGCTCAGATTATCATGTTTATAAGCTCCTGGACAACTTTCCAGGACCCTAGTGTAAAAGGCAGAAGAAAACAACATCAGAGAGGGTCATGTACAGCCATGCTGATCAGTCTCCCAACAGGTGTTCCTCTTGGTTGAGATAGTTATGGTATTTCCATATTTCAGCTCTGCTCATGTTTCTGCCATGATAGAACTGCCTCACTTCCATATCATGCTTGTTTGTTATCATAATAAATGCAATTTTCAAGTCACTAGAGAAAAATATTCCATTTAAAAAAATCTCCTCTTCTGGCTTTACCTGGTTTGGCTCAGTGGAAAGAGCATTGGCCTGGTGACTGAAGGGTCCCAGGTTCTATTCCAATCAAAGGCATGTATCTTGGTTGCAGGCTCGATCCCCAACCCTGGTCGGGGTATGTGCAATCAATGTGTCTCTCTCACATTGATGTTTCTCTCTCTTGTCTCTCTCTCTCTCTCTTCCACTCTCTCTAAAAATAAATAGAAAAATATCCTTAGGTGAGGATTAACAAAAAAAACCCTCCTCTTCTGGATCCTCTGGATTTTTCAAATTTTAGAGAGTTTGTAGTGAGTGTGTGCTCCATCTGGAGACACTGAAGGCAGTGATAAACTTGTGAAGGAGACCTGAGGAAAACTAGGCACATATCATGTGCTCTGTCTTTATGCTCCTTTATATTCAGATAGAGCCACTGTGATTACACATTGTAAGCATACTAGAGGCCTGGTGCATGAAAGTTCATGCACTGGAGGGGGAGTCACTCAGCCCGGCCTGCCCCCTCTCACAGTCCAGGAGCCCTCAGGGGTGGGAGGCGACCCAGTGATCAGGGGAAGGCGATGCCCCATCACATCTCTGCTGCTGGCACTGCCAACAGCACAAGCCTCGGCCAGCCCTGGTTACCTGAGGCTTGGGCGGCCCTGGGAGGCTGGGCAGCCGCCATCCGAGGCTTGTCTGTGCCTCGGGCCAGCCCTGGGCGGCTGGAGGGCTGAGGGACTGCGGGCCTCCAGAGGCAGGGACTGGGCGACTCCAGAGGCAGTCGCGCGTGGGACTGAAGGGACTGGGCGCCGCCATCTTGTGCCTGTGGATGCCACCATCTTTGAGAGCATGGTAGTAAATTAGCATATTCCCTCCTTATTGGCTGTTGGCGCTGCCATCTTTGAGGGCGGGATAGTCAATTAGCATATTCTTTCCTTATTGGCTGTGGGCACCACCATCTTTGGGATGGTGTGAGGGTCAATTAGCATATTCCCTCTTTATTAGATAGAATTACTTAGCAAATGAAAAACATAGGAATCTGAAAAGTTAAGATGCAATAAAGTGAGCATACATATTTAATTCAAATTTAGTTTTGCAATAATCCATTAAAATACTAATCTATTAATGAAGAAGGTCATAGCAACAGAATTAACTTTAATTATATGTTTAAAATAATAGAGATTAAGGGGAAATAAAGGACATAGAGACTTTTAAAAAAGTACAAAAAATCAATAAACCCAAGAGTTGATTCTTTGAAAAGATAAACAATATTGATGAACCCCCAACCAGACTTATTAAGAAACAAAAAGAGAGGACACAAATAAATAAAATCATAAATGAAAGAGGCAATATAACAATAGATTTGTAGAAATACAAAGGATTATAAGCAAATACTATGAACAACTATATGCCAACAAACTGGAAAACATGGGCATAATGGACAAATTCCTAGAAATATACAATCTTACTAAAACTCAGTCAGGAAGAATCAGAAAGCCTAAGTAGGCCAATAACAACTGATGAAATTAAAACAGTAATTTAAAATCTCCTAGTAAACAAAAGTCCTGGACCAGATGGATTTATAGGGGAGTTATAACAAAGAACTAACATCTATCCTCCTCAAACTATTGCAAAAAATTCAAGAGAAAGGAAGACGCCCAAGCTCTTTTAAAGAAGTCTTCATTATCCTAATTCCAAAACTAGATAAAGACACTACAAAGAAAGAAAATTACAGGCCAATATCCCTGATGAACACAGATGCTAAAATCCTCAACAAAATATTAGCAAATCAGATCCAGCAATATATTTAAAAGATCATACACCATGATCAAGTGGGATTTGATTCCAGGGATACAAGGCTGGTACAATATTTGCAAATCAATAAATATGATATGGCACATAAAAATTAAAAGGTAAAAACCACATGGTCATATCAATAGATGCAGAAAAAGCATTCAACAAAATCCATCACCCTTTTTTGGTAAAAACTCTCAGCAAAGTGGGAATAGAGGGATCATACCACAACATTATAAAGGTCATATATGACAAATCTACAGCCAACAATGGGCAAAAACTAAAAGTGATTCCCTTAAGAACAGGAACAAGACAAGGATATCTGCTTTCACCATGCTTATTCAACATGGTACTGGAAGTCCTAGCCACAGCAATCAGACAAGAAAAACAGGTAAAAAGCATCCAAATTAAAAAAGAGGAAGTAAAACAGTTATTATTCACAGATGACATGATATTGTATATAGAAAACCCTAAAGACTCTACCAGGAAATTACTACACTTAATCAATGAATTCAGTAAGGTAGCAGGATACAAAATCATTTTTATACACCAATAATGAATGCTCCGAAAAAGAAACTAAAAAGGCAATGCCATTTATCATTGCAAATAATAATAATAATAATAATAGAAGAAGAAGAAGAAGAAGAAGAAGAAGAAGAAGAAGAAGAAGAAGAAGAAGAGAAACCTAGGAAGAAGTTAACCAAGTAGGTAAAAGACCTGTACTTGGAAAACTACAGGACATTTTTAAAAAGAAATAGAGGAAGATACAAACAAATGGAATCATATATCATGTTCATGGATTGGAAAAATTAACATTGTTACAATGTCTATACTACCCAAAGCAATATATAGATTCAATGCAATCCCTATTAAAATACCAATGGCATACTTCACAGAGCTAGAACAAATACTCCAAAAATGTATATGGAACCTGAATAGCAGCAGCAATCTTGAGAAAGAAGAATGAAGTAGGAGGAATCACAATACCAGATATCAAACTATACTACAAAGCCATTGTAACCAAAACAGCCTGGAACTGGCACAAGAACAGACTTACAGACCAATGGATCAGAACAGAGATCCCAGAAATTGACCCACACCATTACAGTCAATTAATATTTGACAGAGGAGGCAAGAACATACAATGAAGTCAAGACAGACTCTTCAACAAAGGGTGCTGGGAAAACTGACAGACATATGCAAAATGATGAAACTAGACCACACACATTACACCATACACAAGAATAAACTCAGGATGGATAAAAGATTTAAATCTTAGGCATGAAACCATAAAAATCTTAGAAGAGAACATAGGCAGTAAAATCTCAGACATCTCACATAACAATATGTTTACAGACACATTTCCTAGGGAAAATGAAATTAAGGAGAAAATAAATATATGGAACTACATAAAAATAAAAATCTTCTGCACGGCAACAGAAACCACCACCAAAATGAAAAGGGAACCCATTGTATGGGAGAACATCTGATAAGGGGTTAATTTCCAAAATGGTACATCTACACAATGGAATACTATGCTGCTGTAAAAAAGAAGGAATTCTTACCATTTGCAACAGCATGGATGGAACTGGAGAGCATTATGCTAAGCAAAATAAGCCCGTCAGAAAAAGAAAAATATCACATGATCTCACTCATTTGTGGAATATAATGAACAATGTAAACTGATGAACAAAAATAGAACCAGAGACATAGAAGCATCGAACAGACTGTCCAACCTATGAGGGAAGGCAGGGGGTGAAGGGGTAAGAGATCAACCAAAGGACTTGTATGCATGCATATGAGTATAACCAATGGACACAGAGAGTAGGGGGGTGAGGACATGTGATGGGGGTGGGAGCAGCTGGGGAGAAGTCGATGGAGGGAAAAGGAGACTCATGTAATACTTTAAACAATAAATAATTTAAATTAAATATACATAAATTAAATATATATATAAATTAAGTACATATATGTACATGTACGTATATATATTCATACAACTCAACAAAAGGAAGACAATCCTATATAATAAAGAGGTAATATGCAAATTGACCATCACTCCAACACACAAGATAGCCATCCCCATGTGGTCAAAGATGGTCGACCCCATATGGACACAAGATGGCCACCACAAGATGGCCGGCAGGGGAGGGCAGTAGTGGGCGATCAGGTCAGCAGGGGAGGGCAGTTGAGGGCGACCAGGCCAGCAGGGAAGATCAATTGTGGGGGGACCCAGGCCTGCAGGGGAGGGCAGTTGGGAGGGACCAAGCCTGCAGGGGAGGGTAGTTGGGGGAGACCAGGCCAGCAGGGGAGCAGTTAGGCATCAATCAGGCTGGCAGGGGAGTGGTTAGGGGTGATCAGGCTGGCAGACAGAAGCGGTTAGGGGCAATCAGGCAGCAGGCAGGCAAGTAGTTGGGAGCCAGCAGTCCTGGATTGTGAGAGGGATGTCCCAGATTGGAGAGGGTGCAGGCTGGGCTGAGGGACACACACCCCCATGCACAAATTTTGTGCACCAGGCCTCTAGTCCAATAATAAAATGGGCAGAGGCCCTGAAGAGACATTTCTCCAAAGAGTACATACAAATGGCCAAGAGACAGATGAAAAAATGCTCAAAGTCACTAATCATCAGATAAATGCAAATTAACACCACAATGAGATATCACCTCACACCTATCAGAATGGCTGTCATAAAAAAATCAACAAACCAGTTTTGGCAGAATGTGGAGAAGAGGGAACACTAGTTCACTGCTAGTGGGAATGCAGATTGGTTCAGCCACTATGGAGTTGCCTCAAAAAATTAAAAATGGAACTTCAGTTTGACCCAGTGATTCCACCTCTAGGAATATATCCTAAAAATCCCAAAATACCAATCATAAAGAATATATGCACTTCTATGCTCATGGAAGCAGTATTTATAATAGCTAAGATTTGGAAACAGCCCAAGTTCCCATCAGTAGATGAGTGGATTAAAAAGCTGTGGAGGTTTTTTTTTGTTTGTTTGTTTTTTTTTAAATCTACGGCTCTGGAAGATGGCGGCGGAATTGAACAGCTGACCTGTTGCTTCGCATGGCAGTTTCGGAAATACAACTAAAAGATGGACTTGTGAGCACGGCGACTCCTGCTCGCGTCTCCCCAGGCCGGGTGGCTGCTCCTCTCAGTCAGCACCTCAGCCGGGGCCATGAGCTCGTGGGCGGCCCGGCAGCTGCTATGGCGGCGGCGGCGGCCATGGACTCGGCGCAGTGGCTCTCAGTGAAGGAAGAGACCATCTTTCTGCAGGACGGGCCCATCCGCGTCACCGACCTGGCCGAGCTGCCCAGTGAGATCCTCGGGGCCCCAGAGGCCGCCGACACCGACTTGGAGGATTTTTAGGATTTCAAGTCCTTTAGCCATTTTGAGAGAGGAGAACCAAGAAGGCGGCAAAGTTAAACTAATGAACTGCGCCGCGCACAGCAATTTCAAAAATACAACTGGAGGACAGAGTGTCTGCCACCCAGAACCACAGGAGAGCTGGCTGAAGGGTGGATTTACAGCTAAGAGGGAAGAGGACAGAGCGAACTCGGAAGGGATAAGGTGCGGACGCGCGTGGGTCGGACTGGTGGCGGGGGAAGGGTCGTGCGGCTTTTTTTCCAACCCTAGGGGAAATTAGCTCCCCATCACCCTGAAATCCAGCTTCTGGGGACTCGCGGGAGACCCAGACGCCTACGGGGAGAGGCTGGACTCTCGGCCTTCATGTCGGAGAGTAGGAGTAACTTCCTTGCGGAGGTGCGCCCAGCAATCAGTGTTTGCTGCGCTGGAGTGTGGAACGAGGGGGCTTAGAAACGTGGAAAGCAGAAAAAGCAGACTTGCAGCCATTGAAGTTCGCCACGCCATGGCCTGGTGGCGCCCTGAGACCCCGCCCCGCCCTGGGACCTGCCCTGCCCTGGGACCCGCCCCGCATGTTTTGCAGACCCACCCCGCACGTTTTGCAGGCCCACCTGGGCTCCAAGCAGCAGCTTTTGCATGTGGGTGGCCTGCCCTGTGGCAGCTTGACCAGATGAACTGCAGTTCTAGTCGGACTGCTCCAGGGCCGCTTAGACAGGAGGAGGAAACTGCAGTTTTTACTGTAACTCCTGCTGAGTGGCCTCAGACAGTAGCTGACCTGCACCCCATTGGAGACCCAGAAACGAGGGCACCTAGTGGTCGGTGTGAGATGAAACCAGATTTCAACCACTCGCATAAGGGACACATTCAAGAGGCAAACTCAGTGAGTGCCAAAGCCTTGCTGCAGCAAGATCCGGCCCATAAACGTGTCTCCTGCACAGCAACTCTTCCTTTATAGAAACAGAGAGTCCTCACGGACAATTGGCCAGGGGGACAATTCCTCCCAGTGACACCAACAACAATCAAGACTTAACTATACAAAGGAGGACCAAGATGGAAGCATAGGGCAGAAGCCTGATTGTTGCCTACCACAACAATTTTGAGACTATGAGAGGAGAGCAGAGCAGACACCATCCAGAACCACCGGAGGGCTGGCTGAGCAGATGCTCTACAACTAGAATAAAAGAGAGGGGTAGGCAGGATGATGCTGATGCCGGTGACCCAAAGATCACACTTTAAGAACTACGGCTCAGGCGACACAATGGCAGCCTGGAACGTGCTCGGCGCAGTTCCCCCGGCTGTCTCTGGCTGAGGGGACGGCTCCACTCACTGCCAAGCACGGACAGACGAGCCCCTGAGAGACATGGGGTGGGAGACTCCACGCTTGCTGACCTCCGAGTCCTTCAAGAATCTCAACGCCCCGGAAGCGGCCAGGTGCGCACGCTCGGCGACTGGCCACCGCTACAGACCCAAGGGCCGACGCAGCGACCCCGGACCAGCCCGCCACCGCGCACCGGGCACACTGGAGCTTCGCCGAGCCTGCCGCCCAACGAGTTCTGCGGCAGCCGCCCTGGAGCTCTGAGAAAATGGCCGAAGGAATTGCTGAGAGGGAATTGACCAACAGGAATTGGGATCAAGAAGACGAAACCCCGCTGGGTCCCGGGTCCGGGTGAGGCCGCGCGCCCCTGGGTCCGGGTGAGGTCACGCGACCCTGGGTCTGGGAGAGGCCACGCGCCCCTGGGTCCGGGTGAGGCCACACGCCAGTGGGTCCGGGTGAAGCTGTATCCCGGGCCCGGGTGAGGCCGTGTGCCCCTGGATCCGGGAGAGGCTGGGTCCCGGGTCCGGGTGAGGCCTCGCGCACCTGGGTCCGGGTGAGGCCACGCGCCCCTGGGTCTGGGAGAGGCCACACGCCCCTGGGTCCGGGTGAGGCCACACGGCCCTGGGTCCGGGTGAGGCCACACGCCCCTGGGTCCGGGTGAAGCTGGATCCCAGGTCCGGGTGAGGCCATACACCCCTGGGTCTGGGAGAGGCTGGGTCCCGGGTCCGGGCGAGGCTGCGTGCCCCTGGGCTCGGGTGTGGTCACACACCCCTGGGTCTAGGTGAGGCCTCACACCCCTGGGTACGGGTGAGGCCGTGCGCCCCTGGGTCCGGGTGAGCCCACGCGCCCCTGGGTCCAGGTGAAGCTGGATCCCGGGTCCGGGTGAGGCCACGTGCCACTGGATCCGGGTGAGGTCGCGCGCCCCTGGATCCGGGTGAAGCTGGATCCTGGGTCCAGGTGAGGCCATGTGCCCCTGGATCTGGGTGAGGCTGGGTCCCAGGTCCGGGTGAGGCCGCGCGCACCTGGGTCTGGGTGAGGCCACGCGCCCCTGGGTCTGGAAGAGGACACACACCCCTGGGTCCGGGTGAGGCCATGCGCCCCTGGGTCTGGGTGAAGCTGGATCCTGGGTCCGGGTGAGGCCGTGCGCCCCTGGGTACAGGTGAGGCCGTGCGCCCCTGGGTCCAGGTGAGGCCGTGCGCCCCTGGGTCCAGGTGAGGCCATGCGCCCCTGGGTCCGGGTGAAGCTGGATCCTGGGTCCGGGTGAGGCCGTGTGCCCCTGGATCCGGGTGAGGTTGCGCGCCCCTGGATCCGGGTGAAGCTGGATCTCGGATCCAGGTGAGGCCATATGCCCCTGGATCCGGGTGAGGTTGGGTCCCAGGTCCGGGTGAGGCCGCGCGCACCTGGGTCCGGGTGAGGCCACACGCCCCTGGGTCCGGAAGAGGACACACGCCCCTGGGTCCGGGTGAGGCCACGCGCCCCTGGGTCCGGGTGAGGCCATGCGCCCCTGGGTCCGGGTGAAGCTGGATCCCGGGTCCGGGTGAGGTCGTGCGCCCCTGGGTCTGGGTGAGGCCGTGCGCCCCTGGGTCTGGGTGAGGCCATGCGCCCCTGGGTCCGGGTGAGGCCATGCGCCCCTGGGTCCGGGTGAAGCTGGATCCCGGGTCCGGGTGAGGCCATGCGCCCCTGGGTCCGGGTGAGGCCATGCGCCCCTGGGTCCGGGTGAAGCTGGATCCCGGGTCCGGGTGAGGTCGTGCGCCGGTGGGTCTGGGTTAGTCCGTGCGCCCCTGGGTCCGGGTGTGGCCATGCGCCCCTGGGTCCGGGTGAGGCCATGCGCCCCTGGGTCTGGGTGAAGCTGGATCCCGGGTCCGGGTGAGGTCGTGCGCCCCTGGGTCTGGGTGAGGCCTTGCACCCCTGGGTCCGGGTGAGGCCATGCGCCCCTGGGTCCGGGTGAAGCTGGATCCCGGGTCTGGGTGAGGCCATGCGCCCCTGGGTCCGGGTGAGGCCATGCTCCCCTGGGTCTGGGTGAAGCTGGATCCCGGGTCTGGGTGAGGCCATGCGCCCCTGAGTCCGGGTGAAGCCATGCCCCTGGGTCCGGCCAAGACCAAATAGAGGGTGTCGGACCTGCATTACCACCATTTGTCCACCATCCAGAGCTGAGGGGTCAGTACTGACATGTACACATAAGGAACTGGTGGACATTGATATTGGGTCTCAAAAGAACTGTTGGTCCAGAAAGAAACTCACTACAGACTGATTCATTTGCCTGTCAGCATAACTATTATTGCTCGTCTCACATTCAGTTCTTATAAGTATATCTCTAGTGACACATGATCTCGCTCATCTAGGGGAAATGATGAACAACATAGACTGATGAACAAGAACAGAACCAGAAACAAGGAGGCATCGATCGGACTATCGGGCCTCAGAGGGAGGATAGGGGAGGGTTGGGGGAGGGGGGAGAGATCAACCAAAGGACTTGTGTGCATGCATATGAGCCTAACCAATGGTTAAGTTCAACAGGGGGTTGGGGCATCCGTGGGAAGGGGTGTGGGATGGGAATGGGGGGATGAGGACAAATATGTGACAGCTTAATCAATAAAGAAATTAAAAAATAAAATAAATAAATAAATAAATAAATAAATAAATAAATAAAAAAGCTGTGGACATTTACACTATGGAATACTATGCAATTGTAAAAAAAGAGGGATCTCTTACCCTTTGGGAACAGTATAAATGGACCTGGAGACTATTATGCTAAGTGAAATAAACCAATCTGAGAAAGACAAATATCATACGATATCACTTATTTGTGGAATCTAATGAACAAAGTGAACTGACCAAAAAAATAAGACCTGAAGCATGGAGGTATGGAACAGCCTGACATACCTTGATGTGGGTTTGGGGCATAAGAAGAGATAAACCAAAGAACTTATATACTTGTATGCATAGCCCATGGACACAGGCAATAGCGTAGTGAAGACCTGAGGGGACAGCGGGAGTAGGACTGGGAGGAAAGGGGAAAAGTGTGTGTGGGTGGTTGGGATTGGAGATATCTGTAATACTATCAACAATAAATTTTTAAAAATTCTGTGTTTAGACATCATGCCCAGCTCTAAAGAAAGCATTACTAGGAAATAAACATTATCCTTGTCTTTCATGGCAGACCTGTCCATGAGTGGGCCAGAGCCACAGTTCTTTGATGTATGACCCAGAGTAAAGTCTTTGATCACTCCTTTGGCCATCTCAGGTCCCTCTACTTCTCAATCCTACTCTTTCCACTGTCACCACCACCATCATCATATTCTACCACCACTAATATGGCTTCCTCACTGGAACTCACATATCCCAGGGGCTATGGAATAAGTCTATTGCCACCTTGTCATTAAAAGGTGACCAGATAGCTTCTTTGATTTGGGGCCAAGGTTGGACTTTCATCCCCAACAGCTGTCTTATCAGCAGTGCCCTGGGACAAAACAGAAATAAGAATACAGAGTGAGACAAACATATTACATCTGATAGACAAACAACTCAAAGCCTGAGTCTCACTGAGTAAGACACTGACATATTGTAAATGCAGGTGTGTATACTAGTATATGTCTGTATTTGTGTGAAATTAACAGATTAAAAACCTACTCTGCTACACATTGTATTGGATGCATTATTCTCTAATCCTTTTAACAGCCTACCACAGTGGTCGGCAAACTATGGCTTGCAAGCCACAGGCAGCTCGTGAGCCGCGGTTTGCCGCTCTGTTGACTAATGAGTTTGCCGACCACTGCGTAAGGCATTACCCTTTCCCAGAAGTTTTGACTTCAGGTTAAAGACAGTACATTATTAAAATGTTTTTTAAATGTTTTCCCCTAAGGCAGTGGTTGGCAAACTCATTAGTCAATAGAGTGGCAAACCGCGGCTCGTGAGCTGCATGTGACTCGTGAGCCGCAGTTTGCTGACCACTGGCTACCAAAGTAAGAATTTTTAAAATGATATAAAATTTTTAATTTTGAAATAATAATTATAGATTTATGAGTTACAGAGAAATGAACAAGGAAGTTCCAAAAACCTAATGTTAACATCTTACACAACTTTAGCACAGTCAGGAAATTCATCTGATTTGATCTTGGTACATAGACCTCATTCATATTTCACCAGTTACTGTGCATTGACCACACAGAAATCCAAAATTCCACTGTGAGCCTCCAGTTAGAGTATGGCATTATGGATCAGTGTTAGAGGAATTGTAGCCTGAGTTCACCTAACAGTAGAGCCAATCGAACCATGAACTCATTTGGTATTTCTTTCCTAGATCCAGATGCAGTGTGCAGTGTGCAGTGGAAATAGATATACAGAGTAACTGGCAAAAGCTCTTCACTTGTTTTCTTATCTGTGGAGTGAAGACTGTTTTGGTAGAAGAGCCAGTGGAAACCCCAGGAACTATACTCCCATCCCCCAAACTTACTCTTAGTCAAAAGAGTGAAACAAAAGCAAACTACATCTCTAGAGGGATTGCCGAGACTAGTGCTATCGTCAAAGGCTTGAGAGGCAAAGGATTGGTGACTCCTATCACATCCCAAATTACTCACATTTTTGTGTAAAGTAAAGTTCAAATGAGTCATGAAGAATAGCTATAGATTATGGCAGGCACAGTCAGATGATGATAATGGATGATATGACAATCACCGCTGTAGTTCCCTTTGTATTATCTTTGTTGGCAGGGTCAATACTTAGGTTTACTCCACCCTTTACCCCCAAGACTATAAATATATATATATATACTAGACGCCCATTGCACAAAATTCTTGCATGGAGAAGGGGTGTATGTGTCCCACAGACCAGCCTACACCCTCTCCAATCTGGGACATCCCTCTCACAATCCAGGACTGCTGGCTCCCAACTGCTCGCCTGACTGTCTGCCTGATTGCCCCTAACCGCTTCTGCCTGCCAGCCTGATCACCCCCTATCCACACCCCTGCCAGCCTGATCGACGCCTAACTGCTCCCCTGCCTGCCTGATTGCCCCTAACTACCCTCCCCTGCCAGCCTGGTCACCCCTAACTGCCCTCCCCTGCCAGCCTGGTCACACCTAACTGTCCTCCCCTGCTGACCTGGTCACCCACAACTGCCCTCCCCTGCAGGCCTGGTCCCCCTCCCCCCAACTGCCCTCCTTTGCAGGCTTGGTCCCTCCCAACTGCCTTTTCCTGCTGGCCTAATCACCCACAACTGCCCTCCCCTGCTGGCCATCTTGTGGCGGCCATCTTGTGTCCACATGGGGGTAGCCATCTTTAACCACATGTGGGTGGCCATCTTGTGTGTTGGAGTGATGATCAATTTGCATATTTCCTCTTTATTATATAGAACTAGGGGCCCGTTGCATGAAATTCGTGCACTGTGGGGGGGGGTCCTTCAGCCCAGCCTGCCCCATCTCACAGACTAGTAGCCCTCAGGCAATGTCCTACTGACAGCTTAGGCCCGCTTCCCATGGGGAGCGGGCCTAAGCCACAGTCTGGCCTCCCTCTTCAGTAGGCAACCGGGTTGATCAGGGGAAGGCACCAGCCCCATCACCCCGCTGCTGCAGCCACTGCCAGCCACCACAGCCGCCAAGGTGTTTTCATCAACACAGACTCCAGTCCCTTCACCATGAAAAAATGACAACTTTCTTTAGGCATTTTCAAGATGTCTCTTTCATAGGATATGACCTTTTTTCTTTCTTTCTTTTTTATTCTCACCTGAGGATATGTTTCCATTGATTTTTAGAGAGTGTGGAAGAGAAAGGGAAAGACAGAGAGAAACATCAATGTGAGAGGGACACTTTGATTGGTTGCCTCCTGCATGAGCCCTGACCTGGGCCCCGGCCAGAGAGAAACCTGCAACCTAGGTACATGCCCTTGATCATAATCGAACCCGGACCCTGCAGTCAGCAGGCTGAGGCATTATCCACTGAGCCAAACCCACTAGGGCAGGATATAACATTTCTTAGCCCTCCAACAGCGGACCTTCATTTTTTCCTCCAGGAGTGTGGTGGAAAAACCCCAGATCACCTTTTTGGATTCTTATTACCCAAGTTACCAAGAACATTACCAGTGGCGTACAGGGAGCTTAGCCAATGAGCGGTCAAAAAAGGTATTTCCTCTACAGCTCACGTGCAGAGGCAGGATTGCTGGCAAGCCAAGGCTGGCACATCCCCCTGTTTCCGGGCCTGCTCAAGCCTCCGCCACAACTTGGGCAGGGCCCCCCAGCTCCGCTCAGGCCCTGCTCAAGCCTCTGCTGCAGCTTGGGCAAGGCCCCCAACTCCACTCAGGCCCTGCTCAAGTATCTGCCACGGCTTGGGCAGGGTTCCCCCAGCTCCACCCAGGCCCTGCCCAAGCCTCCGCTGTGGCTTGGGCAGGGCGCCCCACCTCCAATCAAGCCTGTACTGCAGCTTGGGCAGGGCCCCCCCCCCCCCAGCTCCACTCCAGCCTTGCTCAGGTCTCTGCTGCACCCGCCCCCAGCTGCTCGGCGCCAAGACCCGTAGGCCAGGAGTGGCCGGGGGCGTTCTGGGACCCGTGCGGACCTAAAGGCTTGGAGCGGCCTGGGTCCTGAGGATGTTCCCGGGGCCCAGGCCACTGGGCGCCTGTATATGCAAATTAACCCGCCACCTTTGTTGGGTTAATTTGCATACTCACTCATGATTGGCTGGTGGGCATTGCGGAGGTACAGTCAATTTGCATCTTTATCTTTCATAATGTGTAGATATATATATATATCTCTCTCCACCTCTTACCCTCAAGACTATATAATGTGTGTGTGTGTGTGTGTGTTATAAAAGAGTAATATGCTGATTAGACCAGATGTCCTTCTGGACAAAGCTGCCGCTGCAAGGGCCCAGACCCTTGCACAAATTTTGTGGCCCATAGAATCTATGCCCTGCTGGTGTGGCTCAACTGTTTGAGGTTTGATTCCTGCTCAGGGCACGTGCTCAGGTTGCAGGCTCAGTTCCCAGTAGGGGATGTGCAGGAGGCAGCTGATGGATGGATGGTATTCCTCTCTCATCAACATTTCTAACTCTCTATCCCTCTCCTTCCTCTCTCTAAAAAAATCAATAAAGAATATTTTCAAAAATAAAATAAAAATTGAATCTCATCATGATTTTTTTAAAAAGAAGAATCCAAAAGATATTTTTAAAATGATGTCATCATGATATCTCACAGAACATCACTTTTGTTCATTATATTGATGATAGTATGCTAATTTATGCTAATTTTTCTTGTAAGCATGTGGTACCAGGTACCATAGATGCCTAAACAGGACATCTGCATGCCAGAGATCAAGTGATGATCTTATGAAGGTTTATGTGGGCCTGCAATATTGAGTTTCCAGGAGTTCAGTGGAGCTGAGTGTGCTTTCTCTAAATAAGAACCAAGTCACTGCACCATGTCCCACCTGCCCCAAAGAAAGAAACATGTTTAGTGGTCATCTTTTATGTTTGGAAGCAATAGATACCATATATAGGTATGTGCTGCTATAGTTTATCTATCAAGTACCCCATAGGCTGCTAGGTTTGAGTGGGGCAGAAATCAAAAAAGGGTTCTGCAGTAGCTCAGGCTGTGGTGCAAGCTGCCCTGCCACTTAAACCTCATTATCAACAGACCCAAAGGTATGGAAAGTGTCACTGGAGCCTAGTAATGTTAGCCCCATAACAAGCCCCAGTGTCCTCCTCTGATGACAACTATTCCCCGATAGATAGCTATTGGCCCCTGGTAGAGGCTTTACACCTTACCAAATGATACCAACTTGACTGTAAAACCCAGTGGTCCATCAGGTATTAATTATCCATCATGAATTAAATCCATCAAATTGGACATGCACAGCAACATTCCATTATAAATTGGAAGGTTCAATTATTGTAATCATTCAAAATTAAAATTTAAATATCATTTGAGTTCTCATTGTTTAATCTGTTCTGTTTTTTCCCCTCACTTTTTATAGAGACAACTAGAGGCCTGGTGCATGAAATTTGTGCACAGCATGGGGGGGGGGGGTCCCTCAGCCCCACCTGCACCCTCTTGCAATCTGGGACCCCACGGGGGATGTCCAACTGCTGGTCCAACTGTCAATTTAGGCCTGATTCCACAGGGATCCTTGCTGGATCAGGACTAAACCAGCAGTCAGACATCCCTCTCGCAATCTGGGACTGCTGGCTCCTAACCGCTTGCCTGCCTGCCTGCCTGCCTGCCTGCCTGATCGCCTCTAACCACTCTGCCTATCTGCCTGATTACACCTAACTGCTTGCCTGCCTATATAATCGCCCCTAATCGCTCACCTGCCTTCGTGATTGCCCCTAACCACTTGCCTGCCTGCTTGATCACCCCTAACCATTCTGCCTTCCTGCCTGATCACCGCTAACCACCTCTGCAATGGCCCCCGCTGCTGCGGCTTTGTCTGGAAGGACATCCAGAATGATGTCCAGAAGGTTGTTTGGCTAATTAGCATGTTTTGCTTTTATTACTATAGATAGTTAATGCCTCCCTATTCCCAAAAGCTTCAAAAATTGAAGGTTTTTATGTTTCAGCCTTTGAATATACCAATTTAAAACTTCCAACTGATTTTTAACAAAATACAAACAAAATTTATCAGAACTGTTTATAGAAAGTTCAGTGTCATTAAGAACACCTAAGTTGATTGAAAGTCATTCTTCAAAGGCTCAGCAAACTGAAACTCTGGCCCATCATTGGCAGCAAAGAGAGAAAGCATGTTCTACCATCTGAAATATTTATCTAATATTTTGATAAATACAACAATGTTGTAGCTCAATGGCAACAACTCTAATGATGGATAAATATTTGTAAATATAAACAACTACATATGTTTTGATTAGTAAAATATTACAGCTTGTTTGGATAAAATTATAATTACCTGAATATCTTAATCAATCACAATATATGCTTCATAACTTTTTTAATTTAGTAAAATCATTGTTTTTATAATACTTGGCTCCAACAAAATTAGTATTTGTCATTATATTTGTCACCATAAAAACAAGTAATTTTTATCTCTAATGTTAAATTGCATCTGAATTTGTAAGCATTTACAATAATGTTCCCTTCAATAAAATGAACTTCTAAAAGTGTCATTATGATTCCATGAAGCAGATGATAAAACACAAACACTATGGGAATTAACAGACTTCTATTTGAAGACTCCTGATGACATTGCTATGAATCTATCATCACTTACCTATTCACAAGGTTCTTCTGAAAGTGATATGAAGATGTTAATAGTCATCATTTCACTTTTCAGAAATAAATAAGAAACTTGGGAGTTGAAAAAGAGTGAAATTAACTTAGAATAATAGTTGTCTGATCTAAACGAAAAGTCATGATGCTGCCACTACAGGTGTTAAACCATCATTTTTAGCATGGTCTTCTTCAAATTACTACCTACTTATTGAAGCAGATGCTGAAGTTTTCTCATGAGATTTGTATCTTCTGGTTTTCATGTTCTTTTTTCTTTTATGTATATTTTACATTCTGTATTTTAAATTTAAAATGTTGAATAAAGCAAAGCCAAGAATAGAGCCACAATGGATGTATTTTAAGCCCTCCCTCTATTTTTCAATCTGTTCATCAATATTGCTTCAGTATGATTAATCAAAGAGGTAGGACTCCAGCTAACTAACTGTGATATTTCTATTTTACCACCTATTAAAACTGTGGAGAGCACATGTCCATTCTTCTTACTACAATTATAGTTAAATATATATATGACAGCTCAATTTTGAAAATAAAATATATTTTAATAAACACTGCCTTTATAATTATTCAAAGTGTGTGTATACATTTTTGGGGATACCCTATATACACTGAGTGGCCAGATTATTATGATCTCTGAACGCATAATAATCTGGCCCCTCAGTGTGTGTGTGTGTATTAGAGGCCCAGTGCATGAATTAGTGCATGGGTGGGGTCCGGCCAGCCTGGCCAGGGGGAGGGGACATGGGCAGTTGGCCAGCCTGCCTGCTGGTTGAACTCCTGGTCTAGGGGACAATTTGCATATTAGCCTTTTATTATATAGGATATACACTGAGTGGCCAGATTATTATATGTTCAGAGATCATAATAATCTGGCCACTCATTATATATTTTGCAATCTATTTTCACTCAGCTATTCTGGGCTTTAGCTTTTGGATATGCAGATTAGGTTATATCACCCACCTGGCCTTTTATAAAACTCAGCCAAGATCTTTGGAAATAAGCTAAGCTCCCTGTGCTTCCCCCACAGTTTTGTTTCCTGTCTACCAAACTTTTCTTCTTGAATTATTGGGGTCTGATTGTCCAAGTGTGTTAGAGGCTTCCCACCATTGTCTCCTCTTCTCTTTGACTTTTCTGGCCCTGGGATCCCATTATGAATTCTGTGGCTCGTTTTTGTGTTCCCTTCAATAAAATGAACTTCTAAAAGCATGTAAAAGGTGGTTTCCTAACAGCTAACTACCATAAACAACACAATCAGTTTTCTCTAGTCACTAACATAATCACTCTCTTGATATTCTGAAAAATGTTAGAATACCAGATGTTGTGTGTGTGTGTGTGTGTGTGTGTGTGTGTGTGTGTTTAATCTACCATTCTACTTGTCAGTCCAAGCCTGCTCTATCCTGGTCATATTAACATATTAATAAAATAACATTTTTCTAATTACTTCCAAATCTGCAAGGTTTTATTATTGTTCATGTTCTGTGCAATTGTATAAAATCATTTAAGGCCAAAACATTTTTTCCTAATCATTTGGCTATTATTTTCTACTAGAGGCCTGGTGCATGAAATTCGTGCATGGGGGGGAGAAGTGTCCCTCAGCCCAGCCTGCACCCTCTCCAATCTGGGACCCCTCAAGAGGGACTGCCCTCTCACAATCCAGGACTGCTGGCTCCCAACTGTACGCCTGCCTGCCTTCCTGGTTGCCCCTAACTGCTTCTGCCTTCCAGCCTAATCACCCCCTAACTACTCCCCTGCCAGCCTGATTGATGCCTAACTGCTCCCCTGCCAGCCTGATTGCCCCTAACAGCCCTCCCTTGAAGGCCTGGTCACCCCTTACTGCCCTCCCCTGCAGGCCTGGTCACCCCTAACTGCCCTCCCCTCCAGGCCTGGTCCCCCCACCAATTGCTCTCCCATGCAAGCCTGGGTCCCCCTCAACTGCCCTTTCCCTGCAGGCCCAGTCACCCCCAACTTCCCTCCTCTGCCAGCCTGGTCACCCCTAACTGCCCTCCCCTGCTGGCCTGATCACTCACAACTGCCCTCCCCTGCTGGCCTGATCCCTCCCAACTGCCCTCCCCTGATGGCCATCTTGTGGCAGCCATCTTGTGTCCACATGGGGGCAGCCATCTTTGACCACCTTGGGGCAGCCATCTTGTGTGTTGGAGTAACAGTCAATTTGCATATTATTATTTTATTAGATAGGAGGATAGAGGCCTGGTTCATGGGTGGGGCCATCTGGTTTGCCTTGAAGGGTGTCCTAGATCAGGGTGGGGGTTCCCTTGGGGCATGGGGCTGCCTGGGCGAGGGGCCTGTGGTGGTTTGCAGGACAGCCATGCCCCCCAGTGACCCAAGTGGAGGCCCTGGGATCTGGGATTTATTTATCTTCTATAATTGAAACTCAGTAGCCTTCAGTGGAGGCCAGGGCAGGCCAGGAACCTGGCTTCCTCAATCACCAGGGAAACCCAAGCCTTTTGCTCACTCTGTGGATGCAGCCATTTTTGTTGGGATTTATTTATCTTCTATAATTGAAACTTTGTAGCCTTCAGTGGAGGCCTAGGCTGGCCAGGATGTGCAGGAAGCTTGGCTTCCTCCATTGCTGGGGAAACCCAAGCCTCCTGCTCACTCCGTGGCCACAGCCATTTTGGTTGGGTTAATTTGCATACTCACTCCTGATTGGCTGGTGGGCATGGCTTGTGGGTGTAGCGGAGGTATGGTCAATTTGTATATTACTCTTTTATTAGATAGGATAATTGGAAGCACAGGCATCTCCTCTGACTTCAGGCTTCTGTCTTCTGAAGCATCCAGTACATTGTATTGGGTGAATATTTTTATAACAAATGAATGAATGAAAGTATCATATATCACTTTCATTTGGAAGCATCCAGGATTAGAAATACTTTTCATGCATTTCTCCCCACAAATACTTTCCTTACATTAAAGCTATTAGAATATAGTTGCCAAATTTCCCTCCAAATTCAATCTTCCCAGCCTATCGAGATACATTGTATGCAGGATCCTACCTACCTCTACCCCACACCCAGCATTAAAAGCCAAAGTTCAGAAAACTACTAATAGCTGTGTGATTTTTGTCAAGTTACTTAACTTCTCTGTACTTTAGTTGAGGAACTATAAAATAATAATATCTACTTCAAAAGAAACCACCTCTATAAAGCATTAGAAACAGTGCCTGACAAACACTAAGTCTTCAATAGACATTAGCACATATTATTTCTATTCAAGGCACTAACCTGTTACTGTTTTTTACAACTATTTGCTTTTTTCTTCCACTGATACTGATTTTTAAAATATATATTATTATCGATTTTTAGAGAGTGGGGGGAGAGAGAGGGAACCATTGATTTGAGAACAAAACATCTATCGGCTGCCTTCTGCATGACCCCTATAGGGTGTCAATCCTGAGTATGCCCTAATTGGGAATCAAACTGGCCACCTTTCAGTACATGGGACAATGCCCAACTTACTAAGTCGCACCAGCCAGGGTGACATTGATTTTTTAACAGCAAAGAGGTGTTGAGGTAATGAAGACAAAAGGCCCAAATCCAGACTATGAATGCAACATTAGTGAATTCTAGGACATGTGCCAACATATCAACAGGAAGAACCAGCATTTTATCCCTGTTAAAAGACCTGCTAATTTGCAAAGGGATTCCTGTGAGCAGCCTCTAGAAGGTTGGTGCTCTACATTTAAAGGTTGTTTGACTACCAGAACATCTTGCCCACTCAATAGTTATGAAAAGGAGTAAAGAAAAAAATGACTTGTAAGATCAAAAGAAAGCATGTTTTAACTTGTCTAATGTAAAAAATGAAGCCATAACTTTTCTGAATTTTATTTTCTAAGATAGGAAATCTTGTCTGAAGTTGCTTGTATGCCAAAAACCAAGTGCCAAGGATGAAAAGTTTTGATGCACATGTAAGAAACATGTGTATAAAGTTTAGCCTTCCAGAAATGTGCCTGAAAGTACTAAGAATCATGGGCAGGCCTTGGTGGTCATTTCATTCCTTCCATTCACTTTACAGATGATAAAACTGAGTCCCAAAGAGGTTAGTGACTGTCCAGTGTTACCAGATGCAGTCCCAGGTCATTTCATTGATGGTAAAGTTAGACCAAAAGTACATAGTCAAATCACCACAGCTACACAGGAAAGGCAGACACCATATTAAAACCTGATGTACAAAAAAAAAAAAAAAAAAAAAATTATTCAGAGCTTTAGTGGAATAGAGTATCCTAATATAAAAAAACCCAGGGTCCATAATGACCAAACCAACAACCAGTCCATCCCCTGGCCCTCAGGCTCCAATGAATCCATGGCAGCAGTGACTGGTGATCAGGTGGAAGGCAGACCACTTGGTCCCTCCCACAGCCTGCAGGCTCCCATTGATCAGGGGATGGTTAACAGGGAACTGGAGTGAGTGGTGCAATGGGGACTGGTAAGCAGCTGGAAGGCAGGTCTCTTGGTCCCTCCTCCTGGCCCTCAGACTCCAATCAATCGGTGGTGGAGGCAGGGAGAAACTGTGAACTGGCTTCCTTAGTAGTCCTATAGGTTCAATCTCCAGAGGACAGGCCAAGCATCAATGGACCAGCACCTCCGGCACGATCCCGACAGCACTGCTGGCCTCCTGGAACTTGGCCTCGGGCACTGTGGCCACTTCGCCTCCCTAGATGCTCCACAAGGAAGAAAGGATACCTCCAGCAGCACCAGGGGTGACCAGCAGTGACTGACTGCTCTCCCTGTGTTTCCTCCAGGTCACTCGAGCTGGCCCCTGCCTGCCCCACTCCAGATAAAGTGTGATCACTGCACACAGAAGGAATGTAGTAAAAAAACAAAAACCAATGACCAAGAGAATGCCACAGTCAACGTCTGGAGTCTGGCTCAGGAGAACAGAGAGAAGGGAGAATTCCATAAGTTGGCTGATGCCAAGATATTTCTGAGTGACTGCCTGTGTGACAGTTGTGTGACCGCAGAGGAAGGAGTCCAAATTTCTCAACAGAACACCAAGGACGTCTGTGTTCTGAACATTAATTTTTGCGTCGGTACTGCCAGCACCGTGAGGAAGACCCCCAACTACCCATGCTGACCTCCACCTGCCCCGGCTGAGACTGATATGCAGAGAATGTGCTGGGTCACCCCATCACCCCCACCTCTCCACGGCCAAGCCTCCCCAGCAGATCATGGGCTCTCTGGTGAAGGATTACTTCACCATACTGTAGAACCTGTCCCCAGACAAGATTTTCCACATCATTGTGGCCCCGTGTTATGACAAGAAACTGGAGGCCCTTTGAGAAGATGTTCCCACATCTTTACATAGTTCCCAGGGTGCTGACTGCATGTTAACCTCAGGTGAAATTGTCCAGATAATGGAGCAAAGTGACCTCGCCTCGAATGACGCCACCGTGGACACTCTGTTTGGAGACATGAAGGAGGAGGAGGTGAGGCTCCATGAGTGTGCCAGCTCCAATGGGTACCTGGCACACATCTTCAGGCACATGGCCAAAGAGCTGTTCAATGAGGACATGGGAGTGTAGGGAGCAGTTATAGGGTTAAGCCTAGGACTGACCTGTTGGCAAAGCCACAAACAAGTCCCAGCTTAGAGGGCACAGCCCTCTTAGCATAATTAAGCTTGATCTTGTGACGCTCCCTAGATCTTTCCTGGGTAGCTAATGGGTTCTGGGAGGTGCAGCAAGTGCTGCCAAAACAAGTGAAATTTACAAGAACATTGTAAATTACCTTATTTAACTCTGACTATAAAATAAAGGCTCAGCAGTCTGGTTCTTTTCTGTGGTCTCAGCCAGGCACAGAATATCCACCTAGACCCAGCTTATTCTCTTTGTCTGTCTTTTCTTCATCCTTTGCTGCCCCACCTCAGGCTTGCCGAACCCTTGGCTGTGCTGGCACGGCACATGGGAGTGCTCACCTACCACACCCTGAGGAACAAAGACTTCCAGGAGGTCACCCTTGAAAGGGACAGAAAGGCTCTGCTACGCTTTGAGGCTGCTTACGGCTTTAGGAACATCCAGAAGTGGTCCTGAAGCTGTAGAAGGGCAAGTTCCCCTGCCACTTCGTGGAGGTCCTGGCTGAGCCAGGCATGCCTAAGTGGCAGGGGCCAGGCCCAGGTGAACAACGGGCATGCAGACAGGGCACTGCTGTGGCAGATGGAAGGCATCTACACTGCCATCCCGGTGTGGCCCCCGGATACCAGTGCCCATGTGCAGGATCTGTACCAGGAGTGGCTGGGGGCAACTCCCCCCAGGCCCAGGCAGCCCTGCACACCTCCTAACAAGGCCCAGGGCAGCCTGCCAGTACATCAAGTGGTAAAGGTCCAGCAGACGCCTGGCCTGCAGGCAGCCTGAAGAGGGGTGTTAGACATGTGAAGGAAAGGCTTAGCATCTCTGTCATCTCTTTGGTTTTCAGAATTCCCTGCTCCCCATCTGTTGGCTCCCTCCCTCTGAGGGCCACTGTTGTCGTCACTTGGGTGCAACTGGAATATTGTATCTAGAGAGAATTGCCCCAATGTATGTATCCTTTTATCCAACGATGAAAAAATCCCAAAGAACAAGAATGGAGACAGACTACTGTCCTTTAAGCTTAAAAAACCCTGGAAGTGTACTGCGAACAGCTGAGACTTGGTTCTGTCCATGTGCCTCAGAGAGATTGGATGAGGAAATGGCCCGGTTTGGCCCTAACTTTACCCACTTATGTTACTCTTGAAGATGTCTTTGCCACAGTGTGAATAAATACCACCTTTTGGAATAGGGGCTCATACGAAAGTCTGCATTCCCAAATTTTCTTGAAACAGATCTATGTTCTGCAGCTGTGGCCACCATCCTGAGATCAGGTCCTGTTGACCAGGTCCTGTCGCTGGCAATCAGGGGGCACTGGAGTGGAGGCCCCCCTCCGTACATTCAGAGATTGATCTGAACTCACTTTGGGGGAGGCCTGGCAAGGGTGACAGGTGTCACAGATGGAAGGATGGAGAATGGAGAGGCGGACACCCTGCTCAGTCCCTCCCTGGGTGGGGTCAGGCAGATTAAGGCCAGCCAGCCCCCCCCACAATTGGGTGAGATAGCACCCTCTGTGTCCACCTCTCACCCAGTGGACCCAGCCACTCCCCTCAGCTCCAGGTAGCCCTCTGAGTTCCACAACAGAACCCTCTGCCCTCACATACTGCTCGCCCTAAGTGAGAAGGAAGAGAGCAGCTGGCCCACAGACAACTACACAGAAAGGGCTCACGGCTGGCGAGCGCAGTGGCAGTGGCAGGAGCCTCTCCTGCCTCCATGGCAGCCCTAAGGAGCAGCGAGCTGAGTGGTAAGGAGCAGTGAGCAGGCAGGCAATAAGGAGTGAGGGGTCCCAGATTGCGAGAAGGACTTCCCACTGTCGGCAGGCGGACATCCCTTGAGGGGTCCTGGACTGTGAGAAGGTGCAGGCCAGGCTGAGGGACACCTCCCCTCCAGTGCATGAATTTTGTGCACCAGGACTCTAGTTTCTTCAACATTTAGAACATAATGAAGAAAACATGTGAAGGCTCACCTTGAACATTACCCAACATGAATGCCACAAAACAAAAGAGTTCCAAGAATTTTTCATACACAACACAAATCATATGCTTTCCAGCCAATTTCTATCTTGATTTTTCCAGGAAAAATTCAGTGGATTCCAAATTACTGTCACCATTGCCAATGTTTGCTATTGCTTTCAAAAATCTAGGTAGAGGTTTTATTCACTATAGACACTCTCTATCATGTCCATGCCAATAAGGGGCTTGGAAAGAGGGGAGGGATAGATTTAACAAATTTCTTAAAGACATAGTCATTACATATAACCTATTTCTTTCAAAAGGTACTTAAATTTTTTGATGGATGGGTGAGTGGGTAGGTGAGTGGGTATGATAGTTGTGTTTAAAATTTCTGAGAGGCACTATAATGTCCTGCTCCAGAGCATAGTCTCTGGATCAAGAATGTCTGAGTTGAAATCCCAGCTCCATAAGTTGCAAACTGTGTGATCCTAGGCAAGTTATTTAATGTCTATTATATTCTTCAGTTTCCTCATCTGTAATACAGGCCTAATAAGAGAACTTAACTCAACCGCCTGACTACTACAGTTATCTGGGAAAATACCCAAGTAAGCCTTCTACAAAACCTGGGCTCTACAACCTAGACACTTAAGTTGCAGACAAGTGTAAGCTGATTTTATATTAAATTCTAACAAGCATATCTGCTTCCCCTGAACAGCAAATTATAAGCCACAGGTAAATGCCTTCCTCCATATGCCAGCCCCTGAGGCAGCTCCAAAGTCATTCATGTAAACTATTTTCATGGAGCACCTATTGTCTCCCAGCACAGAAGTGGGGAGGGGCAGTGTTTATTTACTCCAAAAAGGCACAGTCTAGGAAAGAACACAAACCATATATGAATACTTAAGTGGTACAAGAGTTAAAGAAGCAAGGGCAAGAGAAGCACAAAGCTGGGCATGATCTGATTTCACTGGGAAATATAAAGGAGCAAGTATTCCTTCTGGGTGTGGGGTTTCTGTGGGCCACTGTAAACAGGAAACCAGGGCTTCCCGCATACAGATAGGAGGGACCCCATGCTCCACCAAGATTAATTACCACTAGGCTGCCAAAAATAAAAATAATGAATTTTAAAGCAACACATAAATACCCAAATCTCTGTAAAACCCAAATAGTAATTATATAAACCCCCAGACCATAGACAAGGCTACATTGGGTCACCACTGGGTTCCTTTATGTCTGTCTATTTAAGGGGACATGCTGGGCCTCCGTGAGCAATGAGACTTTTTTCAGCTTTCTGAGTTGTGAGGCCAGGGCTCCATGACTCCTCACTTCACTCTGTTCTGCCCCAGCTCTTCCAGAGGACTGATGCTTGCCATGAATGCACATTTTCTAAACTGTTGACTTGTTCTTTTAATAATTCTTAATGTCAACTTATCCAGCACATTCTGTGCAGCAATTTATGACTGAGTAGGAGGCAGAACAAAGTTGTGCTAAGCAGGATGAGTCAGCTTTCCCTAGACTCCCTCTTATTAGCTGAGTTTGGATTGGAGGAAGACTCTGAGAAGGCTTTAATACTCACATTGAAAATGAGGATTTACCTAGTTATTCTCATATAGTCTGGCTACTTTCTAGTAATTAGCAGGTCTGTTAAAAAGAGGTTGTGGTGATCACTTTCCTGTTGGGTGGTTGGGAAGTGCTGCTCAGAGCTGGCTCCTTGAGGCCCTTCTTGGAAGTAGTCCTGCATTCTCAAAATCCCAACCTCCTTTCTCAGAGGCATCAGGGAACAGTCTGGCACTTGTAGCCAGAAAGCCTGGATCCAGAGGCTAACATGTTGACTACAAGTTGATGCCAAAGTGATAAAGACAAGCCCAGACCTGTGGCTCTGTGGTGGTCAGCATTCTTGTTTGTGTATGTTTAGGACAGCGGCAGAATTTTCCACTACTGCCACTACAGGGAAGATGTTCCATTCCTAGGCCACTTGCTTGAGAAACATTCTCTTGCAGATAGCACTTCTCGCTTGAAACCTGTCCTAAGATCTCTGAATACATGATAGGAATGAAAGAACTTTGAGTGCAGTGGAGGGGAAGCACTGCCATTTCAAAGTAATTTAGGCAGCAAAGAGATGAAGACTTAGATATAACTTCAGGAGACCCTTTGTTCCAGGAAAACCACTGAAGTGGGCCATTTGGGTGTATAAATACAAAGCTCAGATCATAGTTGGAGAAGGAGGGTTTTGAAACACTCCTGTGATTCTTGGGACTAAAATGCTCTGTGTGATCATGAAAAATATTGTCTACAAGTAAAGTATACTTTCTATTCTATATATTTACTTGCCTTTAAAGAGATTTGCTTTCATTTTAAAAGTGGTTTGAGACATCTTTGTGCTGTCTGTACTTGGGAGGTTGTGCATGTTTTGTTTCATCAAGACTGTCAGGGAATTTGGGAATGGGGGTCAAAAGCTGTGGAGATGCTCTTAAGAGGAATAAAAGGAAAACCAGAGCACCTGCAGTACAGCATCACATATTTGGAAAAGAACAATGCTCTGCATTTGTGTTGGGACTGTCCCTGCAGCCCTGGAGTGGCAGTTCTGAGAGCAGGGGGGACAGCTCCCTGATGAGGACATGGTTATTCTCACCAGGTACATCATTATGATGGCTGTGAGTTGTGGAAGATTCCTAGGCTGTATAATTGATCAAGGCAGTCAGAACCAGGAACACTTGGCCAGTTCCAGGGCTGTGGACATGGACCAGAGGGGAGAGAGAGAGAGAGAGGGGGGGGGCGGGGCTTGAGAGATGATTTTTGAGCAAATTCTGGATTGCAAACTTGGAGTCACTCATAAATAATTGGCACATTCTTTAAGAGATGGTAAGTTCCTGCTGACAAAATGGAGCACTAAGAGTATCATTTGTACTTCCAGTCTGGTGAGAGTGACACCAACCCTGTTGTCTTTGTACAAACACAGTCTACTGAGAAAACCTGTTTCCAGTTCTACTACTAATGCCACATGGCTTTTGTTAAGCTGCCTTAGTTACTTAAAGTTTGTTTTATCAGCTATCCCCAGATGATGTTTGTCCACTTGTCCTGGAGCCTAAAGGTACGTGGACTAGATTGCCTTTAATGAAGGAGAAAGAGCTGCAGAAATCTGTTGCCCCTATAAACATAATTCAAATGGAGACATCTGAGCCCAAGTGAGAAGTATAAGAAAGATTTCCATTCAAAAGGGAAATAAAGAAATATTGAATGAAAGTGTCTTAGCTTGGGTTCTCCCAGAGACAGACACCAACATAAGGATTTGAGTATAAGTATTTGGAAGTCACAAGCAACAATTGCATGGAAGTATGAAAATGATATAGAGAAAGGCAGCAAATAAAGTATGAATATTAAACCATCTGAAACAGTGGGTAGCTAAAGCTTAATCCCACAGGAAAACTAAGAAACTACAAAATACATACATCAAAACTATCCTGCCCAACAGATGATGGAACTGGGTTATTTATACACCATTTTCTGTCTGTCATTAGCTGAGGGTAGCTCCAAGATGACTGTTAATTTTTCAGTGCTTCCAGTTTAATCTGCAAGTAAGCAGCCTTCTGCACTTACAAAAAAATATATTGTTCTCCAGTGCTGATAATGAGAGTCGAAAGTCATCTAGAACACACTAAAATGGTAGTGTCTCAGGTATGTGAGCAGGACACTGCAGAGTCTGTTGTACCACTCAGATGCACTTTTATTATTTTTTAAGTTCACTCTATCTGGTCAATGCTTCTTCAAGATGATGACTGATAGAGTCAATGCAATCCCCATTAAAATACCAAGGGCATATTTCAAAGATCTAGAACAAACTCTCCAAAAATTCATCTGGAGTAAAAGTCCCCAATTAGCTGCAGCAATATTGAGAAAGAACAATGTTGGAAGGATCACAAGCCCAGATATCAAGCTATATACAAAGCCACTATTCTCAAAACTGCCTGGTACCGGCACAAGAACAGACAGACAGACCAATGGAACAGAAAAGAGAACCCAGATATCAACCAAAGCCATTATGCTCAATTAATATTTGACAAAGGAGTCGAACAGTCTCTTCAATAAATGGTTTAGGGAAAATTGGACAGATACTTGCAAAAAAATGAAACTAAATCACTAACTTACACCATACACACACACACACACACAAAAAAAAAATCCTCAAAATGGATAAAGGACTTAAATGTTAGACTAGAAACCATAAAAATCTTAGAAGATGCCATAGGCAGCAAAATAGCAGACATATGTCATAACAATATCTTTACCGACACAGCGCCTAGGACAATGGAAACTAAGGAGAAAATAAACAAATGGGAATACATCAAAATAAAAAGCTTCTGCACAGCAAAAGAAAGCATCAACAAAACAACAAGAAAGCCCACTGCATGGGAGAACATGTTTGCCAATGTTATCTCTGATAAGGGTTTAATGTCCAACATTTACAGGGAATTCATACAATTTAACAAAAGGAAGATAAACAATCCAATAAAAAAAATGGGCAAAGGACCTAAATAGGCACTTTCGAAAGAGGACATACAGAAGGCCAACAGACATATGAAAACATGCTCAAAGCCACTAATCATCTGAGAGATGGAAATCAAAACAACAATGAGGTACCATCTCACACCTGCCAGAACAGCTATCATCAACAAATCAACAAACAACAAGTGCTGGAGAGGATGCAGAGGAAAAGGAACCCTCTTGCACTGCTGGTAGGAATGTAGACTGGTGCAGCCATTGTGGAGAACAGTACGGCATTTCCTGAAAAAGTTAAAAATGGAACTTCCATTTGACCCAGTGATCCCACTTCTAGGAATGTATCCCAAGAGAACAGAAACACCAGTCAGAAAGGATATATGCACTCCTATGTTCATAACAGCACAATTTACAGTAGCTAAGATTTGGAAACAGCCTAAATGCCCATCAGCAGATGAGTGGATTAGAAAACAGTGGTACATCTACACAATGGAATTCTATGCTGCTGTAAAACAGAAGGAATTCTTACATTTGCAATAGCATGGATGGAACTGGAGAGCATTATGCTAAGTGAAATAAGCCAGTCAGAGAAAGATAAATATCACATGATCTCACTCATTTGTGGAATATAATGAACAACATAAACTGATGAACCAAAATAGAACCAGAGAAGCATCAAACAGACTGTAAAACCTATGAGGGAAGGCAGGGGTCAGGGGGTAAGAGATCAACCAAAGGACTTGTATGCATGCATATAATCAAAACCTATGGACTCAGACAGTAGTGGGGATGAGGGCTTGTGCTTGGGGGAGGGAGTGGCGGGGGAGAGGTCAATGGGGGAAAAAGGAGACTCATGTAATTCTTTAAACAATAATTTAAAAAAAAAAAATGATGACTGATCACAACTTCTCATAGAAAAGGCTTACAACAGGAAGCTATCACCTCTATTGCTACTGTTCACCTTACTGCTGCTGTTGGTTCCAAGGACCAAAAAATGTAACTGATATTTATCACCTCCATGTTTAGAATCCATTCTAGATTCTCCCCACTGTCAGACAACTCTACTGGTCTAGGTTGCTAGCCTAGTTTTCCAAGTTAGGTTGCTGACCTAATAAGGTAACACACACAGACTTTCATCTTTAACATGTCTAAGTCCCTGGTCATCATGCCCTTGACAGGCTATCGCTTCTTTATTTACCCATTTATAGTTATTTCTGGTAATGGAAGTATATCTTCCCTGCCTGTATTATGGAGCAACAACTCTATCTTTTCAAGATAACCAGGGTCAATTATCTCTGTCAATATGGCAACTTTTTTCTTTGCCTGCTGATAAAATTACATGAGAAATCTAACACGTCGGATAGCAGCCATAACTTTAGATTTAGTAGAAATCTTATTGCATCCATTGGTAGAAGAGCCCTCCCTGGAACCAGAACCTCAAATCCAGCTGAGCCAAAGTTACAGGGCCTAAAAGCACAAATTCTAAGTGGGCTACTGAAAGTAATGGTGAAAAGGGGAGCTATACTTATATCAGAAAAAATAAACTTTAAGCCAAAAATGGTAACAAAAGACAATGGTGATCATTAAACAATGATAAGGGGGTCAATTTATCAAGATTTATATAATAATCATAAATCTATGTGGACCTAACTTCAGAGCACCTAAATATACAAAGCAAATATTAACAGAAATAACAAAAATCAGAGCAAAAAAATGCAATAAAGTCCAGAAACACATTAAAAAGAATCAATAAAACTAAGAGCTTTTTTTTAAAAAAAAAGATGAGCAAAATTGGCAAATCTTTAACTAAACTAACTCAGAAAAAGAAGAGACAACTCAAATAAATAAAGTCAAAAATGAAAGAAAGCATTACAATTAATACCACAAAAATACTAGTACAAATGATTGTGACAATTATATGCCAACAAAGCAGATAACCTAAAAAAAATAATTCTAGAAACATACAACCTACTAATATTGAATCATGAAGAAACAGAAAATCTGAATAGACGAATACCGAGTAAGGAGATAGAGTCAGTCATTCAAAACCTCCCAATATGGAAAAGCCCAAGACTAGATGATTTCACTGGTGAATTTTACCATTTAAAGAAGAATTAATGCCAATTCTTCTCAAACTCTTTCAAAAAACTGAACAAGAGGGAAAACTTGCAAACTCATTTTAAGAGCCTAGCATTACCCTGATACTAGAGCCATATAAGGACACTATAAGAAAAGAAATTAAAGACCAATATCCCAGATGATGCAAACAATATATTAGCAAACTGAATTCAACACCACATTAAAAGGATCATTTGCCAAGATCAAATAGGATTTATCCCTGGGATGCAAGGATGGTTCAACATATGCAAATCAATAGATATAGAAAACGTATTTGACAAAATACAACATCCTTTCATAATTAAAAAAAAAAAAGCATTCAACAAATTGGGTGGAAAATAAACATATCTTAATACGATAAAGTCCATATAGAACAACCCACAGCTAACATACTTCATGGTGAATGGTTGAAAGCTTTTCCTCTAAGACCAGGAACAAGACAAAGGTGCTCACCACTCCTATTCAATATAATTCTAACCAAAGCAATTACACAAGAAAAGAGAAAAAAAAATCCTAAAGAGTTCACAAAAATAAACTGCTAGAACTAACCAACAAATTTAGTAAAGTTGCAAGATATAAAATCAACATACAGAAAAATTGTTGTGTTTCTATACACTCACAACAAAACATCTGAAAAAAACAGATGAAGAAAACAATTTCTGGCCAGTATTTCTCAATGGTTAGAGTGTCGGCCTGCATACCAGATGGTTGCTAGTTCGATTCCCAGTCAAGGGCACTTACCTGGTTAAAGGTTCGATCCCTGGCCCCTGTTGGGGTGTGTGTGGGAGGCAACCATTCGATGTGTCTCTCTCACATCAATGTTTCCCTCTCTCTTGCTCCCCTTCCACCACCTTTCTACCCTCTCCAAAAAAAAAGAAAGAAAGAAAAAGAAAATAATCACAAGCAATAAAATATTTAGAAACAAATTTAACCAAGGAGGTAAAATAATTATATTCTGAAAACTACAAGACTTGGATGAGAGAAATCAAAGAAGATACAAACAATAGAAAGATATCCCACGTTTATTTATTTATGGATCCAAAGAATTAATATTGCACAATGCAACCCCCATCAAAATTTTGATGGTATTTTTCACAAAAATAGAACAAACAATTCTAAGATTTGCATGGAACCACAAAAGGCCTAAAATACCTAAAAGCAATCTTGAGAAAGAAGAACAAAGCTGTAGACATCATACTTCCTCAGATCAAACTATACTACAAAGCTATAGGAATCAAAACAGTATAGTACTTGATTAAAAATAGACACATAGAGCAATGGAGCACAATAAAGAATCAGAAATTGCCCAGCCAGCATGGCTCAGTGATTGAGCATCGACCTATGAACCAGAAGGTCACAGTTGGATTCCTGGTCAGGGCACATGCCCAGGTTGTGGGCTCGATCCCCAGTGTGGAATGTGCAGGAGGCAGCCCATCAATGATTCTTTCTCATCATTGACGTTTCTATCTCTCTCTCCCTCTCCCTTCCTCTATGAAATCAATAAAAATAAATTTTAAAAAAAAGAATCAGAAATAAACTCTCACATATACAGTCAACTAATATTTGACAAGGGAGCTAAGAATACTCAATGGAAAAAGAATAGTCTCTTTAACAAATGGCGATGGGAAAACCCACATGCAGAAGAATAAAATGGACCCCTAACTTACACCACTCACAAAAATAAATTCAAAATTCATCAAAGACTTAAACATAAGACCTAAAATCATAAAACTCCTAAAAAATAAAAATATATGGAAAAGCTCCTTGACATTAGTCTTGGCAGTGATTTTCCTGGATATGACACCAAAAGCACAAGCAGTGACACTACATCTAAATAAAAAGCTTCTGCACAGCAGAAGAAAATCCAAAAAAATGAAAAGGTAACCTACAGAATAGGAGAAAATATTTGCAAACCATATATCTAATAAGGAGTTAATACCCAACATATATAAAGAACTCATACAACACCATAGCAAAAAACAACAACAAAAACACACACATAATCCGATTTAAAAATGTCCAGAAGAACTGATAGACATTTTTCCAAAAAAGACATACAAATGACTAACAGGTGCATGAAAAGGTGCTCATATTAGTAATCAAAACCACAAAGAGATATTGCCTCACTTCTGTTTAGAATGCTTATCATCAAAAAGACAAGAAATAACAAGTGTTGTGGAGAATGTGGAGAAAAGGAAATCCTTGTGCACTGTTGGTGGAATTGTGAATTGGTGTGAGCACTATGGAAAACATTATGGAGGTTCCTCAAAAAATTAAAACTAATAATCCCACTTCTGGGTATATATCCAAAGGAAATAAAAAGATCTGAAAGAGATATCTGTACTCTATGTTCACTGCAGCATTATTCATAATAGCTAAGATATGGAAACAACTATCAATAAATAATGGATAAAGATGTGAGATGTACATGTACATGGCCATGCACATTCACATGGCCATGCACATGGCCATGCATATGTATGTGTACATGTATATGTACATGTATATGTATAATTACATGTATATGTATATGTATATGTATATGTATATGTATATGTATATGTATATGTATATGTATATGTGTATGTATATGTAATGGAATAATATTCAGCCATGAGAAAAAAAGGGAATCCTGCCATTTGGGACAACTTGGATGAACCATGAGAGCATTATACTAAGTGAAATAAGTAATAAAAAGATAAATACTGTATGATCTCACTTATGTATGGTATCTAAAAAAGCCAAACTTAGAGAATAATGAGGGAGTGGTGGTTACCAGAGGCTGGGGTTGGGAAAATGGGGAGATGTTGGTGAAAGGGTAAAAATTTCAGTTATAAGATGAACAAGTTCTAGGGATCTAATGTACAGCATGGTGATTACAACTAATATACTGAAGTTGCTGTGAGTAAATCTTAAATGTTCGCCCCCCAAAAATGGTAGGATAAAGGTGTTAGCTAGTGCTATCATTTTCCAATATATAAATACTAGAGGCCCAGTGCACGAATTCATGCACGAGTGGGGTCCCTCAGCATGGCCTGGAGCAACTGGGCCGAAACCAGCAGTCCAATGCCACCTGCCACTCCTGCCTGCCACTCCCACTCATCCTGGCCCTGCTGAGCCTGCTGTGCGTGTGGAGGATGTGTGGGGGCTGGGATGAAATCGACCCTTCAGGCAGGCGGTGGGATGCCCTTGCTGGCCTGGGATCTGTATCCATCCTACTGATGTTCGTGCTGGCGGTTGCTTTTATATCATTTCTTACTTGTGGAGCATCTAGGGAGGGTAAGTGGCCATGGTGCTGGAGGCCCACTTCTAGGAGGCCAGCAGTGCTGTTGGAATTGTGCTGGCAGCACTGGTCTGTTGATGCCTGGCCCATTCTCCAGAGATTGGACCTGTAGGACTACTGAGGGAGTGAGTGGCTGCCACCTGGCTGGTGGGCTGCTGAGACAGGTTGGTCAGTTGAGCGGCACTCCCGCTGTGGGAGTGCACTGACCACCAGGGGGCAGCTCCTGCATTGAGAATCTACCCCCTGGTGGTCAGTGTGCATCATAGCAACTGGTCAATTGGTCGTTTGGTCATTCTGTTGTTTAGGCTTATATATACATATAGATATCAAATCCATATGTTAAACACCATAAACTTACACAATGTTATGTGTCAATTAAATCCCAATAAAGCTAGAATATAAAATAAAATAAAGTAGAAGCAACTAAGGCACCACACCCTGCGATGCCACAGATTCCTTCCTAGGGGCCTTCAGGCTCCAGGGAGAGCAACCTGGCACATACCCAGGGACAGCTGGCTCTGCTCCTGAGATGCTCCTTTAATACATCGGGGTGGGAGAGGGCAGCCACCTCCTCCCCCACATATGTGGCTTCAGGCATAAGTGAGATGAAAAACTAGCCTTCCACTAGCTCAACTCCTGTGAAAATGGCATCCTGCCATTGGAAGGAAAAGGAGAACAGCAAAAGTCAAGGGAATTGGTTCTTTCAATTGAATGAAGGAAACGAAAACTCAATGGCCCAATACCCTCTATAAATAATTTCTTACAGAAATCTTGTTTCCACCCAAAGCAGCTCCCACAGAGCCTTCTTACCCACAGGATTGCCACAGGCCCTTCTCCGAGTCAGGCCTCCTTATTCTGCAGATGGGCTCACTGAAGAGATCAAATGTAGCCCAGTGCCATCCCTCACAGAGTCACCGGGACTTCTTCTCTTATTTTTCTTTTTTCATGGATAATTCATTTACACGTTTTTTTTTATTGTTTATAGAATTACAAATTGTAGTAAATATGTCTCCTTTTTTTCCCCATTGACCTCCCCCAAGCCTCCCTACCACCCAGCACATGCCCTCACCGCACCCACCCCCAGTGTCTTGAGTCCATTGGTTATGTGTTTTTTTTGTTTTTTGTTTTTTTTTATTTTATTATTTTTTTTAATATACTTTATTGATTTTTTTACAGAGAGGAAGAGAGAGGGATAGAGAGTCAGAAACATCGATGAGAGAGAAACATCGATCAGCTGCCTCTTGCACACCCCCCACTGGGGATGTGCCCGCAACCAAGGTACATGCCCTTGACCGGAATCGAACCCGGGACCCTTGAGTCCGCAAGCCAACACTCTATCCACTGAGCCAAACCGGTTTCGGCGCATTGGTTATGTTTATATGCATGCATACAAGTCCTTTGGTTGATCTCTGACCGCCCCCCACCACAACTCTCCCCTGCCTTCCCGCTGTAGTTTGACAGTCTGTTAGATACTTGTTTGCCTCTGTATCTATTTTGGTTCATCAGTTTATAATGTTCTTTATATTCCGCAAATGAGTGAGATCATGTGGTATTTATCTTTCACTGACTGGCTTATTTCACTTAGCAAAATGCTCTCCAGTTGCATCCATGCTGTTGCAAATGGTAAGAATTTCTTCTTTTTTATAGCAGTGTAGTATTCCATTGTGCAGATGTACCACAGTTTTCTAATCCACTCATCTGCTGATAGGAATTTAGGCTCTTTCCAAATCAAAGCTATTGTAAATTGTGCTGCTATGAACATAGGGGTGCATATATCCCTTCTGATTGGTGTTTCTGTTTTCTTGGGATACATTCCTATAAGTGGGATTTCTAGATCAAATGGAAGTTCCATTTTTAATTTTTTGAGGAAACACCATACAGTTTTCCACAGTGGCTGCACCAGTCTGCATTCCCACCAGCAGGCAGGAGGGTTCCTTTTTTTTCTGAATCCTCTCCAGCACTTGTTGTTTGTTGATTTGTTGATGATAGCCATTCTGACAGGTGTGAGATGGTACCTCATTGTTGTTTTGATTTCCATCTCTCAGATGATTAGTGGATTTGAGGATGTTTTCACATGTCTCTTGGCCTTCTGTATGTCCTCTTTTGAAAAGTGTCTATTTAGGTCCTTTGCCCATTTTTTTATTGGATTGTTTATCTTCCTTTTGTTAAATTGTATGAGTTTCCTGTAAATTTTGGACATTAAACCCTTTTCAGAGATAACATTGGCAAATATGTTCTCCCATGCAGTGGGCTTTCTTGTTGTTTTGTTGATGCTTTCTTTTGCTGTGCAGAAGCTTTTTATTTTAATGTATTCCCATTTGTTTACTTTCTCCTTAGTTTCTATTGCCCTAGGAGCTGTATCAGTAAAGATATTGCTACGACAAATGTCTGCTATTTTGCTGCCTATGGGTTCTTCTAAGATTTTCATTGTTTCCCATCTTATGTTTAAGTCCTTTATCCATTTTGAGTTTATTTTTGTTCATGGTGTAAGTTGGTGATCTAGTTTCATTTTTTTGCAAGTATCTGTCCCGTTTTCCCTACACCAATTATTTAAGAGACTGCCTTGACTCCATTGTATGCTCTTTCCTCCTTTGTCAAATATTCATTGAGCATAATGGCTTGTGTCAATTTCTGGGTCCTCTCTCTTTGCTTCTTGGTGAGCCTGGCTAGAAGTTCATCAATCTTGTTTATGCTTTCAAAGAACCAGCTCTTGGATTCATTGATCTCTTGTATTTTTTTTTGGTCTATATGTCATTTATTTCCACTCTGATCTTTATTATTTCCTTCCTTCTGCTCACTCTGGGCTTTTCTTCTTGCTCTCTTTCTAATTTTTCAAGTTGCAGAGTTAGATGGTTTATTACCAGTTTTTCTTGTTTTTTGAGGTAGGCCTGTAATGCTGTAAACTTCCCTCTCAGGACTTCTTTCACTGTGTCCCATAGATTTTTTATTGTGTTTTCATTGTCGTTTGTTTTCAGGATGTGTATTATTTCTTCTTTGATCTCTTTGGTAACCCACTCATTGTTTATGGTATGCTATTCAGTCTCCAAGTGTTTGAAATTTTGTGATTATTTTTATTGTATTTGATTTCTAATTTTATGCCATGGTGATCTGAGAAGATGCTTGATATGATTTCAATCTTCTTAAATTTGGAGAGACTTTGCCTGTGTCCCAATATGTGGTCTATCTTTGAAAATGTCCCATGTGTGTTTGAGAAGAATGTATATTCTGTAGTTTTGGGGTGGAATGTTCCAAAGATATCTATTAAGTCCATCTGATCTAGTGAGTTGCTTAGAATAGCTGTTTCTTTGCTAGTTTTTTGTCTAGAGGATTTATCCATTGATGTTAATGGGTATTAAAGTCTCCTACTATGATTGTGTTGCTGTCAATATCTCTCTCCCCTGATATCATCCATTAGTTTTATTCTTTTTTCTTTCTTCATTTTTTATTATTTTTATTTCTTTATTGATTAAAGTATTACATATGTGTCTTTCCCCCCAACTTTGCCCCCCACCACACCCTACTCATGCCCTCACACATTGGTGTTTGTGTCCATTGGTTATGCTTATAAGCATGCATACAAGTCCTTTGGTTGATCTCTCCCCCTTAACCCAACCCTCCCCTACATTCCCTCTGAGGTTTGACAGTCTGATTGATGTTTCTCTGTCTCTGAATCTGTTTTTGTTCACCACTTTATGTTGTTCATTATCTACACTAATAAAAGAGAAATATGCAAATTTACCATAACTCCATGACACCCACCAGCCAATCAGGAGTGAGTATGCAAATTAACCCAAAAAAGATGGTGCATTAATTTGCATACGCAGGCACAGAGTGGCCGGGTGGGGTGGGATGCTGGCTATGAAGGGGAGAACGAGGGGTGGAGGGAGCTACAGGAGTGGTACTCTGGCTAGAGCAGAGAAGACTGAAGGCTCCAGCTGGAGCGAAGACTCTGGCCAGAGCCAAGACGGAAGTCAGCTGCCAGAGTAAAGGCCTGGGTCCCAGGTGCCAGAAAAAAAACTGGTGCTGACAGCCAGGGGAAAGAAGGCCTATTGCACAAATCTACGAATCTTCATGAAACGGACCTGTAGTATTCCATAAATGAGTGAGATCATGTGCTATTTATCTTTCTCTGACCGACTTATTTAGCTTAGCATAATGCTCTCCAGTTCCATCCAAACTGTTGCAAATGGTAAGAACTCCTTCTTTTTTTTACCACAGAGTAGTTTTCATTGTGTAGATGTACCACAGTTTTTAATCCACTCATCTACTGATGGGCACTTAGGCTGTTTCCAAATTTTAGCTATGGTGAATTGTGCTGCTATGAATATAAGGGTGCATATATCCTTTCTAAATGGTGTTTCTAGTTTATTGGGATATATTCCTAGAAGTGGGATCACTGGGTCAAATGGAGTTCCAATTTTAGTATTTGAGGAAACTCCATACTGTTCTCCACAGTGGCTGCACCAGTCTGCATTCCCACCAGCAGTGCAAAAGGGTTGCTTTTTCTCCGCATCCTCACCAGCACTTGTCCTTTGTTGATTTGTTGATGATAGCCATTCTGACAAGAGTGAGATGTACCGCATTGTCGTTTTGATTTGCATCTCTCAGATGATTAATAACTTTGAGCATGTTTTCATATGTCTCCTGGCCTTCTTTGTCTTCTTTTGAAAATTATCTATTTAGGTTCGTTGCCCATTTTTTTTATTGGGTTGTTTATCTTCCTTTTATTAACTTTTATGAGTTCCATGTAAATGTTGCAGATTAAACCCTTATCAGTGATAACATTGGCAAATACGTTTTCCCATGCAGTGGGCTTTCTTGTTGTTTTGTTGATGGTTTCTTTTGCTGTGAAAAAGCTTTTTATTTTGATGTAGTCCCATTCGTTTATTTTCTCCTTAGTTTCCATTGCCCTAGGAGCAGTATCAGTGAAGAAATACCTTCGGCATATGTCTGAGACTTTGCTGCCTGTGGATTCCTCTAGTATTTTTATCATTTCCCATCTTATGTTTAAGTTCTTTATCCATTTTGAGTTTATTTTTGTGTGTGGTGTAAGATGGTGGTCTAGTTTCATTTTTTTACATGTATCTGTCCAATTTTCCCAACACCATTTATTGAAGAGGCTGTCTTGACTCCATTGTATGTTCATGCCTCCTTTGTCGAATATTAATTGAGCATAGTGGTTTGGGTTTATTTCTTGATTCTCTATTCTATTCCATTAATCTATATGTCTGTTCTTGTGCCAGTACCAGGCTGTTTTGAGAATAGTGGCTTTGTAATACAGCTTGATATCTAGTATTGAGTTCCCTCCTACTTTGATCTTCTTTCTCAGGATTGCTGCAGCTATTCAGGGTATTTTTTTATTCCAGATGAATTTTTGGAAAATTTGCTGTAGATCTGTGAAATATGCCATTGATATTTTAATGGGGAGTCCATTGAATCTATAGATTGTTTTGGGTAGTATGAACATTTTGATGATGTTGATTCTACCAATCCATGAACATGGTATGTTCTTCCATCTGTTTATGTCTTCCTCTATCTCTTTTTTCAGTGTCCTGTAGTTTTGCACATAAAGGTCTTTTATCTCCTTAGTTAAGTTTATTCCCAGGTATCTTAATTTTTTTGGTGCAATGGTAAATGGGATTGCTTTTTTAGTCTCTGCTTCTGTATGTTCACTATTGGTGTATAGAAATGCCATAGATTTCTTGGCATTAATTTTGTATCCTGCTACATTGACAAATTCATTTATTAAATCTAATAATTTTTTTTAAGGTTTTCTATGTACAGTTTCATGTCATCTGTGAATAAGAACAGTTTTGCTTCTTCTTTTCCAATTTGGATGCTTTTTATTTCGACTTCTTGTCTGATCACAATGGATAGTACTTCTAATACTATGTTGAACAGGAATGGTGAGAGTGGGCATCCCTGTCTTGTTCCTGTTCTTAGGGGAAATTGTTTTAGTTTTTGCCCATTGAGTATGATGTTGTCTGTGGGTTTGTCATATATGGCTTTTATATTGTTGAGGTATGATCCTTCTATTCCCATCTTGCTAAGAGTTTTTATCAAGAAAGGGTGTTGGATTTTGTCAAATTCTTTTTCTGCATCAATTGATATGACTATGTGATTTTTATCACTCAATTTGTTTTTGTGATGTATCACGTTTATTGATTTGCAGATATTGTACCATCCTTGCATCCCTGGGATAAATCCTACTTGGTCATGGAGTATGATCTTTCTGATGTACTGCTGGATCCTATTTGCTAGAATATTGTTGAGGATTTTGCATCTATGTTCATGAGGGATTTTGGCCTATAATTCTCTTTCATTACGTTGTCTTTATCTGGTTTTGGTATTAGGGTGATGCTGGCTTCATAGAAGGAGCTTGGAAGTGTTCCTTCTTCTTGAATTTTTGAATAGTCTGAGGAGAATAGGTTTTAGTTCTTCCTTGAATGATTGGTAAAACTTGTGAAGCAGGCCCTGGGCTTTTGTTTGCTGGAAGCTTTTTGATGACTGCTTTAATTTCTTCCATAGTTATTGGCCTATTGAGATTTTTAGAATCTTCCTGATTGAGTTTTGGAACGTTGTATTTTTCTAGGAATATGTCCATTTCCTCCAGGTTGTCTAGTTTGCTAGAATAGAGTTGTCCATAATATTTTTTAATAATCCTTTGTATTTATGTGGGGTTTGTTGTTATTTCGCCACTTTCATTTCTGATTTTGTTTATTTGGGTCCTCTTTCTTTGCTTCTTGGTGAGCCTGGCTAGAGGTTCATCAATCTTGTTTATCCTTTCAAAGAACCAGCTCTTGGTTTCATTGATATTTTGTTTTTGTTTTTTTTTTGGTCTCTATGTCATTCATATCTGCTCTGATCTTTATTATTTCCTTTCTTCTGCTCACTCTGGGCTTTTCTTTTGCTCTCTTTCTATTTCTTTGAGTTGTAGAGTTAGATGATTTACTACCATTTTTTCTTGTTTTTTGAGGTAGGCCTGTAGAACTATAAACTTCCCTCTCAGGACTGCTTTCATTGTGTCCCATAGATTTTGGATTGTTTTGTTTTCATTTTCATTAGTTTCCATGATGTTTTTAATTTCTTCTTTGATCTCTTTGGTGACCCAATTATTGTTTAATAGCATGCTTTTCAGCTTCCAAGTGTTTGAATATTTTGGATTGTTTTTATTGTAGTTTATTTCTAATTTTATGCTATTGTGGTTGAGAAGATGCTTGATATGATTTCAATCTTCTTGAATATGGGGAGACTTAGCTTGTTACCCAATATGTGGTATATTTTTGAAAATGTCCCATGTGCACCTGAGAAGAACTGATATTCCGTGGCTTTGGGGTGAAGATGTCAATTAAGTCCTTCTGATATCGTGAGACATTTAGGATTGCTCTTTCTTTGCTGATTTTTTGTCTAGAGGATTTATCCTGTTATGTCTGTGGTTTATTAAAGTCCCCTACTATGATTGTATTGTTGTCTATCTCTCCCTTGATATCTTCCAGGAGTTTTTTATATATTTGGGTGCTCCTGCATTGGGTGCATATATGTTTATCAGGGTTATATTCTCTTGTTGTATCGATCCCTTTAGTATTATGAAGTGGCCTTTCTTATCTTTTATTATGGCCTTCAATTTAAGGTCTATTTTGTCAGATATAAGTATTGCTACCCCAGCTTTTTTTTCATTTCCATTTACCTGAAAGATATTTTTCCATCCCTTCACTTTCAGTCTGTGTGAGTCCCTTGTTCTGAGGTGGGTCTCTTGTAGACAGCATATATATGGGTCATATGTTTTTATCCATTCAGCCACTCAATGTCTTTTGATTGGATCATTAGGCCATTTACCTTTAAAGTTATTTTTGACAGGTACTTGTTTGTAGCCATTTTTATTTTTTGTGCCTGTGTTGCTTTTTACATTTTTATTTCTTCTTTTTACACCAGTCCCTTTAGCATTTCTTGCATTGCTGGCTTGGTAGTGATAAACTCAGTTAGCTTTTTTTGTCTGTGAAGCTCCTTTTTTCCACTTCAATTTTGAATGATAGCCTTGCTGGATAGAGTATTCTTGGATTCAGTTCCTCGCTTTGCATCACTTTGTAAATTTCCTTTCATTCTTTTTTGGCCTGATGTATTTCTGTTGATAAATCATTTGATAATCTAATGGGAGATCCCTTATATGTAACTTTCTGTCCAGATTTTAAGATTCTCTCTTTGTCCTGAACATTTGCCATTGTTATTATGATGTGTCTTGGTGTGGGTCTTTTCGGCTTCATCTTGTTTGCGACTCTCTGTGCTTGTGTGATTTTTTTCTTCCCCACCTCAGGGAAGTTTACTGACATTATTTCTTCAAATAGGTTTTCTAACCCTTGCTTCTCTTCCTGTTATTCTGGCACCCCTATTATTCATATGTTGCTTCATTTCATGTTGTCCCAAAGCTCCCTTAGGCTCTCCTCCTGTCTTTTAATGTTCTTCTCCAATTTCAGTTCAATTTGGGTGTGTTTTGCTTCCTGTCTTATAGTTTGCTAATTCGGTCCTCCTCTTCCCCTAATCTACTGTTGAAACTTTCCATGGTGTTTTTTATTGCAGCTATATCACTCTTCATTTCTTCTTGATTCTTACATAATTTATTGATATTTTCATCCTTTTCTTCTTGATTCTTATATAAGTTGTTGACTTTTTCATCCATCTGTTTTATGAAGTGAATGACCCTTATTCTAAATTCTATTTCTAACATATTGCATGCCTCTGCTTCACTTAGATGTGTTTCTGGTGATTCCTCCTTTTCTTTCCTTTGTGGGTTTCTTTGTCTACACATTTTTTCTCTCACCGAAGGATCTAGGTGTCAAGTCATGCGGGGGCTGTACCTTGGGTAGCAGTGTCTCCTTGGCAGCGACTATTCCTCAAGTGGTTGCAGCAGCGGCCACTCCTCAGTTGATGGAGGCTCCTCTGGTGGGTGCTGATCGCAGCAGTGGTGGCTCCTCTGGTTGGCGGGGGCAGGCTGCTCACACAGCTGCTGCTCCTTGGACAGATATGGGCTGCTCGTGCAGCTGCTGCTCTTCAGACATGGGCGGGCTTCTTACGGGGCTGCTGCTCCTCAGATGGGGCCAGACTGCTCATGCTGCTGCTGCTGCTGCTGCTCCTGAGCAGGGCAGTCTGCTCCTTGGATGGGGCAGGCTGCTCAGGGGGGCTGCTGCTCCTTGGATGGGGGCACGTTGCTCGTAACGCTGCTGCTCCTCAGACAGGAGCAGGTTTCTCACAGGGCTGCTGCTCCTCATACAGGGGCAGGCTGCTTGCACAGCTGCTGCTCCCCAGATGGGGTCGGACTGCTCATGGGGCTGCTGAAAAGGGTGACACTAGGGGAGGGCAATGGAAGGAAGGAGAACAGGGATTCAAAGAGAGCAGCTCACCCATGGGCTCAAAAGCAGAAAGGCGTGTGGGGAAGTGCCGATATGAGGGGAGACCACCTCCTGCATGGCAGGGGCAGGGGTAGGGGCCTTGGCCAGCACAGCAGCAAAAGCAGGAGGGGTAGTGCCGCCAGCTCACACCAGCCACAGCCTGGGTGCTCTTCCATCTCCTCAGGTGCAGATCCCCCAGGAAAGGCTCCAGGCACCCCCACCATCTGCTCAAGCTTTTTGCCACACCTGAGGCATTGCTGCACTGAAACCTGCTACCTTAGGCAGTCGATACCAGCCCTGTGAGGTGTGAGGCTGGAACATGGCTCCTAAAATAACTAAGTAGGGGTCTGAGGCTTGAGACCAATGGGTAATGAGGAGAGATTGCAAAGCATCAGTGGCTTCAGAAGCTCTGGTGAACACGTCCAATCACTTCCCCCTGTGCAGTACAACTCTTCCACCCTCCACCACCCCCAATATTTAAGGTCTATTTTGTCAGATATAAGTATTGCTACCCCAGCTTTTTTTTCATTTCCATTTACCTGAAAGATATTTTTCCATCCCTTCACTTTCAGTCTGTGTGAGTCCCTTGTTCTGAGGTGGGTCTCTTGTAGACAGCATATATAAGGGTCATATGTTTTTATCCATTCAGCCACTCAATGTCTTTTGATTGGATCATTAGGCCATTTACCTTTAAAGTTATTTTTGACAGGTACTTGTTTGTAGCCATTTTTATTTTTTGTGCCTGTGTTGCTTTTTACATTTTTATTTCTTCTTTTTACACCAGTCCCTTTAGCATTTCTTGCATTGCTGGCTTGGTAGTGATAAACTCAGTTAGCTTTTTTTGTCTGTGAAGCTCCTTTTTTCCACTTCAATTTTGAATGATAGCCTTGCTGGATAGAATATTCTTGGATTCAGTTCCTCGCTTTGCATCACTTTGTAAATTTCCTTTCATTCTTTTTTGGCCTGATGTATTTCTGTTGATAAATCATTTGATAATCTAATGGGAGATCCCTTATATGTAACTTTCTGTCCAGATTTTAAGATTTTCTCTTTGTCCTGAACATTTGCCATTGTTATTATGATGTGTCTTGGTGTGGGTCTTTTCGGCTTCATCTTGTTTGCGACTCTCTGTGCTTGTGTGATTTTTTTTCTTCCCCACCTCAGGGAAGTTTACTGACATTATTTCTTCAAATAGGTTTTCTAACCCTTGCTCCTCTTCCTGTTATTCTGGCACCCCTATTATTCATATGTTGCTTCATTTCATGTTGTCCCAAAGCTCCCTTAGGCTCTCCTCCTGTCTTTTAATGTTCTTCTCCAATTTCAGTTCAATTTGGGTGTGTTTTGCTTCCTGTCTTATAGTTTGCTAATTCGGTCCTCCTCTTCCCCTAATCTACTGTTGAAACTTTCCATGGTGTTTTTTATTGCAGCTATATCACTCTTCATTTCTTCTTGATTCTTACATAATTTATTGATATTTTCATCCTTTTCTTCTTGATTCTTATGTAAGTTGTTGACTTTTTCATCCATCTGTTTTATGAAGTGAATGACCCTTATTCTAAATTCTATTTCTAACATATTGCATGCCTCTGCTTCACTTAGATATGTTTCTGGTGATTCCTCCTTTTCTTTCCTTTGTGGGTTTCTTTGTCTACACATTTTTTCTCTCACCGAAGGATCTAGGTGTCAAGTCATGCAGGGGCTATACCTTGGGTAGCAGTGTCTCCTTGGCAGCGAGTGGTTGCAGCAGCGGCCACTCCTCAGTTGATGGAGGCTCCTCTGGTGAGTGCTGATCGCAGCAGTGGTGGCTCCTCTGGTTGGCGGGGGCAGGCTGCTCACACAGCTGCTGCTCCTTGGACAGATATGGGCTGCTCGTGCAGCTGCTGCTCTTCAGACATGGGCGGGCTTCTTACGGGGCTGCTGCTCCTCAGATGGGGCCAGACTGCTCATGCTGCTGCTGCTGCTGCTGCTCCTGAGCAGGGCAGTCTGCTCCTTGGATGGGGCAGGCTGCTCAGGGGGGCTGCTGCTCCTTGGATGGGGGCACGTTGCTCGTAAGGCTGCTGCTCCTCAGACAGGAGCAGGTTTCTCACAGGGCTGCTGCTCCTCATACAGGGGCAGGCTGCTTGCACAGCTGCTGCTCCCCAGATGGGGTCGGACTGCTCATGGGGCTGCTGAAAAGGGTGACGCTAGGGGAGGGCAATGGAAGGAAGGAGAACAGGGATTCAAAGAGCAGCTCACCCATGGGCTCAAAAGCAGAAAGGCGTGTGGGGAAGTGCCGATATGAGGGGAGACCACCTCCTGCATGGCAGGGGCAGGGGTAGGGGCCTTGGCCAGCACAGCAAAAGCAGGAGGGGTAGTGCCGCCAGCTCACACCAGCCACAGCCTGGGTGCTCTTCCATCTCCTCAGGTGCAGATCCCCCAGGAAAGGCTCCAGGCACCCCCACCATCTGCTCAAGCTTTTTGCCACACCTGAGGCATTGCTGCACTGAAACCTGCTACCTTAGGCAGTCGATACCAGCCCTGTGAGGCGTGAGGCTGGAACATGGCTCCTAAAATGACTAAGTAGAGGTCTGAGGCTTGAGACCAATGGGTAATGAGGAGAGATTGCAAAGCATCAGTGGCTTCAGAAGCTCTGGTGAACACGTCCAATCACTTCCCCCTGTGCAGTACAACTCTTCCACCCTCCACCACCCCCAATAGGGCATCAATAACAACACCGCTGATTCAAATCCCCATCCAGAAGTTTTTTTATGCATTTGGGTGCTCCTGCATTGGGTGAATATGTTTACCAGAGTTATATCCTCTTGTTGTATTGATTCCTTTATATTATGAAGTGGCCTTCCTTGTGTCTTGTTATGGTCTTCACTTTGAGGTCTATTTTGTCAGATATAAGTATTGCTACCCCAGCTTTCTTTTCATTTCCATTTGCCTGATAGATATTTTTCCATCCCTTCACTTTCAGACTGTGTGAGTCCCTTGTTCTGAGGTGGATCTGTTGTGGAGCGAACGCGAGTGAACGACCACAGGAGTCCAGACCAAATTAAAATTTAGGGAGCCTTTATTAGCCAGCCGGTGACTGCTCTGCCTTTCTCCATGCAGGGAAGTCCAGAGAGCAGCCCTGACCCTTTGTGCAGGACAGCTTTTAAGCACATTTACCACATCTTATTTTTGCAGAGCAAACAATTTAAGACAAAACAGTTTTTCTTAAGTAATGTCAGGGTCACGTTATTGCTGACCATGTTATTTATAGGGTCATCCTGTTCTTCAGAAAGCTGACAGTGTTCTATCTTGCAAGGCTATTTAGTGAGGTGCAGCTGGGATTCAAGGTTAAGTCAACTAGGAGGAAGCATGCTCAAAAATTTCTACTCTCTAACAGGTCTCCTGTAGACAGCATATATATGGGTCATGTTTTCTTATCCATCCAGTCCCTCGATGTCTTTTGACTGGAGCATTTAATCCATTTATGTTTAATGTTATTATTGGTAGGTACTTGTTTATAGCCATTTCTGTACTTTATGCCTGTGCTCCTTCCTCCCTTTCTATTACTTATTTTTACAGCATTCCCTTTAGCATTTCTTGCATTGCTGGCTTGGTAGTGATAAACTCCCTTAGCCATTTTTTTGTCTGTGAAGCTCCTGATTTCCCCTTCAATTTTGATTGATAGTCTTGCTGGATAGAGTATTCTTGGATTCAGTGCTTTTCTTTGCATCACTTTGTATACTTCATTCCATTCCCTTCCAGCTTGATGTGTTTCTGTTGAGAAATAATTTGATAATCTGATGGGGGAATCCTTTGTAAGTAACTCTCTATCTCTTTCTTGCAGCCTTTAAGTTTCTCTCTTTGTCATTAACATTTGCCATTGTAATTATGTCGTGTCTTGGTGTGGGTCTTTTGGGATTCTGCTTGGGACTCTGTACTTGTGTGACTTTTTTCTTCCCCATATTAGGGAAGTTTTCTGTCATTATTTCTTCAAATAGATTCTCTAATCCTTGCTGCTCTTCTTGTCCTTCTGGCACCCCTATTATACACATGTTACTTCATTTCAAGTTGTCCCAAAGCTCCCTTTGGCTCTCCTCCTGCTTTTTAATATTTTTTTCTCCAGTTGCTGTTCAGATTGGGCTTATTTACCTTATCTTCTAACTCACTAATTCAGCCCTCTGCTTCTTCTAGTCTACTGTTGAAATCTTCCATAGGGTTTTTTATTGTAGCTATATCACTTTTGATTTCTTCCTGATTTTTGCGTAGGTCATCCATCTGGTTTATGAACTGTATGACCATTACTCTGAATTCTTTTTCTATCATATTGCATGCCTCTGTTTCACTTATTTTCTTTCTTGGTGATTCCTCTTTTTCTTTCCTCTGGGGTTATTTCATTGTCTCCCCATTCTAAATGTCACCAGTAGGTTCTAACGCTGAGATGTGGGGGCCTGAGCTGTGTGCAGTGGGAGCGTTGTGCCACCTGAGTGTCACTGAAGAGCTCTGACACCAAGACGTGTGGCTGCTGTGGGTTGGCGGGTGCCACATGCACCAAGAATCAGAGTCACTGGCACTCAGTGCAGCCTTATGTGTGCTCCTAGAATCAGGGACCCCACATGCACTGCACTGAAAAAAAAGTCCCCACGGGCATGCGCCAAAAATCAGAGTCCCCTAGAACATGCCAGGAATCAGAGTACCTACGTGCATGTGCTGAGAATTGAGTATCAAAGTCTCTGTCACTTGGTACAGCCTCACACTGAGAACCAGGGTCCCTGTGTGCACATGCGCTGAGAATTGGAGTCACTGGCATTCAGTGTGCATGCACTGAAAATAAGTGATCCCATGTGCGCGCAATGAGAAATAGAGTCCCAGTGTGTGTGCGCTGAGTCAAGTCACTAGTGCTCAGTGCTGCCTTTTGGGGCAGTGGGCTCAGGAGGCCTGTACACTGGAAAGGCGTGACTATGGTGTCCGGCAGTTGGCAACTGTGGATTGGGAAGACTCAATTTTTGCTGCCAGGACCTTGCGCCCTTGGTTAGATTTATACATGCCAGCAGCAGCTCACAGAAGCACCTGGGGGCTGTTTGCCAGGACAGAGCACTCAGAAGGGGCCCTCGTGCTGAAGCTGCATGATCCACGATGCCTGTGGGCAGGCAGCCAGGAAGGGGGTAGTCCCAATTTTTACTGCTGGGGCGTGCACCCTTGTTTGGATATAAGCGCACCCAGCGGGGGCTCACAGTGGCACCCAAGAGACGACTTTGGGGTGGTGGGTTCAGGAGGCCTGTGTGCTGGAAAGGTGCAACTGTGGTGTCTGGTGGTTGGCAGCTGTGGATTGGGAAGACTCAATTTTTGCTGCTGGGACTTTACACCATTGGTTGTACTTGCATATGCCCAGTGGCAGCTCACAGAGGCACCTGGAGGGTGTTTGCCAGGGCAGCACACTCAGAGGGGCCCTTGCGCTGAAGCTGCACAACCCACAGTATCTGTGGGCAGGCAGCCGGGAAGGGGGTAGTCCCAATTTTTACTGCCGAGGTTTGCACCCTTGTTTGGATATGAGCGTGCCCAGCAAGGGCTCATAGCTGCACCCCAGAGCCGACTTTAGGGCGGTGGGCTCAGGAGGCCTGCGTGCTGGAAAGGCGCAACTGTGGTGTCTGGAGGTCAGCAACCAAGGAGGGGGAAGTCACATTTACTGCTGTGGGAGCTGTGCACTCTTAGAGGTGGAAGTCCTAGGGTCTGCAGGTCTGCAGGCGGGGCAGCAGGAATTTGGCTGGAGTGGCTGCAGGATCGCGGGCAGTGTCCATGGTCAGTCTGGGTGATGGTGTTGATGAGTTCCTAGAAGAGGCTGTTCTCCCCTTCAAAATGGCAAGGGTTCCATCTGGACTTCTTTTTTTGAGGCCAATTACAGGTTGATTAATTAAGAATCATAAAAATTCCAATATTTTGTATTCTTGGCAATGGCTCATTCTTAATTCCCATCACAAATTGTTTTCCTGGAGCTTTAGAAAAAGAGCCACTTGATGAATTAGTTCATTTATTTCTATGAACACTAGGCACTGTTCCTTGCTGTTGCTCTTGGAGGAATTTTGATTGCTTCAGTGGAGGCAAAAAGTGTATTAAATGACAAGAGGAAAAGGGAGGAACCACACTTGGCTTTGACCTTGGATGGTGAGTGAGCCAGCTGTCTTTGCAGGAAGGCATGGCAGGAGAATGATGCCTCCTCAGAAGAAGCCTGACCCAAAGGCAGGAAAATAAAACAGAATTTCATTTATAATTTCCTAGGGCACTGATATGAACAAATAACTCTGGGCTGCCTCCCATTCTTTTAAAAAAAAATAATTTTGTTTTTCTTAAGTTTTGACAAAAGAGTTTTCTTCCTAGCAGCTCTGAATAACTGATGGGCAAGCTTCATCCTTTGTACCTGCAATGGAATAACATTAGATCTCCCCAGACAAATGAAGTTGTTGCTGGTTGATCCACCTGGGGACCTCTCCATAGACTGGCACAGGGTCTTATATCTGATAAGTGCTCAAAGTAGTTGCAGAATTACCCCCTTTTCCTCTAAAATCACCAAAGATTGTCTGGTTTAAAGACAAGTCTCAGGACTCCAGTACTGTAAGGCAGTCCAAAGTTTTGTGGTCCTTGGACCTGCTGCTCCCCTTGGGATCTTGTAAGACATGAGCAATCTCAGGCTTCATCCCAGAACTTGAGAGTCAGAATCTGCATTCTGACAAGAGATCCTGGTGGTCTGCATGCACTCAAAGTGGGAGAAGCCCTACCTTAAGAAGCTTGCCCTGGACCTCTGATTCACAGGTCAATAGCTTTTGCACTCCTTGAGATATCTATCTCTGCAGTACTACATTAGTCTGCTAGGGCTGCCATAACAAAATGATGACACAGACAGGCTAAACAACAGAACTTAATTTTATCTGCGGTACTATATTACTCTGCCAGGGTTGCCATAACAAAATGGCACAGACAGGCTTAAACAACAGAACTTTATTTTCTCACATTTCTGGTTTCTAGAAGTCCATGATCAAGGTGTCAGCAAGTTTGATTTCTCCTTGGCTCACAGATGACTTCTTGCTATGTGCCCACCTGGTCTTTCCTCTATGTGTGTGTGTCCTAATTTCCTCTTCTCATGAGGACACCAGTCAGATTGAATTATGGCCCACCCTAAAAGCCTCATTTAATGCAATCACCTCTTTAAAAGCCCTATTGCTAAATACAGTCACATTCTAAGGTTCTGGAGGTTAAGGCTTCAACATATGAATTGGGGAAGGGGACACAATTCAGCCCATAGAAAGCATTACTATGTCCAGGCACTGTGCTAAGCCTTGAGTTATAACCATGAAGGGGATAACCCAAAGATGGGCAAGCTTTTCGTTATCATTCTGTGAAATTGCACAGATATTCCTGGTCCACTCTTCCACTGATGGTGTAGGCATTTTATCACGTGAATTGAAGGAGGGGTTTAGTTCAGTTCTAGCTCTGTGTTTTTCATCAGCTCATGGCCTGTTGCCATGTTGGCATTAAAATTCAAGTTCCCGGACTACAGAGACTGACCACCTTCTTTGTGTGTGCCTGTAACACAAGAAATAAATAAAAGCTTACCATCCTGGTGTTCAGTTCCCTCTGCTTTCTAGAACAAGGTAGTTTCCTCCCTTTCTCTCAAAGCTAGCTAGTCATTCCAAAAAAGTATTTGCTATATTTTATCCAGAATTTCGGGGTGTTTTCAGAAGGATATGAGATTATTTAGTTCTACGTATTTTGAACCAGCATGGTTATTGAAAGTTGGTTCACTTCCTGCCTCCACTCCCTCCGTCCCATTTACTTCCCAACTTTAACAATCGGGCTTTGTGCCCCTCTCTCTGGAGCACTCCATTCTAACAATACCAACTGTGCACACTACACTGATCCTTCTACCTAAAATCCCCCTGTACCCCTCTTGACTTGTTTACTTAACTCTTAGCTATTGATTAACCTGCAGGGCACATTTCATCTTCTCTAAGATTTTTCTTTAAACCTCTGTAATATCCCATGGACCTATGTCACTTACTACATTATAATAAATGTATCTTTTAGTGTCTCCCTATTCATTATAAGATCCTTAAAGTCTGGGGCCATGATTTACTCAGTGTAGACCTAGAACCTAGCATAATATCCAACACATAGTAGGTGTTTAACTGAATCAGTAGTTAACTGAATCAGATCAGTCCCAGAATTATTGCCTTTAGTAAGTTTAATGGTTCCCCAGGCTCTGGAACACTTCCAGCTTCCTGGAAAACATTTATGCAAGACATCATTTGTGGAAGAAGAGGGAGGTAAGTAGAGATCAGAGCACTGTATACCAGGGATAGATGACACATTGTGCTCCCTCCCCTTAGAGGGGAGCAGCCTGAAGTAAGAAAGATGTGAAATCCATTTAAACTGAGTGTTTAAATCTTCCCCAATGACTTGCCATAAAATGTTGTACAAAACTTCAGCCTGAGGTTCAAGGTCATCCAATATCTAACACCTAGTCTTCCTTTCCAGTATTATTTTCTGGTCTATAGACCTTCACTCTTTCTCCAAACCGATCATCAATCTCATGGTAGCACCCCTTGACCCAAACCCCTCCTTAGTCATGCTGTGTATAAGGATTCAAATAAGGACAATTTTGTTTTAAGCACACTGTTTAACTTTTATTTTTACTACTAGTTTACTTTATGCTGTTTAGATATATCAAATAAAATAGTATATATATATATATATATATATTTGTGTGTGTGTGTGTGTATGTGTGTGTGTGTGTGTGTGTGTGTGTGTGTGTGTGTGTGTGTGTATATATATATATATATATATATATATATATATATATATATCCTGTTCCTTTTACCTTCACTACTATAAACTTTATATTAGAGTTGGCCCTCAGTCTGTGAGCAAACTTCCCACACTAACTCCCACAGCTCAGCTCCAAAGGACAGAAGAGCAGGGGAGAATGAGGCTGATGTTTCAGGTCATGGCTCCAAATGGCAGAATCATCTATTCTCTCCCCACCACCCCCGAAGACCATGGCATTAGTGAGCTCCCTGATTTGTGGAACTCTCTTCTTAAGATTTTACTTTTCCCAGTGAAATTGTTTTTGTGGTCAACTGAGACAATATCACATGAGAAATAATAACATATGTGGCCCCAAATGAATTCAATTTGGCAGATGCAGAAACATGGTAGCAAGAGAACAGCTTCTGAATGCCTGGCTAGCTAATTTCAAACAGCTTCTAGTCTGCCTGAAGCTCATACTAGGAAAATGCCCCAGCAGGAAAGAACATTCGTGCTCTGCTGTCCACCTCCTCTCCCAGTACAGATGAGGAAACTGAGGCCAGAGAGGAAATAAGGTCAGAAACCTCATCCGCATCTTTCATTCTAGGATTTCTTTTTCTGGAAAAATGAAGAAAGCACTGATGGCCCAAAGAATTGATTTCTTTAGATTTTCCTTAAAAAAGAGTATAAGTCATAATGAGGCATTTTCAATTATCTTTAATCTATTGAGAAGCCAGTGAACTCCATTGATTGACATCCCAAAGAAGCTTCTGTCCTCCTCCGGGTGGCCTCTGCTCACCACATGTGAATGCAGAATGTTGGCACTGAGCTGTGGACACTGAGCCCCAAGCCCTGAGTTCTGAGCTCTAAACATTGAATGCTGAGCAATAAATAAGCCTCCTGGGCTCTTAGCCTCCTTGTGAAAGGCAAGCAACCATTTTCTGGGTCCAGCCAGTTGTCTCAGCTCTGATGGAATATGTTTCAATGCTGGAAAACTTTATGGATTTCCTCTACATTCAGAAAATATTCTGAATGTCTTTTCTACTCTTTTGTTATGTGTAGTTCATAGCAGTCTCTAAATATCAACCATATCTTGAATTTGTTTCTGGTCCAAAAAGAGCTGTTCCTCTCCTTGTCTCCCAACTTTGCCCTCAGGGCAGAGAGCAGGCTTGGGTAATAGACTCCTCCTGCTCCTCTTCCTCCTCTTTCTGTGGCTGCTGCTTTTTCTCTTTCATAAGGCCATTCCTCTGGCCCCAATATTATTACTCTCTCCTTCCTCTGGTTTCTCAACAGAAAACTTTACTTGGTGTCCTCACTTGGCTCTCAGCGGGACTGAGATCCAGGCATAGGAACTGAGTCACTGCACCCACCCTTATTCCCCATGGAGCCCAGCACTTGACTGGTGCATTCAAGCTGCTCAATAATAAACGCTCTGATGATAAAGGCATGGGGGAGTGCATGAGTCACTGTATTTCTTGAGTTGCCTCCCCATCCCCACATCTTTCTCTCTAGACTCTGAAAGCAGAAACTTCATAAGCACAGTGCTCCTATGGGATAATCTAACCTTGCGTTTCAGGGACTCATTCGCTTTTCAAACTTGGCCATGATTCTGACCCACTGGAAATTTTAAAAATTATTTTCACCTAAAGTTAACAATACTGTATTGTATACTTGAATTGCTAACAGAGTAGATCTTAATTATTCTCACAAAAAAAATGTTAAAAATTAAAAGGTAACTATATGAGAGTGATGGGCGTGTTCAACTAGACTGTGGTAAAAATTTCACAATGTATAAAAATTCACATTGTACAGCTTAAATATACACAATTTTTACTTGTCACTTATACCTCAATAAAGCTGGAGAAGAAAAATTATTTATAAAGATGATGAAAAAGAATCCCCTTCATACTGTATTCTGTCCTGACTGTATACTTACAGATATCATTCTGGACCTTTCAAAAAGCTCTTTGGAATTCAAATCTAGGACTCTGGAAAGTTCTTAGAAAGCAAACTCTGAAATGAGCAGGCTCTTTCAGCAAGGAGGAGCAACAGTTTTGCATAAGAGCCAACTTACAGAAAATGTTTAAGGGCTGCATTTTTCTCCCTTGGTGAGAAGTGCATATGTAGTCATAGAACTTAGATTTATCTCCTTTATTGAATCAAAGAATATCCAGAGAGAAATTGTGAATTTTTCTGCCACATTCACCTACAAATATTAATGTCTCAACTGACCTGAGAAATTGTTACCCGAAAAGGGACCTGGCCCTTGGTGTGTCTGCCTCAGGACAGTCAGTAAGTAGTATGTGGGTTCTATGTGCAGGAAAGATTTCACAAAATGAGTCCAGATTAATTTTAGAGGACATTTAATAAAACTTGGCACTGTGAAACAAGAAAGAGCTGAAGAAATGAGCCTAGGCTGGTTTACTTTGGCTCACTAAGAAGTCAGAGCAAAGGGGGTCTTGAGGACAGGTTCAGGGGTTTTGCCTGAGATGAACTGCCACACCCATTGCTCCCCTGGTTAAAAGCCTCCTGGGGTCCTTTGGAGTTTAGGAGATGCATGCCTGTGGGGAAAGAAGAAGGTGGGGGCAGGGGTAAGGGCATGCTCCTAGGAAGGAGCATATACACTAGACCTTTGTTTTGAGGGGTTTTAAAGGCTGGGCTTTTAGGGAGTTCTTAGAGGTGGAGCTCAACAGAATATTTATCAGCTTTATGCTGATGCACCAAAATGAGATTTATTCTCATAACTTCATCTATCATTGGGTGCTGGCAAATGGCATTAATTGGATTTCTACTGTCTCCCTGATTAGGGTGATTTAAGCTATTTATCCTCTGGTTGGGGAGAAGAAGTGGAAACCATTTACTCTTGTGTTCCTGTCTTAAGAAAGATAGGATTTACTAAATGGCTGAAACTGTTTGGCATCTTGATTTTTCTAGATGGCTTCAAACTACTCTTTGACTCTCTGTCTCGGTTTCCCTATTCCACTTGTCTTTGCTTACTGGCCTGTCTCAAAATGACACCATAAACTTTGCATCCTGATGTTCCTGTCATTTCTTCCTGAGATGCGGGGTAGGCAACAAAGCCCTGGCTTTGTATTACTGAGCCCAGTTGCAGACAAATTTTCAAATCCCAACCATCCTCATTCTGTATCTGAAACTGATCTTCCCTGTGCTCTGCATTCCAGCAGCTACTTACTCTTCAGATACTAGTAGTAAGAGACTCCAGAATGTGCTAAAAGTGAAATTTTAAAAAGTACGATGCATATCAACAAACGACAAGTGCTGTCAAGGGTGCAGAGAAAAAGGAACCCTCCTGCACTGCTGGTGGGAATGCAGACTGGTGCCGCCACTGTGGAGAACAGTATGGAGTTTCCTCAAAAAGTTAAAAATGGAACTCCCATTTGACCCAGTGATCCCACTTCTAGGAATGTATCCCAAGAAACTAGAAACACCAATCAGAAAGGATATGTGCACCCCTATGTTCATAGCAGCACAATTTACCATAGCTAAGATTTGGAAACAGCCTAAATGCCCATCAGCAGATGAGTGGATTAGAAAACTGTGGTACATCTACACAACGGAATACTACACTGCTGTAAAAAAAGAAGGAATTCTTACCATTTGCAACAGCATGGATGGAACTGGAGAGCATTATGCTAAGTGAAATAAGCTAGTCAATGAAAGAAAAATACCACATGATCTCACTTATTTATGGATAATAAAGAACATTATAAACTGATGAACAAAAATAGGTACAGAGGCAGAGCAGCATCGAACAGACTGTCAAAATACAGCAGGAATGCTGGGGAGGGTTGGAAGGCAGGGAGGTAAGAGATTAACCAAAGGACTTGTATGCATGCATATAAGCATAACCAATGGACACAAGATACTGGGGGGAAAGGGAGACCAGGGGAAGGTCAATGGGGGAAAAAAGAAGACATGTGTATTACCCTTTGTAATACTTTAAGCAATAAAATAAAATAAAAATAAAAAAGTACTATATGCCGTAATGAGTTTGGCTCAGTGGATAAAGCGTCGGCCTGCAGACTCAAGGGTCCCAGGTTTGATTCCGTTCAAGGGCATGTATTTTGGTTACAGGCACATCCCCTGTAGGAGGTGTGCAGGAGGCAGCTGATTGATGTTTCTCTCTCATCAATGTTTCTAACTCTCTCCCTTTCCCTTCCTTTCTGTAAAAAATCAATAATATATATATATATACTAGAAGCCCGGTGCATGAAATTTGTGCTCGGAAGGGGGTTGTCCCTCAGCCCAACCTGTACCCTCTCCAATCTGGGACTCCTGGAGGGATGTCCGACTGCCCGTTTAGGCCCAATCCTGGTGGGATCCTGGTGGGATCGGGCCTAAACGGGCAGTCGGACATCCCTCTCACAATCCAGTACTGCTGGCTCCCAACTGCTTGCCTGCCTGCCTTCCTGATTGCCCCTAACCGCTTCTGCCTGCCAGCCTGATCACCCCCTAACTACTCCACTGCCAGCCTGTTTGCCCCCAACTTCCCTCCTCTGCCGGCCTGGTCACCCCTAACTGCCCTCTCCTGCAGGGTTGATCACCTCCAACTGCCCTCCCTTGCAAGCCTGGTCCCTCTCAACTGCCCTCCCTTGCAGGCCTGGTCCCTCTCAACTGCCCTCTCCTGTTGGCCATCTTGTAGTGGCCATCTTGTGTCCACATGGGGGCAGGATCTTTGACCACATGGGGGCAGCCATATTGTGTGTTGGAGTGATGGTCAATCTGCATATTACTCTTTTATTAGATAGGATAGAGGCCTGGTGCACGGGTGGGGGCCAGCTGGTTTCCCTGAATGGTATCCCGGATCAGGGTGGGGTTCCCTTGGGGCGTGGGGTGGCCTGAGTGAGGGGCCTGTGGTGGTTTGCAGGCCGGCCACACCCCCTGGCAACCCAAGCAGAGGCCCTGGTATCTGGAATTTATTTTCCTTCTACAATTGAAACTTTGTAGCCTGGAGTGGAGCCAAGCCTGCTGCTCCCTCCGGGGCGGCAGCCATTTCTGTGGCAGTTAATTCACCTTCTACAATTGAAACTTTGTAGCCTTAAGCGGGTGAGCCCGGCCAGGGTGTGCGGAAAGCTTTGCTTCCCCTGTTGCCGCCGGCAACCCTGGCTTGCTCTCTCAAGCTCCGTTCTGCCCCCATTTCTGTTCGAATTTGTTTACCTTCTATAATTGAAACTTTGTAGCTTGAGTGGAGGCTTAGGCCTGCAACCGCTATCGGAAAGCTTGGCTTGCTCTGTTACCTGGGAAACCTTGCTCTCTGTGGCTGTAGCCATCTTGGCTGGGGTTAATTTGCATACTTGCCCTGTTTGGCTGGTGGGCGTGGCTTGGATGGTGGGCGTGGCTTATGTAGCGGAGTGATGGTTAATTTGCATATTACCATTTTATTAGAGAGGATATATATATATATATATATATTTTTTTTTTTTTTTAAAGTACGATGCATTATAAACCAGTTGTTAGAAGAGCTATTCAACGATGGAAAGAGAAGCTCTAGGCCCTGGGGTTCAAAGCCTGCCAGGGAATGTCTCCACTATTATTTTTTTGTTTTGCAAAGAAAGAGGCCACTTTTGTGGTGCTTAACTTAACTGTTAGTTCTTGTGATAATCAAGGCACAAACATTTAACAAGACCAGCTCAGACATGCACGCATACACACACAAATACACACAACTAGTCTCTTAACTGGAAGAGAATGACAAGAGAACTTTCCAAAGGTTTCTGTCCTTATTTGTACTTCCAGAAACTTAAAACACACCCACACACTAGGTGAGAGACACTGGGCAGAATCAAATAATTTGTGGAGGTGAGCCTTTTGAACTAGGCAGTGATCACACAATTCACATGTTACACACCAAGGGCACACCCTGTGCTACCCTCTGTGATGGGAAAAGGCTCGATGCTGAAGAGAAGAGGCAGAGGGAAAGAAGGAAGGAGGCTGTAGCTTTTCTAGGGGGAAAGCGTTTCATTAAAGCCTCACCCAGCTAGTGAGCTGGGATGGGGATCCCGAGTGCTTCTTGCTCAGTGCCCCACTGCTCCTCTCTGAGCACACTGGGCTGCACCCAGTATTGGTTTCTTTACCACTGTGCTCACCTAATGGTCACACTCGTATTTGCATGATAAATACAACCCTAAAATCTGACATTCTCCTTCTCTCCCCTGGCTGCTTCCATTATGCTAGGATTTTCTAGAAGGCTTCTGATTCTGCTTATGCTCCTGCCTCTGGTTCTGCCCCCAGAGAGCTCCTCACTGTTCTTGTCTGCCCATGAACAGCCAGAAGAGAGCAGCACTAAACTAGCCCCTGGGATCAGAAGTTAATTGGTGTCTCATGCTCCCCAGAAACCTGCCTGTCAGGCACAGGAAGTAAGTTTAAAGAAAAAGGAGACTCACCCCTGCCCCTTTTCCCCTCATTATAATTCTTAGCTCTCACAGTCCTGTATCCATGGTTAAGTGTTCAATAAATATTTCATCTCAAGCTGCTGATTCATGAGCCAACCCCTTGTTCCATGCATGGTGAGGGCCAAAAGATTCTTGAAAGAATCAGGTTGTTCCTATAGGCCTCCCTTGAGTAACAAATGTGACAAATTAGTTCATGAGTCAGACTCAGGCAAAGGTGAATTTGGATTTGAAATGTTCTTACAAACAAGAGGAGTTGGACATTATCTGCCCACTCTGATGCCACAGCACATATTTTTCCAGGACTGTGAATCAAATTCATTGAATCCAAGTCACAGATGATTTAAGTTACACTCAGCAAAAGACTGCAAGGAGCCTGTGAATCCGCAGTTCAATGAAGGCACTAAAAAAGAGGCGGTTATCAATGAAATCCTATCTTGAGATTCAAGTTAATAAAAGAGAGTGTGAGGAATCAGCATATGTGATTGTCAACAAGCACAGTTATGTGAGCAGGATAATCCTGCACAGGAGCCTGGCCTGAGACTAGGGAGGAAGCCTCACTCTCCTGGAGACCTCTGGGCTGGACACATTGCTCAGGCAAGAAATAGAATGCATCAAAAGGGAAATAAAGAGAACTTGAGGCTTAGAAATAACAGATAGTGGCAGGAAGAACAAAGAAGGGCCCCCAAGTCTAGAGGCTGAGTAAATCGAGACAGAGAGGACAGTAAGGCAGGAGGAGCTGGAATGGAGATACTAGGGAGATGATGAGTTCAGTCTTGACACTTGAGTGACAGTCATTGGGTACTCATTCGTCTATTGCTATGTAACAAATTACCTCAAAAGTTAGTGGCTTTAGCAACATGCATTTATCATCTCACAATTTCTGTGGGTTGGGAATCACTCACAACTTAGTTGAGTCCTTCTCTCAGGGTCTTTCACAAAGTTGTGATCAAAGTTGTCAGCAGATACTGGTGTCTATCTGAGAGCTCAACCAGAGAAGCGTTCACTTTCAAGCTGACTCATGTTGTTGGTGCCAGGATTCAATTCCTCATATGCTGTTAAGTTGAGGGCCCTAGTTCCTGGCTGGCTATTGGCTAAGGTCCACTCTCAGTCCCTTGCCATGTGGGCCTCTCCAACATGGCATCTTCATCAAAGCATGCAAGCCAAGAAGGCAACAGAGTCTGCCAATGAGGTATAAAAGTCACACTCTTTTGTAACCTAATCACAGAAATGACATCTCCCAACACTGCCAAAAGACTGCAAGGAGCCTGTGAATGGCAGTCTTCATTATATTTGTTAGAGCAAGTACTCAAGGTCGTGAATACCAGGAGACAGGGATCACTGGGGTGTGAATTGAAGTTTGGGAGCAAGGGATGAGTCATCTAAATATAGGAAAGAATATAAAATTATCAAAGGAAAGAATATATATGTCAAGGCCTGGAGGGTAAGATGCATTTAAAAATAAGAACAGGAGGTAGAAAAGCCTACAAAATGGAGAAAAGGAAAATTGAGAGAATAATTTCACCAAATCCAAGAGCATCCATTTCTTCAAAACCTTGGAGGAAAGTCATCTCCGTCAGGAAGCTTTCTTAGATTGATTTGGCTCTATCTGATCCTTCACTAGGCATTCATTCATAAGAGACCAGAGTCTATTATGTGCAAAGGCTACCAAGTTGAATGGGATCTCACCACGTCTCAAAGGAGCTTGCAAATTAGGGAGTTAAGACAAATTTATAAATATGAACATCAATAGTGGCATGAGAGTGGTACACAAGACAGAGGAGTCACAGAATTGCATAGTGAGAGAGGTTGCTTCCACTGGGGAAACTAGACTTCTGTATGTACCTGGCAAGGCTGCATTTGTTTCTTCTTGTTAACGTACATCTGTACTTGGCTCCCAGGACATTTTCTGTGCCTCTGGTTTGTTTCCCCAGCTGGGTTCTATGCAGCTGAGTGAAAGAGAGCCTGTGTTTTCCAGGCCTTTCCTGCACTCTTGTGGGGCCCAGATGGTGTCCTGCATTGGTCAGTTCTCTGGAACTGCCTGCCAAAGAAAAACTTCCTCTCATGTGATCGAAGCAGCAGCAACACAGGACACGCACAGACTGCCTGAGAATAACTGCAGTATTGGACATATGTTTTCAGTATTTTTAAGGCATTTAGCTCTGAGCAGAGAAAGGCTTTCATGGGAGGAATGGCGTCTCTCCCCAGCATGCTGTGAGGCTTCTGGTGAACATTTCTTTATTCAGTGATTAGATTTCATTTCACAAAATCTATTCAAGAGAAAATCTCTCTAAATAAAACCATTAGGAAGACCAGATAAAACCATAGCCACCTTTCAAATACCGCTGGAGGTCAACCACATCCCCAGCCCAGCTCAGACTCCATTTGTAAACTGCCTGGAGCATAAATTCTTGGGGACACACACTATCCACTGTCCTTTCTCTGGCTGGGCCCCCGGGGTGTTGCTGTGAGGAGAACAGGTCCTAAAACTAAACATAAGAAGGAGTAAACTTGGACAAAAGGAAAAATAGGCATCAAGGGTCACCTTTCTTCTGAGAAAAAAAGGTTCTTTGTGACCCAGGGCTGAGTTGAGGCCAACGTCTCTCAAAACCCCAAGGGTGAGGCGAGAGGAAGACCCAAAGGCCCACAGTGAGGCAGGAGGGAGGGAGCAGTTTGCTTTCAGCCCCAGGAGAGGTTGGGCAGATGGCAGTTGTTACTGAGCATGACTGTCCCCAAAGAAGGCAGACTCTGAGCTGACCGCTCTAATGATCTGCTTCCTGCATGTGGCCTGAGGGATGCTAATAAGAATTAGCAAGTTGCCAGCATCCCATCTATCGCTCATTGATAATTTCTCTGGACTCCCAGGGCATCTATTTGACTCCAAATATATCACAAAAATCACCACTGAAGTTGTTTTTAACCCTTTCTGACATTTTATGAGGCAGGAGCAGAAATTCACTGTGGACAGTCTAGGGCCTGGGTCTGGATACCAGGGGTCAGCTTTCTTTTTTCTGGTAATACACAGGGACTGGGCACTCAAACCTGCCTCTCAGAGGTGAGCTGCTACACTGGCTAAGCTTGCCTGCTTGCTTATTGAGGCCTCAAGTCTTGAAGTATGGACCAGCAGCATCAGCATGATGCCTATTAAAAATGCAGACTCTCAGCCCTTCACCAGATTAGAAGAATCAGATTCTACATTTTATAAGACCCTCTCCCCAGATGATTCACATGTGCCTTAAGAAGTACTGCTCTAATTAATCCAAGACCTGATTCTTTGAAAGTGAAAGGATAAACAAGATTGATGAACACTTAGCAAGACTCATCAAGAAACAAAGAGAGAAATAAATAAAATCAAAAATGGAAGATACAATATAACAACGGACACCACAGAAATACAAAGGACTGTAAGCAAATATTATGAACAACTACATGCCAACAAACTAAACAACATGGGCATAATGGACAAATTCCTAGAAACATACACTCTTCCAAAACTCAATCAGGAAGAATCAGAAAGCCTGAATAGGCCAATAACAACTGATGAAATTGAAGCAGTAATTTAAAAACTCCTAGCAAACAAAAGTACTGGACCAGATGGATTTACAGGACAAAGTTACCCAACATTCAAAGAAGAACTAACACCTACCCTCTTCAAACTATTTCAAAAAATTAAAGAAGAAGGAACATTTCCAAGTTCTTTTTATGAGGCCAGCATTATCCTAATTCCAAAATCAGATAAAGACACTACAAAGAAAGAAAATTACATGCCATTATTCTGATGAACATAGATGCTAAAATCCTCAAAAAATATTAGCAAATCAGATCCAGCAATATATCAAAAAGATCATAAGCCATGATCAAGTGGGATTTATTCTGGGGATGCAAGGCTGATACAATATTCGCAAATCAATAAATGCTATATATCACATAAGCAAAACGAAAAATCACGTGATCACATCAATAGATACAGAAAAAGCATTCAATAAAATCCAGCATTGTTTTTTTTAAATAAATCTTTATTGTTCAGATCATTATAATTGTTCCTCTTTTTTCCCCCCATAGCTCCCCTCCACCCAGTTCCCACCCCACCCTCTGCCCTTACCCCCATCTCTCCACTTGTCCTCATCCAATAGGTGTACGATTTTGTCCAGTCTCTTCCCGCACCCCCACACCCATTCCCCCTGAAAATTGTCAGTCCACTCCCTTTCTATGCCCCTGGTTCTATTATAGTCACCATTTTATTCTGTTCATCAGATTTTTAATTCACTTGATTTTTAGATTCACTTGTTGATAGATATGTATTTGTTGTTTATAATTTTGAACTTTACCTTTTTCTTCTTCTTCCTCTTTTTAAAATATACCTTTCAGCATATTATATAATACTGGTTTGGCAGTGATGAACTCCTTTAGCTTTTTCTTATCTGTGAAGCTCTTTATCTGACCTTCAATTCTAAATGATAGCTTTGCTGGGTAGAGTAATCTTGGTTGTAGGTTCTTGCTATTCATCACTTTGAATATTTCTTGCCACTCCCTTCTGGCCTGCATAGTTTCTGTTGAGAAATCAGCTGACAATCGTATGGGTACTTCCTTGTAGGTAACTAACTGATTTTCTCTTGCAGCTTTTAATATTCTCTCTTTGTCTTTTGCTCTTGGCATTTTAATTATGATGTGTCTTGGTGTGGTCCTCTTTGGATTCCTTTTGTTCAGGGTTCTCTGTGCTTCCTGGACTTATAAGTCTATTTCTTTCACCAGGTAGGGGAAGTTTTCTGTCATTATTTCTTCAAATAGGTTTTCAATATCTTGCTCTCTCTCTTCTTCTGGCACCCCCATAATTCGGATGTTGGTAAGCTTAAAGTTGTCCCAGAGGCTCCTTACACTACCTTCTTATTTTTGTATTCTTTTTCTTTTTGCTTTTCCAGTTGGGTGTTTTTTGCTTCTTCGTATTTCAAATCTTTGACTTTATTCTTGGGATCCTCTAGTCTGCTGTTGGAACTCTGTATATTATTTTTTATTTCAGTCAGTGTATGCTTAATTTCTAGTTGGTCCTTTTTCATATCCTCGAGGGTCTCGCTAAATTTATCAGCCTTTTCTAGAAAATTCTTGAAAAACCTTATAACCGTGGTTTTGAACTCTATATCCAGTAGTTTACTTTCCTCCATTTCTGTCATTTGTGATCTGTTTCTTTGTCTCCGCATTTTGGCTGCTTCCCTGAGTTGATAGAGTGCCTTTGTGTGCTAGGTGTCCTATAGGGCCCAGTGGCTCAGCCTCCCCTGTTACCTGAGGTGGACACTCTTGGTGCACCCCTTTGTGGGCTGTGTGCACAGTCTTGTTGTAGTTAAGCCTTGATTGTTGTTGGTGTCACTGGGAGGAGTTGACCTCCAGGCCAGTTAGCTGTAAAGATCAGCTGTGTCTACGGTGGGAGAACTTCTGTGCTGGAGACACCCTTATGAGGCAAGACTTGCTTCAGTGGGGCTTTGGTGCTCACTGAGTCTGCCCCCTGAGTGTGTCCCTATGGATCTGAGTAGTTGTAACCTGGATGGTCCTACTCTGACCTCTGGGTACACTGGCTCTTGGATCTCCAAGGAGGTGCAAAGTCAGCCACTGCCTGAGGCCACCCAGCAGGAGCTATGGAGAGATCTGCAGATTCCTTTTCTTTCTTTGGGTTTTGGAGGTGCCCAGATGAAGCCCAGCTGTGAAGCAATGCAAGCTGCTGTGGGGCCTTGGGCCTTCTTTTGGATGTTTTGGGTCTCACTGACTCAGCTGCAGTTTGTTAGGTAAGTTAAGAATTCAAAAGAGCAAGGCCATTCATATGCAAAAGCCTCTGTGCTCAGCTTGGATGGGGCAGATTCTCAGGGTGGAGCAATCAGCAATGGCTTCATGGGGCGGGATCTCAGGGTGGAGCAAACAGCTATGGCTTCCCATCAGTCCTGCCCTAAGAGACTCCTGGGTCTCAGTGCCCCGTGGTAATCGCTGCAAGCACCTCTGAGAGAAAGCCGCCCTCGAGTTTTGCCTGCTGCCAGACAGTCCAGTTTCTCCCCGTCTGAGTCTGGGTCCCCAGAGTCTTGCCCGGAACTGGAGTTCAGAGCAGTCAGGAGCTTGTGTCTCCCTTTGGATTGAAAAAGACAGCTGTGTACTCAGTTGCCAGCCCTCTCCGCTCGCCTCTGTACCTCTGCCTTCCGCAGCTCCTGTGAGTCTCAGTGTGTTTTTCTCTTTTCTTCTAGTTATAGAATTTCCACTCAGGCAGCCTTCCTGTGGTTCTGGATGATGTCCATTTTATCTTTTAGTTGTAGTTCTGAAATTGTTGTGCGAGGCAGCAGTTTAAGTGTTTACGTATGCCACCATCTTGGTTTCTCCCACCATTGTTTTTTGATTAAAAACTCTCAGCACAGTGGGAATAAAGGCATCATACCTCAACATAATGACGTCCACATACAACAAATGTACAGCCAATATCAGACTCAATGGGTAAAAACTAAAAGCATTTCCCTTGTTCCTTGTCCAGGAACAAAACAAGGATGTCAGCTTTCACCACTCTTGTTCAACATAGTACTGGAAGTCCTAGCCACAGTGATCAGACAAGAAGGAGAGATAAAAAGCATCCAAATTGGAAAGGAGGAAGTAAAACTGTCATTATTTGATGATGACATGATATTGTACATTGAAAACAATAAAGACTGTACCAGGAAACTACTAGACTTAATAAATGAATTTGGCAATGTAGCAGGATACAAAATCAACATCCAGAAGTAGATGACATTTTTATAACCAATAATGAATGCTCAGGAGAAACTAAATCAAAACAAAACAAAACAAAAAACTCATTTACCATTGCAAACAAACAAACAAAAAAAGATACCTAGGAATAAACTTAATCAAGGAGGTAAAAGGCCTATACTTGGAAAGCTATGAGATACTGAAAAAAGAAATAGAGGAAGTTACAAACAAATGGAAGCATATATCATGTTCATGGATTGGAAGAATTAACATCATTAAAATATCCATAGTACCCAAAGAAATCTATAGATTCAATGCAATCCCTATTAAAAACCTAATAACATACTTCACAGAGCTAGAACAAATACTCCAAAAATTTATATGGGACCATAAAAGACCCTGAATAGCTGCAGCCATCTTTAGAAAGAAGAATGAGAGGTCAAAAAAATGGCAGCGGAATAGACAGATGTGTCCCGAGCCTTGTCCCGGAGCAGATAGAAAGAACAGCTGAGGATCGCATGGGGAGTGTTTGTTGGTGAGTTAAGGGACACCTATACTCCAGGAGAAGGTGGGGGACTGCTGGACGGGGCTCCCCTGACCGGGCAGCCCCCAGTGCTGCTGGTTTCCCTCCTGGAGCCACCGACTCGGACACGGAGACCACGCCATCTTGAAGGGGAAAGTGAATGTTATCGGAAGCCTGAAAATCTACAACTGCTGCACCCACGGAACAGCTGCAAACCCCAGAACACTGGTACTCAATTGGCGCAAACACACAGATTCAGAGGAGTTCTACACTCCACCACAGAAAGGTCAGATTTCGCCTGGGATAAGGTGAGGTCTCTGGTCCTGGCAGGACAGAGAAACACGCGCACTGCGGGAGATGGAGGACCGGAGGAAGTCTGCGCCTAGAAAAATCCGTGGCTGTTGGGGCTGGCGTGATCCGTGAATGTGGAATGGGGTCTTCAGAGCTGCTAACAGAAGGGATCTCTAAAAAGCAACCCATTTTGATCTGACGCAAAAGGACAGGCTAAAAATTTTAAAAGTGTGCCGGCTGCTTAGACCCAAGGGGGAAAAAGGGACTGCATAGACTTGCGCGCAGCCCTGTTGTTTGCACGCTTGGGCTTTTTCCTCTTCAAATCCTTGCTTCTGATTACTAAGCCCAATACATAGGATCACCCAGTTGGGGACACCCTGGGAGACTGCAGGGGAAAGTTGTTTTTCTGGAACCTGGGGATCAGAGCAGGGAATGACCGTCGGAGAGCCAGCTATGGGGCAGCCCACTCCCACAAACTGGTATTGAGTGCCACAGGGAAAGCAGGATCTAAGCACAGACTGGAGAGGACCTATAGACCCGGAGGTAAATCCAGAAACACTGCCACCCAGGGGCTGAATCACAAATTGACTCTTGTGTAATCACAAATAAAGGAATACAAGAAATTAAGTCATAATGCCTGCTTAAAAATCAGGACTGGCTTACAACACTGAGAAGCAGTGGAACGCAGGGAACTGCAATACTGTCCTGACTGGGAAACAGACGTGCCAAATAGAACAATAGAGGAAGTGAATGACCTTCACTACTGCACATTTATTTTTTATTTTTTTATTTTTATTTTTTTCATCTTTTACCTTAGAAACTAATTTTTTTCTTTTTTGCTCACTTGATTTTACCTTTTTAACTATTACATTTTTATTTTCAATCAGTATTATTACTACTACTATTTTACCTTTTTTTTAAGTGTCACTTTATTTTCTCTTTATTTTAATTTGGGATTAGTGTTCTACATTCTATTTTCATCTTTCCTTTAGCATCTTTTTACTCTATCTCAACTCTACCTTTATGCCATCACTTTCTTCCAACTTTTCCCCTTTTAGTGTCCTGTTTCTCTTATCCTTTTCCTGCTTTAGATTTTCCCTATTCTTTCTTTTTACCCCCTGTTAAAATTTCACTATACTTATACATCTAATTTCCAATCCCCTGCTCCAAATCCATACACACCTCTCTCTTCTCTGTCTTCACTATCCAAAAAATTGTTTTTCTCTCTGTCCTTTTGTTGTTGTTTGCTTGAATGTTGATTATATCGATTTTTTATGCTTTTTTTGTGAGATTGTTTTGCTTATTCTTTTTTTGTTTTTTTGTTTGTTTGTTTGTTTGCTTTGTTTTTGTTTGTTTTTTTGCTTCTGTCATTCCTCGCCTCGCTTGATATTAGTTGTTGTTTGTAGTGTGTATTAATCTCCAGGTACTTGTTGCTGGCATTTATTGGGATTAGTGGCTGTTCTGTTGGAGTTTTCTCCCCATATATGTAGTTTGCTCCCCTTTTCTTTCTAATTCTCTTTCTTTTCTCTCTTACTTTTTTTTTTCCTTTCGCAATTTCATTATGGCACTCCTTTCTTTTTTCTCTCTTCTTCTTTCTCTCCTATCCCCTAATTTGCCTTTCTCTGGTGGTCACCTTTATTTGGGGGTTATTAATATCATGAATACATTCCTGTTCAGTGCCTTGTGTGTTGTACCTGGTTGTGTTGTACTTTGTGCCTTTAAATCAACTCAGGAGAGAGAGAACTACATAACCAGATACCCGGAGAAGAGAGACCATGGGGACATAAAGAAACAGCCTGCATATGAAAGAAAAGCAGGCATCACCAGAAAAGGAAGTAAACAAAATGGAGGCAAGCCACCTGTCAGAGAAAGAATTCAGAGGAATGGTCATAAGGTTGCTGAAAAGAATGGAAGACAAATTGGACAATATGAGTAAGAAACAAGAGGAAATGAAGAAGAACCAAGAAGAAATGAAAAATGACATCGCTGCTGTAAAGAACTCAATAGAAAGCATCAAGAGTAGTCTAGAAGAAGCAGAGGACCGCATCAGTGAGCTAGAAGCCAGGGGAGGAAAAAATACCAAAGTAGAGCAGCTTCTAGAAAAAAAAAAATTAAAAAGCAGGAGAGCCTAAGGGAACTTTGGGACAACACGAAACAAAACAACATCCACATAATAGGGCTTCCATAAGGAGAGGAAACTGAGCAAGGAATAGAAAATCTGTTTGAAGAAATAATGACAGAAAACTTCCCTGATATAGGGAAGAAAAAACCCACACAAATCCAAAAAGCTCACAGAGTCCCAAGCAAAATGAACCCCAAAAGACTGATGCCAAGGCACATTATAATTAAATTGGCAAACACCAAAACAAAGTAAGAATCTTACAAGCAGCCAGAGAGACAGAAAGTTACCTACAAAGGAACCCCCATCAGACTAGCAACTGATTTCTCAACAGAAACTCATCAGGACAGAAGGGAATGGAATGAAATATACAAAGTCATGCAAAGGAAAGGTCTGAATCCAAGAATACTGTACCCAGCAAGGCTATCAATCAAAATTGAAGGTGCTTCACAGACAAAAAGGGACTAAGAGAATTTATTACCACCAAACGAGCAATGCAAGAAATGCTAAAGGGTCTGCTGTAAAAAAAAGAAATAGGAAGCGAAGAAGGAACACAGGGGTAAAGAATAAAAGTGGCAACAAATAAGTACTTATCAATAATAAGTTTAAATGTAAATGGATTAAATGCCCCAATTAAAAGACATACGGTAATGGGTTGGATAAGATAACATGACCCATATATCTGCTGTCTACAAGAAACCCACCTCAGAAAACAAAACGCACACAGACTGAGGGTGAAAGGATAGAAAAAGTTTTTTCAGGCGAATAGAAATGAAAAAAAAGCTGGGGTATCAATACTTATATCTGACAAATTAGATCTCAAAGTGAAGGACATAATAAGAGATAAGGAAGGCCACTTCATAATACTAAAGGGAGCAATCCAACAAGAAGAAATAACTCTGGTAAACATATACGCACCCAATACAGGAGCACCCAAATACATAAAAAAAAAACTCCTGGAGGATATCAAGGGAGAGATTGACAGCAATACAATCATAGTAGGAGACTTTAATACCCCACTATCACCATTGGACAAATCCTCTAAACAAGACATCAGCAAAGAAACATCAATCCTAAATGACTCACTAGACCAGATGGAATTAATTGACATGTTCAGAACATTTCACCCCAAAGCCACAGAATATACATTCTTCTCAAGTGCAGATGGGTCATTTTCAAAGATAGACGATATGTTGGGTCATAGACAAAGTCCCTTCAAATTCAAGAAGATAGAAATCATATCAAGCATCTTCTCAGATCATAGTGGCATAAAACTGGAAATCAACTACAATAAAAACAATCCAAAAAAATCAAACTCATGGAGACTAAACAGCATGCTATTAAACAATGACTGGGTTACCATAGAGATCAAGGAAGAAGTAAAAAACATCATGGCAACAAATGATAATGAAAACACAACTATCCAAAATCTATGGGACACAGCGAAAGCACTCTTGAGAGGGAAGTTCATAGCTCTACAAGCCTACTGCAAAAAACAAGAAACAATGGTAATAAATTACCCCCACCCTACAACTCAAAGAGTTAGAAAGGGGGCAACAAGAAAAGCCCAGTGTAAGCAGAAGGGAGGAAATAATAAAGATAAGAGCGGAAATAAATGACATAGGGACCAAAGAAACAATACAAAAGATCAACAAAACCAAGAGCTGGTTCTTTGAAAAGATAAACAAGATTGTTGAACCTCAAGCCAGGATCATCAAGAAGCAAAGAGAGAAGACCCAAATAAACAAAATCAGAAATGAAAGAGGTGAAATAACAACAGACCACGACGAAATACAAAGGATTGTTAAAAAATACTATGGCAACTCTATTCCACCAAATTGGACAACCTGGAGGAAATGGAAATATTCCTAGAAAAACATAACCTTCCAAAACTCAATCAGGAAGAATCTTAACAGCTCAATAGGCCAATAACTATGGAAGAAATTGAAGAAGTCATCAAAAAGCTTCCAGCAAACAAAAGCCCGGGGCCAGACGGCTTCACAAGGGAGTTTTACCAAACATTCAAGGAAGAACTAAAATTTATCCTCCTCAGGCTATTCCAAAAAATTCAAGAGGAAGGAACACTTCCAAGCTCCTTCTATGAAGCCAGCATCACCCTAATACCAAAACCAGATAAAGACAACACAATGAAAGAGAATTATAGGCCAATATCCCTCATGAACAAAGATGCCAAAATCCTCAACAAAATTCTAGCAAATCGGTTCCAGAAGTACATCAAAAAGATCATACACCATGACCAAGTAGGATTTACCCCAGGAATGCAAGGATGGTACAATATCCGCAAATCGATAAACGTGATACATCACATAAACAAATTGAGAGTTAAAATCACATAGTCATATCAATTGATGCAGAAAAGCATTTGACAAAATCCAACATCCTTTCTTGATAAAAACTCTCAACAAGGTGGGAATAGAAGGATCATACCTCAACATCATAAAAGCTATATATGATAAACCCACAGCTAACATCATACTCAATGGGCAAAAACTAAAACCATTTCCCCTGAGAAAAGGAACAAGATAGGGATGCCCACTCTCACCACTTCTGTTCTACATAGTACTGGAAGTATTAGCCATTGCAATTAGACAAGAAGTATAAATACAAGGCACCCAAATTGGAAAAGAAGGAGTAAAGCTGTCCTTATTTGCAGATGACATGATATTGTACCTAAAAAACCCAAAAGACTCCATCAAAAAACTAATAGACTTAATAAATGAATTCAGCAATGTAGCAGGATACAAAATTAATGCCAAGAAATCTATGGCATTTCTATGCACCAATAGTGAACTTACAGAAAGAGAGGCTAAAAAAGCAATCCCATTTACCATTGCACCAAAAAAATTAAGATACATAGAAATGAACTTAACTAAGGAGGTAAAAGACCTATATGCAGAAAACTATAGGACACTGAAAAAAGAGATAGAGGAAGACGTAAACAGATGGAAGAACATACCATGTTCATGGATTGGTAGAATCAACATCATTAAAATGTACATACTACCCAAAACAATCTATAGATTCAATGCACTCCCCATTAAAATACCAACGGCATATGTCACAGACCTAGAAAGAACTGTCCAAAAATTCATCTAGAATTAAAAAAGAGGGTGGCGGAGTTGAACGGCTGATCTGTTGCCTCGCATGGCAGTTTCGGATATACAACTAAAAGATGGACTGGTGAGCACGGCGACTCCTGCTCACGTCTCCCCAGGCCGGGCGGCTGCTCCTCTCAGTCAGCACCTCAGCTGGGGCCATGAGCTCATGGGTGGCGCGCGGCAGCTGCTATGGGGGTGGCCGCAGACTCAGCGCAGTGGCTCTCGGTGAAGGAAGAGACCATCTTTCTGCAGGACGGGCCCATCCGCGTCACCGACCTGGCCGAGCTGCCCAGTGAGATCCTCGGGGCCCCGGAGGCCGCTGACACCGACTTGGAGGATTTTTAGGATTTCCCGTCTTACATTCAAGTCCTTTAGCCATTTTGAGAGAGGAGAACCAAGAAGGCGGCAAAGTTAAACAAATGAACTGCGCCACGCACAGCAATTTCAAAAATACAACTGGAGGACAGAGCGTCTGCCACCCAGAACCACAGGAGAGCTGGCTGAAGGGTGGATTTACAGCTAAGAGGGAAGAGGACAGAGCGAACTCGGAAGGGATAAGGTGCGGACGCGCGTGGGTCGGACTGGTGGCAGGGGAAGGGTCGTGCGGCTTTTTTTCCAACCCTAGGGGAAATTAGCTCCCCATCACCCTGAAATCCAGCTTCTGGGGACTCGCGGGAGACCCAGACGCCTACGGGGAGAGGCTGGACTCTCGGCCTTCATGTCGGAGAGTAGGAGTAACTTCCTTGCGGAGGTGCGCCCAGCAATCAGTGTTTGCTGCGCTGGAGTGTGGAACGAGGGGGCTTAGAAACGTGGAGAGCAGAAAAAGCAGACTTGCAGCCATTGAAGTTCGCCACGCCATGGCCTGGTGGCGCCCTGAGACCCCGCCCCGCCCTGGGACCCGCCCCGCCCTGGGACCCGCCCCGCACGTTTTGCAGACCCACCCCGCACGTTTTGCAGGCCCACCTGGGCTCCAAGCAGCAGCTTTTGCATGTGGGTGGCCTGCCCTGTGGCAGCTTGACCAGATGAACTGCGGTTCTAGTCGGACTGCTCCAGAGCCACTTAGACAGGAGGAGGAAACTGAAGTTTTTACTGTAACTCCTGCTGAGTGGCCTCAGACAGTAGCTGACCTACACTCCATTGGAGACCCAGAAACGAGGGCATCTAGTGGTCGGTGTGAGATGACACCAGATTTCAACCACTCGCATAAGGGACACATTCAAGAGGCAGACTCAGTGAGCGCCAAAGCCTTGCTGCAACAAGATCCGGCCCATAAACGTGTCTCCTGCACAGCAACTCTTCCTTTATAGAAACAGAGGGTCCTCATGGACAATTGGCCTGGAGGAAAATTCCTCCCAGTGACACCAACAACAATCAAGACTTAACTATACAAAGGAGGACCAAGATGGAGGCATAGGGCGGAAGCCTGATTGTTGCCTACCACAACAATTTTGATAGTACGACGGGAGAGCAGAGCAGACACCATCCAGAACGACCGGAGGGCTGGCTGAGCAGATGCTCTACAACTAGAATAAAAGAGAGGGGGACGCGGGATGATGCTGATGCCGGTGACCCAAAGATCACACTTTAAGAACTACGGCTCAGGCGACACAATGGCAGCATGGAACGTGCTCAGCGCAGTTCCCCCGGCTGTCTCTGGCTGAGGGGACAGCTCCACTCGCTGCCAAGCACGGACAGACGAGCCCCTGAGATACATGGGGTGGGAGACTCCACGCTTGCTGACCTCCGAGTCCTTCAAGAATCTCAACGCCCCGGAAGCGGCCAGGTGCGCATGCTCGGTGACTGGCCACCGCTGCAGACCCAGGGGCCAACTCAGCAACCCCGGACCAGCCCACCGCCGCGCACCAGGCACACCGGAACTTCGTCGAGCCCGCAGTCCAACGAGTTCTGCGGCAGCCGCCCTGGAGCTCTGAGAAAATGGCCGAAGGAATTGCTGAGAGGGAATTGACCAACAGGAATTGGGATCAAGAAGACGAAACCCCACTGGGTACTGGGTCTGGGTGAGGCCGCACGCCTCTGGATCCGGGTAAGGCCGCACCCCACTAGGTCCGGGTGAGGCTATGCGCCCCTAGGTCCGAGTGAGGCTGGATCCTGGGTCCGGGAGGGGCTGTGCGCCCCTGGACCCGGGTGAGGCCACGTGACCCTGGGTCTGGGAGAGGCCACGCGCACCTGGGTCCGGGTGAAGCTGGATCCCAGGTCCGGGTGAGGCCATATGCCCCTGGGTCTGGGAGAGGCTGGGTCCCGGGTCTGGGCGAGGCTGCGTGCCCCTGGGCTCGGGTGTGGTCACACACCCCTGGGTCTAGGTGAGGCCTCATGCCCCTAGGTCCAGGTGAGGCCGTGCACCCCTGGATCCGGGTGAGGCCACACGACCATGGGTCTGGGAGAGGCCACGCGGCCTCGATTCGGATGAGGCCATGCGCCCCTGGGTCTGAGTGAGGCTCGGTCCCGGGCCTGGGTGAGGCCACACGCTCCTGGGTCCGGGTGAGGTCGCGCGCCCCTGGATCCGGGTGAAGCTGGATCCCGGGTCCGGGTGAGGCCGTGTGCCCCTGGATCCGGGTGAGGCTGGGTCCCGGGTCCGGGTGAGGCCACGCGCACCTGGGTCTGGGAGAGACCACGTGCCCCTGGGTCCGGGTGAGGCCATGCGCCCCTGGGTCCGGGTGAAGCTGGATCCTGGGTCCGGGTGAGGCCGTGTGCCCCTGGATCTGGGTGAGGCTGGGTCCCAGGTCCAGGTGAGGCCACACACACCTGAGTCCGGGTGAGGCCATGCGCCCCTGGGTCTGGGAGAGGCCATGCGCCCCTGGTCCGGGTGAGGCCACGCGCCCCTGGGTCCGTGTGTGGCCATGCGCCCCTGGGTCCAGGTGAGGCCGCGCGCCCCTGTGTCTGGGAGAGGCCATGCGCCCCTGGGTCCAGGTGGGGCCACGCGCCCCTGGGTCCGGGTGAGGCCACGCGCCCCTGGGTCCAGATGAACCTGGAGCATCCCGGGTCCGGGTTAGGCTGTGTGCCCCTGGATCCGAGTGAGGCTGGGTCCCGGGTTCAGGTGAGGCTGCACGCACCCGGGTCCAGGTGAGGCCACGCGCCCCCTGGATCCGGGCGAAGCTACGTGCCCCTGAGTCCAGGTGAAGCTATGCCTCTGGGTCCGGCCAAGACCAAACCAGAGGGTTTTGGACCTGCATTACCACCGTTTGTCCACCATCCAGAGCTGAGGGGTCAGTACCGACATGTACACATAAGGAACTGGTGGACATTGATATTGGGTCTCAAAAGAACTGTTGGTCCAGAAAGAAACTCACTACAGACTGATTCATTTGCCTGTCAGCATAACTATTATTGCTCGTCTCACATTCAGTTCTTATAAGTATATCTCTAGTGACACATGATCTCGCTCATCTAGGGGAAATGATGAACAACATAGACTGATGAACAAGAACAGAACCAGAAACAAGGAAGCATCGATCGGACTATCAGGCCTCAGAGGGAGGATAGGGGAGGGTGGGGGGAGGGGGAGAGAGATCAACCAAAGGACTTGTGTGCATGCATATGAGCCTAACCAATGGTTAAGTTTAACAGGGGGTTGGGGCATCCGTGGGGAGAGGTGTGGGATGGGAATGGGGGGATGAGGACAAATATGTGACACCTTAATCAATAAAGAAATTAAAAGAAGAAATAAAAAAAATAGAATTAAAAAAGACCCTGAATAGCCACAACAATCCTGAGAAAGAAGAATAAAGTGGGTGGGATCTCAATACCAGATATCAAGCTGTATTACAAAGTCACTGTTCTCAAAACAGCCTGGTACTGGCACAAGAACAGACATATAGACCAATGGAATAGAATAGAGAATCCAGATATCAACCGAAACCATTATGCTCAATTAATATTTGACAAAGGAGGCATGAACATACAATGGAGTCAAGACAGTCTGTTCAATAAATGGTGTTGGGAAAATTGGACAGATACATGCAAAAAAAAATGAAACTAGACCACCAACTTACACCATACACAAAAATAAACTCAAAATGGATACAGGACTTAAACATAAGACGGGAAACCATAAAAATACTAGAGGAATCCACAGACAGCAAAATCTCAGACATATGCCAAAAGAACTTCTTTGCTGATACTGCTCCTAGGGCAATGGAAGCTAAAGAGAAAATAAACAAATGGGACTACATCAAAATAAAAAGCTTTTGCAAAACAAAAGAAACCATCAACAAAACAAGAAAGCCCACTGTATGGGAGAACATATTTGCAAATGTTATCCCTGATAAAGGTTTAATCTCCAACATCTACAGGCAACTTATACAACTTAATAAAAGGAAGATAAATGATCCAATAAAAAAAATGGGCAACTGACCTAAATAGAATCTTTTCAAAAGAAGACAGAAGGAAGGCCAAGAGACACATGAAAACATGCTCCAAGTCACTAATTATCCGAGAGATGCAAATCAAAATGACAATGCAGTACCATCTCACACCTGTCAGAATGGCTATCATCAACAAATGACAAGTGCTGGTGAGGATGCAGAGAAAAAGGAACCCTCATGCACTGCTGGTGGGAATGCAGACTGGTGCAGCCACTGTGGAGAACAGTATGGAGTTTCCTCAAAAAACTAAAAATGGAACTCCCATTTGACTCAGCAATCCCACGTCTAGGAATATATCCTAAGAAACTGGGAACACCAATCAGAAAGGATATATGCAACCCTATGTTCATAGCAGCACAATTTACAATAGCTAAGATTTGGAAACAGCGTAGGTGCCCATTAGCAGATGACTGGATCAGAAAACTATGGTACATCTACACAATGGAATACTATGCTGCCATAAAAAGAAGGAATTCTTACCATTTGCAGCAACCTGGATGGAACTGGAGAGCATTATGCTAGGTGAAATAAGTCAGGCAATAAAAGAAAAATACCACATGATCTCACTCATTTGTGTATAATAAAAACATTATAAACTGATGAACAAAAAAGATAGATACAGAGGCAGTAAAGCATCAAACAGACTGTCAAGTTACAGCGGGAATGTTAGGGAAAGGTGGGGGAGATAAGAGATCAATCAAAGGACTTGTATGCATGCATATAAGCATAACCAATGGACGCAAGACACTGGGGCTGAGGGCATGTATGGGGGGGGGCCAATGGGAAGATATGCACACATGTAATACCTTAATAAAAATAAATAAATAAAAACAAAACAAAAGAATGAAGTAGGAGGGCTCATAATACCAAATATCAAACTATACTACAAAGCCATTGTAATCAAACAGCTTATTACTGACAGAAGAACAGACATACAGACCAATGGAACAGAAGAGAGACTCCAGAAATTGACCCACACCATTACAGTCAATTAATATTTGACAAAGGAGGCAAGAACATACAATGGAGTCAAGATAGTCTCTTCAACAAATGTGCTGGGAAAACTGGACAGACATATGCAAAAAGATGAAAGTAGACCACCAACTTATACCATACACAAGAATAACTTCAAAATAGATCAAATACTTACATGTAAGCTATGAAAATCCTAGAAGAAAACATAGGCAGCAAAATCTCAAACATCTTACAAAGCAGAATTTTTGCTGATTCATCTCCTAAAGCAAGAGAAACAAAGGAAAAATAAACAACTGGGACTACATCAAAATTAAGAGCTTCTGCACAGCAAAAGGAACCACCATCAAAATTAAAAGGGAACCCACTGTATGGGAGATTATATTTACCAATAATACACCTGATAAGGGGTTAATCTCCAAAATATATAATATACTCATACAACTCAATAAAAGTAAGACAAATAATTCAATTTAAAGGTGGGCAGAGGACCTGAATAGAAACTTCTCCAAAGAGGACATACAAATGGTCAAGAGACTAAAACCACAATGAGATATCACCTCAGACCTGTCAGAATGGTTGTTATCAAAAAATCAACAAACAAGTGCTGGTGAGGATGTGGAGAAAAGGTAACACTAGTTCATTGCTGGTGGAAATGCAGATTGGTACAGCCATTATAGAAAACAGTATAGAGTTGCCTCAAAAAATTAAAAATGGGACTGCCGTTTGACCCAGCAATCCCACTTAATGGAATATATCCTAAAAACCCAAAACACCAATCAGAAAGAATATATGCACCACTATGCTCATAGAAGAATTATTTACAACTAGAGGCTGGTTGCACGAAATTCATGCACGGGGGGGGGGGGGGGGTCCCTCAGCCCAGCCTGCACCCTCTCCAATCTGGGACCACTCAAGGGATGTCCGACTACCCGTTTAGAGCCTAAACAGACAGTCGGACATCCCTCTCACAATCCAGGACTGCTGGCTCCTAACTGCTTGCCTGCCTGCCTTCCTGATTGCCCCTAACTGCTTCTGCCTGCCAACCTGATCACCCCCTAACCACTCCCCTGCCAGCCTGATTGATGCCTATCTGCTCCTCGGCCAGCCTGATTGCCCCTAACTGCCCTCCCCTGCAGGCCTGGTCACCCCTAACTGCCCTCCCCTGAAGTCCTGGTCACTCCTAACTGCCCTTCCCTGCAGACCTGGTCACCCCTAACTGCCTTCCCCTGCAGGCCTGGTCCCCCCCAACTGCCCTCCCCTGCAGGCCTGGTCTCCCCACAACTGCTCTCCCCTGCAGGCCTGGATCCCCCTCTACTGCCCTTCCCTGCAGGCCTGGTCACCCCCAACTTCCCTCCTCTGCCAGCCTGGTCCCTCCCAACTGCCCTCCCCTGCTGGCCTGATCACCCACAACTGCCCTCCCTTGCAGGCCTGGTCCCTCCCAACTGCCCTCCGCTGCTGACCATCTTGTGTCCACATGGGGGCAGCCATCTTTGACCACATGGGGGCAGCCATCTTGTGTGTTGGAGTGATGGTCAATTTGCATATTACTCTTTTATTAGATAGGATAGCTAAGATTTGGAAACAGTCCAAATGCCCATCAGTAGATAAATGGATAAAAAAGCTGTGGGACATTTACACTATGGAATACTATGCAGCTATAACAAAGAGGGATCTCTTACCCTTTGGGACAGCATGGATAGACCTGGAGACTATTATGATAAGTGAAATAAGCCAATCTGAGAAAGACAAATACCACAAGATCTCACTTTTTTGTGGAATCTAATGAACAAAATGAATTGACCAACAAAATAAGAACTGAAGAAGGGAGGCATGGAACAGACTGACATAGCTCAATGTGAAGGTGGGGGTATAAGAAGAGATAAACCATGGACAATAGGGTGGTGGAGAACTGGGGTGGGGGGGTAGGGCCTGGGCAGATGGGGGTAAAAGGGGGAAAATGGGATACATCTGTAACACTGCCAACAATAAAAATATACATTTTTTATTTAAAAATAGGTACTGCTCTAAACCAGTAAAGTCATTCATAAGAATCTCTCCCAAAGAAATGATAAGATGCATACATAGCTTGAAGTATGCTTACACAAAGACTTGGAAACCAACCAATGTATGGAAGTAGTATGTATGATGCCTACTCCATGACACTGGAGAAACAGGAGTGAGATGACAGATAAAGTCCTAAAAATTGGTTCATTTTTTCAGATGGAACATCACATAGCCAGTTTTAAAATAGCCCTTTTTTTAAATTACCCTACTGTTGGAGACCTATTTCCTGCCTGCCAGGTTGGCTCAATTATTGTGATTCTCTCCAGGCAAACAATTCTGCTGGGGACATTTCCCATTGCTAAACAAATAAACACAGAAGGGTCTCAGGATGGGGCATACCAATATGTGTGAAACAAATTGACATCCACTTCAAGGTGTTGCACTGCACCAACGTGACTGTTTGCTTTCACATTACCCTCCAATTTCTCCATCCCCCAGGGCATAATCTTTGTGGCCCAATCAATCTAATCTCCATAGTGTTCAGTGGATTTATGTCACTGTATCCATTTTTTTTTTCCCTAAAGGAAGACAACTCAGAGAAGCATATTTGGTTTAAGCAAACATAACTTTATTTAACTATGGCCAAACAAAGAGGGAATGTCCCAGAAAATACAGCAATATTATCTTCCCAGCCCAAATAGTTGCCCGTAAATCATTGTTTTGCTTAGTGTTATCCAAACACAGCAAAGTCACTCACACAACACTTCTTATAATAAGGTAAAGTGTCAGTAAAAATAAACAATACCCTGACAATACAGTCCCCAGACAGAGGGATGGCCCCTTGTCTGCATCACACCCTAGCCCGTTGGACCTATAGTGCTCACATCTTAGGGGCCCACAACTAAAACTCCACCTCTCCTCTTAAGGAGTGATTGTTGCTAAAAATGAAAGTCCAGCTGAATCCCATCTTGTTGGGGTTTTTTTTTGTGTGTGTGTTTTTAATATAAGTTCCTTCCTGGCTCACTCAAACCTTTTTGCCCTGCTCTAGCACTCCCTGTCCCTTTAGTCTATCTTCATTCTCTCCCATCCTTACTCATTTCTCACTCACTGATTCATTCAGTACCCAAGCCCCATATTGTGTGGGGTGTCCATGTCTCAAGTGATTCAAGGAGCTCACTTTCCACGTGGGGAGAGAGGCATGAACAAAGCCAGACTACCTAAGTGTCCATTATGTCATCAGTATTGGGAAGTCACATTTCTTTTTAATAGTTAAAAAAAAATGGCCTTTCCCAGCTTGGCTCCCTCTCTCCTTAAAGCTTCTGTTTTGCCTGCTCTCATCTTTGGCTCTAAGTTTCAGCACTTGTTGAATTCTCTCCCTCCATCACTTTGAGCCAGGCCTGCTCTGCATCCTGTGCCCACTCTGGATATCTCCGTGCCTGTGTCACTCCTCATAGTATTTCTGCCTGGCTTCCCCTCCGTCTCTGTCTGAAAAACTTGATTCTCTCCTACTTTATCACAGAGAATCCTTTCCCCGCCCATGTCTTTCTCCAGATTCTCCATCATAAATCTGAAAGCCTATTCAGTTGATTGCTAACCAAGAGCCACCCAGGAGAGTATTCCTGATTTGGTCAGCACAAATGATATTTTAATAGGATCAAGTTCTCGGGCAGCAGCCTTCCCCTAATAACTTCCCTAAGCAGAAGGGTGGAGTAGAGATTTATTTTATTCACACTTGGACTAATGACACATATGTCTACACACACTCAAGCACACACACATTCATTCGTCCACACTTATATAACAGTTACATATGCACACACATACACATTCTCACACACATTCATAATACTGGTATACTCACACATGCACACACACACACTAACAAATTCATACATACACACATGCACGTACACACACGTACACTCTCTAGAAGGAGGAAGGAAATTGAGTTTGACTTTTCATCTTTTCCTTCCTGCTACAGACAATTACAAGCAAATATGATAAGTGCTATCATCAAAAGCTGATTTATCATGAGGCTAATGAAGCTTAAGCATTGGAGCTCCTTGCTTGCACCAGCCTCAGAGTTCCTGGGAAGGTCTGGTTAGGTACAGGGAGTCAGGTTACAAACAGGAGGCATTTCTAGAAATGTGCCTAAAATATCTCTGAGAAAGAGACCTGACTCCTTTTTAAAATATATATATATGTATATATATTTATTGATTTCAGAGAGAAAGGGAGAGGGAAAGATAGAAACATCAATGATGAGAGAGAATCATTGATCGGCTGCCTCCGGCACCTGCCCCCCCGCCCCCCACCACTGGGCATGTGCCCTTGACTGGAATCAAATCTGGGACCCTTCAGTCCCCAGGGCAATGCTCTATTCACTGAGCCAAACCAGCTAGGGCAAGACCTGACTCTTTAAACTCCAATAATTTTTGTTTTCTGACTAGAGAAATATAAGCATTTCTACCTAATTTTTTATTTGTGAATTTTTTTCTTTTTTTCTTTTTATTGTTGAAAGTATTATACTAGTATATGTCCCCCCTTTTTCCCCATTGTCCCCAACTAACCCACCTCAGCACCCAAACCCAGGCTTTCCACACTATTGCCTGTGTTCTTGGGTTATGCGTATGTACTAGTATGCATACAAGTTCTTTGGTTGATCTCTTCCCACGCACCCACCCAACCCCGGCCTTCCCTCTGAGATTTGACATTCTGTTCCATGCTTCTATGTCTCTGGATCTATTTTGTTCATCAGTTTTTGTTCATTAGATTTCACATATGAGTGAGATAATGTGATACTTGTCATTCTCTGAATGGCTTATTTTGTTCAGCATAATACTTTCCAGGTCCCTCCACGCTGTCTCAAAGGATAAGAGATCCTTCTTCTTTAACTGCTGCATAGTAGTCCATGATGTAAATGTACCGCAGCTTTTTTATCCACTCATCTGCTGAAGACGAATTGGGCTGTTTCCAGACCTTAGCTATTGTAAATTGTGCTGCTATGAATTTATGGTGCATACATTTTTTCTGATTGGTGTTTCAGGCTTCTGAGGATATTTCTTAGAAGTGGGATCACTGGGTCAAATAGCATTTCCATTTTTAATTTTTTGAGGAGACTCCATACTGTTTTCCATAGTGGTGCATCACTCTGCATTTCCACCAGCAATGTATTAGGGTTCCTTTTTCTCCACATCCTCACCAGCACATGTTGTTTATTGATTTATTGATGGCAGCCATTCTGACAGATGTGAGGTGGTACCTCATTGTTGTTTTAATTCATACCTTTCTGATGATGCAAATTAAGAGCTTAGTGACTTTCTGATGATGCAAATTAAACGCTTAGTGAATTTGAGCATTTTTCCATATGTCTCTTGGACATTTGTATGTCCATTTTGGAGAAGTATCTATTTAGGTTTTCTGCTTATCTTTTATTGGGCTGTTTGTTTTCCTTTTGTTGAGTTGTATGAGTACTTTATATATTTTGGAGATTAATCCCTTATCAGATGTATCATTGGTAAATATGTTCTCCTATACAGTGGGTTCTCTTTTCATTTTGATGACATTTTCTTTTGCTGTGCAGAAGCTTTTTATTTTGATATAGTCCCTTTTGTTTATTTTTTTTCTCTTGCACCAGGCATTGTATTAGTGAAAATTTTGCTATGTGAGATGTCTGATATTTTGCTGCCAATGTTTTCTTCAATGATTTTTATGGTTTCATGACTTACATTTAAATATCTTATCCATTTTGAGTTTATTCTTGTGTATGGTGTAAGTTGGTGGTCTAGTTTCATTTTTTTTACATGTATCTGTCCAATTATCCCAACACCATTTATTTGTGATTTTACACCTCTTTTTTAAAAAGAGCCCCCAAACTTGTATTAGCTTTAGATGCTACATAACCTGACTTTGTCCTTTTTCGTAATAAACAGGGCTTCTAAATCTTGGCACTATTGATATTTGGGTCTGGATACTTCTTTGTTGTAGGGGAGGTCCCATGCATTATAGAATGTTTAGTAGCATCCTGGTATCATCCCACTAGGTGCCAGTAGCTCTACTTCCCCAGTTGTGACAATCAAAATTTCCCAACATTGCCAAATGTTCCCAGTTGAAGACCACTTTATTACAAGATTACACAAATGGCTATAAAAGTACAGGAAAGATGTAAAAGCTGGTATTTAAAAATTAATAGTTCTACACAGCAAAAGAAACAATAAAAAATTTCATAGGCAACCTATGAAATGGGGAAAAAATTTACAAATCACATAATCCACGAGGGATTCATATCCAGCATATATAAGGAACTCATACAACTCAATAGCAAAATAGGAAAAAAATACAATTTTAAAAATGGACAAAGGACCATAACATGGTGCTCAAAATTACTAATCATCAAGGAAACAACTGAAAACCTCACACCTGTTAGGTTGGCTATTATCAAAAAGACAAAAGGTAAGTGTTGATGAGGATTCAGAAAAAAAGGGAACCCTTGTGCACTGTTGGTGGGAATGTAAATTGGTATAGCCACTATCGGATAAAGTATGGGGCTTTTCAAAAAAATGAAAATAGAAGTACCATATGATAGAGCAATCCCACCTTGGGGTATATATGCAAAGGAAATAAAATCAGTATCTCAAGAAGATGTCTGCACTCTTATGTTAACTGCAGCATTATTCACAATTCCAAGACATAGAAATAACCTAAGTGTCTATTAATGGATGAATGGATAAAATAAATATGGTACAGATACAATGGAGTATAGCCACATTAAAAAAATGATGCCATTTGACAATATGAATGGAACTTGAGGGCATTGTGCTAAGTGAAATAAGTTAGATGGAGAAAGATAAATACTGCATGATCTCACTTATATGTGGAATTTTTAAAAGTCAAACTCCATAGAAACAGAAAGTAGATTTGGGGTTACCAGGAGCTGAGGGTGTGAGGGTGGGGGAAGAAGGGGAATGGGGAGATATTGGTCAAATGATACAAATTTTCAGTTACAAGATGAATAAATTCTTGGGACCTAATGTACAGCATGGTGATTGTAGCTAATAACATTGTACTGTGTGCTTGAAAGTTGCTAAGAAAGTCCATCTTAGATGTTTTCATCACAAATAAAAAGAGAAAAAGATAACTATGTGAAGTGATGAAAGTGTTAACTAACCTTATTGAGGTGGTCATTTCACAATATATAGGTGTATGAAAACATCACACAGCACACCTTAAACTTCCACAGTGTTCTATATCAATTATATCTCAATAAATTTGGAAAAAATAAAGATTAATGAGAAGTCACTGGTCTAAAAAAAGGATGGACAGGAATTTGGGGAGACAAGAGGTATTGCAGAAGACAGTGATAACTGGCTATGGGGGCAGCAAGGAATGGAAACAGCAAATGAGTTAGTATTAGATAAATAGAATGGGCAAGAGGGTGAAGGAAGGATGCTATTTATAGAAATTATTAAAAAACTAGAAAGGGCAATGAAATTGACATTTGAGTTTTAGGTTTCATAACGAGAAGGATATATAAGGGGAAATGTATAACAAGTCAATGAAGACGGGTCAAAAGAGAAATTGGAACTGCAGATTAACACACACATTTAGTCTTTGTCAACTATGTGGAGACTGAAGCCATGGGAAAGTAAGGTTTTGCTTAAGGATAGTGAAGAAAGCCAAAAACTGATTCCACAGAGGAGAATAAACCAGTAAAATACACCAAAAAAGAATTAACAGATTCAAGCAATTCCAGACAATAATTCAAATTCACAAGAGAAAAAAAAAAAAAGCAACAGTAAAAGGTAATTTTAGAGAAGACAGCATACATGCAGTTTTTTTCTTCTTTCTTCTCTTAACTTATTTTTTAAATTTATATTTATCATTGAAAATATTACAGGTGCCCCCCCTTTTCCCTATTGCCCCTCCTCCCTGCACACCCCTTACCATGTCTTCAACACACTAATGTCTGTGTCCATAAGCTATGCATATAAATTTCACAGTTAATCTCTCCCCCAACCACCCACTCCCACCTTCCTCTGAGATTTCTCAGTCTTCAATATTTCTATGTTTCTGGATTATTTTGTTCATCAGTTTATTTTGTTCATTAGATTCCACATATGAATGAAATCATTTGATACTTGTCTTTCTCTGATGGGCTTGTTTTGCTTAGCATAATACTCTCCAGGTCCCTTCCTGGTGTCTCAAAGGGTAAAAGATTCTTCTTTTTCTTTTTCTTTTTCTTTTTTTAATATATTTTTATTTATTTCAGAGAGGAAGAGAAAGGGAGACAGAGATAGAAACATCAGTGATGAGAGAGAATCACTGATTGACTGCCTTCTGCACTCCCCACACCGGGCATTTGCCCTGACCAGGAATCAAACCATGACCTCCTGGTTCACAGGTTGATGCTCAACCCCTGAGCCACAGCTGCATAGCATTCCGTAATGAAAATGTACCACGTTTTAATCCACTCATCCACTGATGGGTTCTTTGGCTGTTTTTTCAGATCTTAGCTATTGTAAATTGTGCTGCTATGAACATGGGGGTGCATACATTCTTTCTGATTGGTGTTTCAAGTTTCTTATGATATACTAGAGGCTCGATGCACAAAGTTAGTACTCGAGATGGGGGGGTCCCTCAGCCCGGATTGCAAGAGGGTGCAGGCCAGGCCAAGGAACCCCACTGGTGCATGATCAGAGCTGGGGAGGGACGCGGGAGGTTGGCCAGCCAGGAGGAACTGGAGGAGGGCTCCAGGGCATGTCCAGCCCATCTCACTCAGTCCCGAATGGCCAGACCCCAATAGCAAGCTAACCTACCAGTTGAACCATCTGCCCCCTGGTGGTCAGTGCACATCATAACGACTGGTCAACTGGTTGACTGTCTGCCTCCTAGTGGTCAGTGCACATCAGAGCAGGTGGTTGAGCAGCCTTAGCATATCATTACCATATTATGTTTTGATTAGTTGAATGGATGACCAGACACTTAGCATATTAGGCTTTTATTATACAGGATTTATTTTTAAAACTCCATTCAGTTTTCCATAATGGCTGCACCAGTCCGCATTCCCACCAGCAGTGTACTAGGGTTCCCTTTTCTCCACATCTTCCCCGGCACTTGTCCTTTGTTAATTTGTTGATGATAACCATTCTAAAAGGTGTGAGGTCATACCTCATTGTTGTTTTATTTTTTTATTTTTATTTTTTATTTATTATTGTTTAAAGTATTTATTTATTAATTTATTTATTATTGTTTAAAGTATTACAATTGGTAGTACATATGTCTCCTTTTTTCCCCCATTGACCTTCCCCCGACCTCCCCTACCACCTGGCACATGCCCTCACCCCATCCCCCCTGCCCCCCAGTGTCTTGTGTCCATTGCTTATGCTTATATGCATGCATACAAATACTTCGGTTGATCTCTTACCGCCCCCCCCCACAACACTCCCCAGTCTTCCCGCTGTAATTTGACAGTCTGTTCGGTGCCTCTCTGCCTGTGTATCTATCTTTTTGTTCATCAGGTTATAATGTTCTTTATTATCCATAAATGAGTGAGATCATGTGGTATTTTTCTTTCACTGCCTGGCTTATTTCACTTAGCATAATGCTCTCCAGTTCCATCCATGCTGCTGCAAATGTAAGAATTCCTTCTTTTTTATAGCAGCCTAGTATTCCATTGTGTAGATGTACCATAGTTTTCTAATCCACTCATCTGCTGATGGGCATTTAGGCTGTTTCCAAATCTTAGCTATTGTAAATTGTGCTGCTATGAACATAGGGGTGCATATATCCTTTCTGATTGGTGTTTCTAGTTTCTTGGTATATATTCCTAGAAGTGGGATTACTAGATCAAATCGAAGTTCCATTTTTAAATTTTTGAGTAAATGCCATACTGTTTTCCACAATGGCTGCACCAGTCTGCATTCCCACCAGCAGTGCAAGAAGGTTCCTTTTTCTCCACATCCTCTCCAGCACTTGTCATTTGTTGACTTGTTGATGATAGCCATTCTGACAGGTGTGAGGTGGTACCTCATTGTTGTTTTGATTTGCATCTCTCAGATGATAAATGATTTTGAGCATGTTTTCATGTGTCTCTTAGCTTTCTGAATGTACTCTTTCAAAAAGTGTCTATTAGGTCTTTTGCCCATTTTTTGATTGGGTTGTTTATCTTCCTTTTTTTAAGTTGTATGAGTTCCCTGTAAATTTTGGAAATTAAACGCTTATCAGAGATAACATTGGCAAATATGTTCTCCCATGCAGTGGGCTTTCTTGTTGTTTTGTTGATGGTTTCTTTTGCTGTGCAGAAGCTTTTTATTTTGATGTATTCCCATTAGTTTATTTTGTCCTTAGTCTCTCTTGCCCTAGGATCTGTGTCTGTAAAGATATTGTTACAACATATGTCTGCAATTTTGCAGCCTATGTAGTCTTGTAGGATTTTTATGGTTTCTCATCTTACATTCATGTGTCAAATGCTTTTTCTGCATCAATTGATATGACTGTGTGATTTTTGTCTCTCAGTTTGTTTATGTAATGTATCACATTTATTGATTTGGGGATATTGTACCATCCTTGCATCTCTGGTATAAATCCTACATGGTCATGGTGTATGATCTTTCTAATGTATTGCTGAATCCAATTTGCTAGAATTTTGTTGAGGATTTTGGCATCTATGTTCATGAGGGATATTGGCCTGTAATTCTCTTTCATTGTGTTGTCTTTATCTGGTTTTGGTATTAGGGTAATGCTGGCTTCATAGAAAGAGCTTGGAAGTGTGCCTTCCTCTTGAAATTTTTGGAATAGTCTGAGGAGGATAGGTTTTAGTTCCTCTTTGAATGCTTGGTAGAACTCCCCTATAAAGTTGTCCATACCAGAGCTTTTGTTTGCTGGAAGATTTTTTATCGCTGTTTCAATTTCTTTGGTAGTTATCGCCCTATTCAGGTTTTTCTATCTTCTTGGTTGAGTTTAGGAGCTTGTATTTTTCTAAGAATATGTCCTTTTCATCTAGGTTGTCCGTTTTGTTGGAATAGAGTTGTTCATAGTATTTTTTCATAATCATTTGTATTTCTGTGGGATCGGTTGTTATTTCGCCTCTTTCGTTTTTGATTTTGTTTATTTGAGTACTCTATATTTGCTACTTGGTGAGCCTGACTAGAGGATTATCAATCTTGTTTATCCTTTAAAAGAACCAGCTCTTGGTTTTATTGATCTTATGTATTGTTTTTTTGGTCTCTATTTCATTTATCTCTGCTTGTTGGAAGCTGCCCATTGTCCTCACTAGCAGAGAGGTGTGGACAAGGAACCCGGAAGGCTGGTCAACTTTGAAGCTCTGAAAGGTCAGAGCCAACCACCCACTGTTTAGTTGAGACAATGGTAGCTAAAGCAACTTTCACCTTGTAGTTTTATGTAAATTCTTGCTGATTGGCTATTATTGGAATTGCATACCTAAAGGCTATGGGAGTATCCCACAATTTGAATAAAAGGGATAGCAAGGCCAGAGTAGGGTGGAGTCCTTCCCCTTGAGTTGGGCTCCCGCCTGGCCCCCAATATTTCCAAATTAATATTTTCTAGTCTCTTTCATTTGTGTGCGGCCTCCTCCAGAGCCCAAACCCTGAACCACGCGGGACGTGGGGGGGACACTCGCAACTGGCAGCCCAACGTGGGGCAATCGCAACTGGCACCTTTGATGTGGGACCTCTGGAGGGGATGATATTTTCGCTTAGAGCGAAGAAAGGAAGATTTCACAGAAAAGTTGGGGAAAATATCACCATATAAGTGAGGGAAATTCACTGCACGCAAAGCCCACGATCAGCTGCAGAAGTCACAATCTGTACGTAGGGTGGGAACATCTTTTTCAGCCAGGCTAATGGGGCAGAATTAGGTTATAAAGTAAATTTATTATAGACTTTTGGTTTGCATGCTTAAGGGATGTGGTTTTTTGTTCAAATTAAAATCTTAATCTGTATTTGGAATCTAAAATCTGTAATAAGAAATGAAACTCTGCTGCTGAAACCACCTCTGGTGTGGAGAAATTCAAAGGTGACAGGAGAGGGCAGGGCTATCTGTTCTCCTGCAATGAGATTACTTAAAGTTTTGTTTAAAAATTATAGAAGATCTCGCAGGGAAATGCAAAATTTGGCCAAATTGGGTGCTAGTTATTACTTTGGAAAGCGAAAAAGGAAGAAAAAATTTAAGATCTGTCTTTATCTATTAAGCATGAAAAGATACTCGGCCAGATCTGTTCCTATGCTTCCCCCAAAGTAAGCAGGATGTGGGGGAAGGGAGGCACGTGGCAATCCAATATGGAAGCCCACTCTCCCAGTATGCAAATTTAAATGTGGCTTGTTTGAAATCAGCTTCCTGCCAGTAGCCATTCTTTAAGGACAATTTTGCATTTGAATACATGTAGGCTTGCTACTCAATTTCCCTGGGCAGAGAAAAAACATGGTCAGTTTAAAGGCAATTGATTAAGTCCTTGCGGAACCTATTTTGCCATCCAGAAATGTGGGATACGGCAGCTAAAAATTTTGGAAGTTTGCTTCCTTATGAGAAAAACCTAGAGGACAGAATTGAATCTATTGATTGATTATGTCTTGTATTTTTGAAATTTATTCTTAAAAATATAAGTGTTATTAATCTAAAGAAATGCTAAATATTTGACTTGCCAGCTCTAAAAGTTTAAAGTTCAAATTAAATTGGGAGAAATTATATAGTTGTGGTAATTAAATGCCTAAATTATAGAAATTTAAAATGTGTTTTCTCTAATAATTAGGAATTCAAAATTATTGAATTAGATCAATGTTGCTTATTGATCTAATTAAATAAGAAGGATTAATTCTGTGATCCCAACCAAAAATTTTAATGCAAAAACCAGTTTAAAATTTAAATGATATCTTAAGATAATTATAAAAAGTAATGTAATCTTTAAATCATATATAGATGTTTGTTAGATGGTTTTTTCCAAGTTAAAATTTCAAGGCTTTAACCGAGATGATTCTTGGAAAGCTCCAAGGGCCCGGAGTAATTCAAGAAGTTATTCTCTCTTCTTAAAGGAAGTATTTTAATTTAACCGATCTAATATACTTGAAATTGCATGGAAAGCTTTATCAAATAAAAATTAATAACTATATTTTACTTATAAATGTTATGAAGGTTTTGGCCTCTAAAAAAGGCAAAATAAGTAACAAAATATTTCTTAAAATACAACAGCAAAATTTTAAGGTGGAGGTTTAAAATAACAAAAGCATCTAGCTGCCTGCATTTTTAATTAGGATGGAGGTGGGGCAGTGTTTGCACCTTGAGAATCAGACATGAACATTTACTAAATTTGCTTTGCTTTGCTTCTAATAAAGCAGCCATGATGGCCACATGTCTTGCCGCTCCCCTGGGGGCCGCCATCTTGAAACAGCAAAGGCCAACCCTTCTCTTTGAATAAAGTTACTAAGGACCTCCCATGATTCCTCTGTATATGAAAATTAGCCTAAGGGGATACTTTCTAAAAATATAATTATAAATTTAATAAAAAGGAGAAATTTGAAAATTTTGAAATCTCTTTCACTGATATTTACAGGGTAAACTAAGATTGTTGTTAAAGTATTAAATCTGACAGTAAAATAGTAGTCTTAAAGAAAGACAAAGAGTTTTAAATGAAATTCTCTGTAGCCTGAGAATTATTTTGGAAGGAAATAAAGAGAGGTTTTCTTCAAACATCTGAAGAACTGTAATTAAAAGTCAATATATTTGGCCTCATAAACTGAAGTAAATAATTTGTGTCTTTGTTTCCCTGACAAAGTTTATGTTAAGTTACTTAAAGATTAATTGCAGAAGTCTAATTAATGTCATTTATTGTCCATAATCTAGGACAAGTGAAGTTAAAAAAATAAACCTTATTTCAGATTAATTTAAATTGGCTAATTGAAATAAGTGAATATTTAAGAAAACTTAACTGTACTGGACAAAAACTAATCCTGAAGTATTAACTAAAATTTTTATTAATAGTTCATCTCATAGTAAAATTGCCAAACATGCTATGAATCCAAAGCAGTCATATTTCTGTGCAAAAATTAAAATTAAAAGTTATCAAGAATGCATTGTAAAATTTCTAAAAGCCTCCTAATATTTAAATCAAAAAATGGGGGATAGTGGAATAATATCCTGTAAGGAGAAATATCCTGTAAGTAAATTACATCAAAAAAATTTTACCTTGAAAATTAATTTTCATTTGTAATGCTAACAGCAAGACACCCATGAAAAATCACATGGTGTCATAATAAGCCAAAGGAAAATTGTTTGGGCAAAAATAAAAAGGATCCCAAGTTTAATTTATAGAAAAGATTCCTTTATTAACCTTTGGTCAAGAATATGTTTGTATATTTCCAGAAAAGCCCATGTAGATTCCTGTAAAAACAGATCCTGGAGAGAAACTGACCAGATTGCTCCAGCCTTGAAGACAAGAGGAGAAACAGTCCAGAAATGGAAGACACTGAAGACGCCTTGCTATGCTAGCAGTCAGCAACGGTGCGTCGCTGCAGGTTGCCCAGGACCAAACCAGAGAGGGTCGGACCTGCATTGCCACCGTTCACCCACCATCCAGAACTGAAATATCATTGGTGACATGTACATATAAAGAACTGTTGGACTTTAAGGAAAAAAAAATGGGGGAGATGTTGGAAGCCGCCCATTGTCCTCACTAGCAGAGAGGTGTGGACAAGGAACCCGGAAGGCTGGTCAACCTTGAAGCTCTGAAAGGTCAGAGCCAACCACCCACTGTTTAGTTGAGACAATGGTAGCTAAAGCAACTTTCACCTTGTAGTTTTATGTAAATTCTTGCTGATTGGCTATTATTGGAATTGCCTGCCTAAAGGCTATGTGTGTATCCCACAATCTGAATAAAATGGATAGCAAGGCCAGAGTGGGGAGGAGTCCTTCCCCTTGAGTTGGGCTCCTGCCTGGCCCCCAATATTTCCAAATTAATATTTTCTAGTCTCTTTCATTTGTGTGAGGCCTCCTCCAGAGCCCGAACCCTGAACCTGAACCCTGAAACACGCGGGTAGTGGGGGACACTTGCAACTGGCAGCCCAATGTGGGGCACTCGCATCTGCTCTGATCTTTATTATTTCCTTCCTTCTGCTTACGCTGGACTTTTCTTGTTGCTCTCTTTCTAACTCTTTGAGTTGTAGGGTTAGGTGATTTATTACCATTGTTTCTTGTTGTTTGCTGTAGGCTTATAGAGCTATGAACTTCCCTCTCAAGACTGCTTTCATTGTGTCCCATAGATTTTGGATTGTTATGTTGTCATTGTTGTTTGTTGACATGATGCTTTTTATTTCTTCTTTGATCTCTCTGGTAACCCAGGCATTGTTTAATAGCATGCTATTTGGTCTCCATGTATTTGATTTTTTTGGATTGTTTTTATTGTAGATGATTTCCACTTTTATGCCATTGTGATCTGAGAAGATGCTTGATATGATTTCTTTCTTCTTGAATTTGAAGAGACTTTGCCTGTGACCCAATATATGGTCTATCTTTGAAAATGACCCATGTGCACTTGAGAAGAATGTATATTCTGTGGCTTTGGGTTGAAATGTTCTGAAGATGTCAATTAATTCCATCTGGTCTAGTGAGTCATTTAGGATTGATGTTTCTTTGCTGATATTTTGTTTAGAGGATTTGTCCAATGGTGATAGTGAGGTATTAGAGTCCCCTGCTATGACTGTATTGTTGTCAGTCTCTCCCTTGATATCCTCCAGAAGTTTGTTAAAATATTTGGGTGCTCCTGTATTGGGTGCATATATGATTACCAGTGTTATTTCTTCTTTTTGGATTTTTTCCTTTAGTATTATGAAGTGGCCTTCCTTATCTCTCGTTATGTCCTTCACTTTCAGATCTAATTTGTCAGATATAAGTATTGATACCCCAGGTTTTTTTTCCTTTTCTATTCGCCTGAAAAAACTTTTTCTATCCTTTCACCCTCAGTCTGTGTGCGTTTTGTTTTCTGAGGTGGGTTTCTTGTAGACAGCAGATATATGGGTCGTGTTATCTTATCCAATCCATTACCGTATGTCTTTTGATTGGGGCATTTAATCCATTTACATTTAAACTTATTATTGATAAGTACTTATTTGTTGCCACTTTTATTCTTTACCCCTGTGTTCCTTCTTCGCTTCCTATTTCTTTTTTTTTACAGCAGACCCTTTAGCATTTCTTGCATTGCTGGTTTGGTGGTAATAAACTCCCTTAGTCCTTTTTTGTCTGTGAAGCTCCTGATTTCCCCTCAATTTTGATTGATAGCCTTGCTGGGTACAGTATTCTGGGATTCAGACCCTTTCTTTGCATGACTTTGTATATTTCATTCCATTCCCTTCTGTCCTGATGTGTTTCTGTTGAGAAATCAGTCGCTAGGCTGATGGGGAATCCTTTGTAGGTAACTTTCTGTCTCTCTCTGGACACTTGTAAGATTCTTACTTTGTCATTGGTGTTTGCCAATTTAATTATAATGTGCCTTGGCGTCAGTGTTTTGGGGTTCATTTTGTTTGAGACTCTGTGAGCTTCTTGGATTTGTGTGAGTTTTTTCTTCCCTATATCAGGGAAGTTTTCTGTCATTATTTCTTCAAACAGGTTTTCTATTCCTTGCTCTGTTTCCTCTCCTTCTGGTACCCCGATTATGCAGATGTTGTTTCGCTTTGTGTTGTCCCAAAGTTCTCTTAGGCTCTCCTCCTGTTTTTTAAGTTTGTTTTTTTTTACTAGATGCTGCTTTGCTTGAGTATTTTTTTCTACCTTGTCTTCTAGTTCACTGGTGTGGTCCTCTGCTTCTTCTAGTCTACTGTTGATGCTTTCTATTGAGTTCTTTAGAGCAGTGGTGTCAATTTTCATTTCTTCTTGGTTCTTCTTCATTTCCTCTTGGTTCTTACACATATTGTTGAATTTGCGTTCCATTCTTTTCAGTGACCTTTTGATCATTTCTCTGAATTCTTTCTCTGACATATTGCTTGCCTCCATTTCGTTTACTTCCTTTTCTGGTGATGCCTCCTTTTCTTTCATATGTGGGCTGTTTGTCTCCCCATGATCTCTCTTCTCCAGTTATCTGGTTATATAGTTCTCTCTCTCCTTTTCCTAGGTGAAATCTGACCTTTCCTTGAGAAGGTGCAGAGCTCATCCGAGTCTGCGTATTCACGCTGCTTGAGGTCTGGTGTTCCTGGGTTCGCAGCTGTTCCCTGGGTCTTGTTGTTGTAGATTCCCAAGATTTTTAGGCTTCCAATAACAGCCACTCTCCCCTTCAAGATGGCACAGTCTCTGCGTCAGAGCCTGTTCTGGAGGTGGGGAGTGGGAAAGCTCTAGAACAGAGTCTGTTCCCCCGATTCCAGCCCTTACTCCTCTAGGTCTTCCCTCGTTCCTAGATAACCTCATTGTTGGTTTTTTTTGTTTTTTTTCTTTTATTTTTTTTTATTTATTATTTTTTTAATTTCTTTATTGATTGAGGTATCACATATTTGTCCTCATCCCCCATTCCCATCCCTCACCTCTCCCCACACATGCCCCCACCGCCCTGTTGTCCTTAACTGCTGGTTAGGCTCATGTGCTTGCACACAAGTCCTTTGGTTGATCTCTCCCCTTTGCCCCCACCCTTCCCTACCCTCCCCCTGAGGCCCGACAGTCTGATCCATGCCTCCTTGTTTCTGGGTCTGTTCTTGTTCATCAGTCTATGTTGTTCATTATTTCCCCTAGATGAGTGAGATCATGTGCTATTAGAAATACACTTATAAGAACCGAAAATGAGACAAGCAATAATGGTTATGGTGACAGGCAAATGAATCAGTGTGTAGTGAGTTTCTTTCTGGGTCAACAGTTCTTTTGAGACCCAATTTCAATGTCTAACAGTTCCTTATGTGTACATGTCAGCAATGACATTACAGTTCTGGATGGTGGACAAATGGTGGTAATGGAGGTCCGACTCTGTCTGGTTTGGTCCTGGGCAACCTGCAGTGATGCACAGCTGTTAACTGCTAGTATGGGAAGGCCACATCAGCGACTTCCATCTCTGGACTGCTTCTCTTCTGTCTTCATGGCTGGAGTAGTCCTGTCAATTCCTCTCTGTTGCTGGAATCCACATGGTCTCGGAGTTGTTTTCTGAAAATATACAAACATATTCTCGACCAAAAGTTAATAAAGGAATATTTTCTATAAATTTGACTTGGGATCCTTTTTCATTTATTGCCCAAATGATTTTCCTCTGGCTTGTTTTGTCACCTTGTGTGTTTTTCATGGGTGTCTTGCTTTTAGCCTTACAATTAATTTTCTAAAGTATTAATTTTCTAGATGTAATTTACTTACAGGATATTTTTCCTTACATGATATTCCTCTACTATCCCCTCCTTTTTTGATTTAAATGTTAGGAGGCTTTTGAAAATTTTATAATGTAGTCTTGATGGCTTTTAAATTTTAATTTTTTGAACTATAATATTACTGTTTTAGGTTCATTACATGGTGCACAATTTTATCATGGGATGAAGTACCAATAAAGATTTTACTTAACACTTTGGGAACACCTTTTTGTCCAGTATAATTAATTTTTCTAGAATATTCGCTTGTTTCAACTAGCCAATTTAAATTTGCTTGAAAACTTGACTACTGTTTTACTATCAAATTTATTACTCTAACAACAATCTTATTTTACCCTGTAAATATTGGTGGAAGGGATTATTTGCCTTCTTGAGTAGGTCCTGAGCATACCTGGTGGTAGGCTGGATTTAGATATCGTAAACCCACTTCCCCGCACCATGGGTACAAGACAACTCAAACAATTCTTGTTGGAGTGAGAGGGCAGCTGCTGTTGGCCAAGTCTCTGTCGGTCACCTGGGTCCTGATCTGAGCTGGGCATGGGAAGCACGAAGCAGCCATGGGGGCAGGAGACCTCCCTCAGAAGGGGCTATGATTCAGGCCCCTGCAATGTTGGGGGGGTGAGGGTCTGTGCCCCACCTCTGTTGATCCCCAAATTCTCTCCTGATGGCCCCTCTGCGACTGTGCCTGTCTTAGGTTGTTCCTTCCTTGAGGAATCTTACCCGTCTCTGGCTAACCAGCCATCCTCCGGGGCCAAGCAGGGTGACGTGAGGTTCAGTTTTGTCTCCTTGGTAGCCTATGCCCCCGTGGCCTCCATGCCCAGCAACTGCCATGGGATCTCCTCGCCTGCTGGCGGGGCCCCAGCACTGATCACATATCTTTTGGAACCCGGGTTTCTTCTCCAGGGAGGGCTCAGTTTGCCCCACTGGGTGAGAGACAGATCCATGGCACCAGTCATCACGAGACTTCAACCTCGACATGAACAGAGAGCTCATGCAACAGCTGTGAGCAATTGAATTGTGAGAAGAGGGTCTCTCTTGGCCTAAAGGGTAAGAGGGACCAATATAGTATGCTCAGGTGTCTTCCCAGGAGGCCCTCTACACAATGAGAAGGATTAAATCCTTACATGTCCTTTTTAAATTGCTGCCAGACGTTCAAAGAATTAGTTTGTAAGTTTGCTTGGGATAATTGTATATTATGCTGTAGTAATTCTAAAGTATCAAGAGATGTGTTAAGTTTGTCTCCAAGCACCAAACAGATGACTTTTTTTTTTTTTTTTATCCCCAAGGGTGCGAGGAACTATTACAAGTACTGGGGGTGATCCAAATCTGGGAAAAATTTTAATGATAGTGTAGAATAATATCATGCAAGGATATTCTTTGTTCTAGTCCATGGGAATTCCCTTTCAAACTGGCTGTCCATTTCTTTTTATATAGACAAGGTCTTAGTTACATTTTCTGCACTTCTACTGGGGGCACGTAGTGATAATAGTGACACCATTTCTTTGGTGTCCACACAAGCCAGAAACCTCTCTTTAATTATATACACAAAGGGGCATTATTTTGATTTCGTGTCATACAAAAGGGAAAATGGGTGGAGACCCCTGTGTATTTATACTTTCTTGCCCTACCCATGGGCCTCCTGGATATCCAGGGTGTTTGGTATTATTGGTAACTACGTTAGTCAGGGGATCAGCCCATGCAAGGGGTCTTACCCATGAAGGGTCAGGAATATCAGACCAAAATACTTACCCTCTTGTCCCAGGTAAAATTACCATACATCTGATGATTGCTAGCATGGCTAGAAAGGCGTTCTCAGGCATTCTTGGGTTTCTGGTTACCTCACAATTTCTTCCCTGAGGTTTGCTGTTCTGATTGATGTTTCTCTGTTCCTGGATCTATTTTTCCCCCCATCAGTTTATGTTGTTCATTATATTCCACAAATGAGTGAGATCATGTGATATTTATCTTTCTCTGCCTGGCTTATTTCACTAAGCATAATATTCTCCATCTCCATCCATATTGTTGCAAATGGTAAGAGCTCCTTCTTTTTTACCGCGGCGTAGTATTCCATTGTGTAGATGTACCACAGTTTTTTAATCCACTCATCTGCTGATGGGCACTTAGGCTGTTTCCAAATCTTAGCTATGGTGAATTGTGCTGCTATGAACATAGGGGTGCATAAATCCTTTCTGATTGATGTTTCCAGTTTCCTGGGATATATTCCTAGAAGTGGGATCACTGGGTCAAATGGGAGTTCTATTTTTAGTTTTTTTAGGAAACTCCATACTGTTCTCCACAGTGGCTGCTCGAGTCTGCATTCCCACCAGCAGTGCACGAGGGTTCCTTTTTCTCCACATCCTCGCCAGCACTTGTCATTTGTTGACTTGTTGATAATGGCCATTCTGACAGGTGTGAGATGGTACCACATTGTTGTTTTGATTTTCATCTCTCTGATGATTAGTGATTTAGAGCAGGTTTTCATATGTCTCTTGGCCTTCCTTCTGTCTTCTTTCGAAAAGTGTCTATTTAGATCAGTTGCCCATTTTTTGATTGGGTTGTTTATCTTCTTTTTGTTAAGCTGCATGAGTTCCCTGTAAATGTTGGAGATTAAACCCTTATCGTTGACATCATTGGCAAATATGTTCTCCCATTCAGTGGGCTTTCTTGTTGTTTTACTGATGGTTTCCTTTGCTGTGCAAAAGCTTTTTATTTTGATGTAGTCCCATTTGTTTATTTTCTCTTTAGCTTCCATTGCCCTAGGAGCAGTATCAGCAAAGAAGTTCTTTTGGCATATGTCAGAGATTTTTCTGCCTGTAGATTCCTCTAGTATTTTTATGGTTTCCTGTCTTATGTTTAAGTCCTTGATCCATTTTGAGTTTATTTTTGATGGTGTAAGTTGGTGGTCTAGTTTCATTTTTTTGCATGTATCTGTCCAATTTTCCCAACACCATTTGTTGAAGAGACTGTCTTGACTCCATTGTATGTTCATGCCACCTTTGTCAAATATTAATTGAGCATAGTGATTTGGATCGATTTCTGGGTTCTCTATTCTATTCCAGTGATCTATATGTCTGTTCTTGTGCCAATACCAGGCTGTTTTGAGAACAGTGGCTTTGTAATACAGCTTGAAATCTGGTATGGAGATCCCACGTACTTTGTTCTTCTTTCTCAGGATTGCTGTGGCTATTCAGGGTCTTTTTCTATTCCAGATGAATTTTTGGAAAGTTCGTTCTAGGTCTGTGAAGTATGCCGTCGGTATTTTAATGGGAAGTGCATTGAAATTATAGATTGCTTTGGGTAGTATGGACATTTTGATGATGTTGATTCTACCAATCTATGAACATGGTATGTTCTTCCATCTGTTTATGTCTTCCTCTATCTCTTTTTTCAGTGTTGTGTAGTTTTCCGCGTATAAGTCTTTTACCTCCTTAGTTAAGTTTATTCCTAGGTATCTTAATTTTTTTGGTGTGATGGTAAATGGGATTGCTTTTTTAGTCTCTCTTTCTGTAAGTTCATTATTGCTGTATAGAAATGCCATAGATTTCTTAGCATTTATTTTGTATCCTTTTACTCTGCCGAATTCATTTATTAAGTCTAGTAATTTTTTGATGGAGTCTTTAGGGTTTTCTAAGTACAGTATCATGTCATCTGCAAATAAGGACAGCTTTACTCCTTCTTTTCCAATTTGGATGCCTTTTCGTTCTTCTTCTTGTCTGATTGCAATGGCTAGTATTTCCAACACTATGTTGAACAGGAGTGGTGAGAGTGGGCATCCCTGTCTTGTTCCTGTTCTTAGGGGAAATGGTTTTAGTTTTTGCCCATTGAGTATGATGTTGGCTGTGGGTTTGTCATATATGGCTTTTATTATGTTGAGGTATGATCCTTCTATTCCCAGCTTGCTGAGAGTTTTTATCAAGAAAGGGTGTTGGATTTTTTCAAATGCTTTTTTTGCATCAATTGATATGACTATATGGTTTTTATGTCTCAATTTGTTTATGTGATGTATCACGTTTATTGATTTGCGAATATTATACCATCCTTGCCTCCCAGGGATAAATCCTACTTGGTCGTGGTGTATGATCTTTCTGATGTATTGCTGGATTCGATTTGCTAGAATTTTGTTGAGGATTTTGGCATCTATGTTCATGAGGGATATTGGCCTGTAATTCTCTTTCATTGTGCTATCTTTATCTGGTTTTGGTATTAAGGTGGTGCTGGCTTCATAGAAGGAGCTTGGGAGTGTTCCTTCTTCTTGAATTATCTGGAATAGTTTGAGGAGGATAGGTTTTAGCTCCTCCTTGAATGTTTTATAAAACTCCCCTGTGAAGCCGTCTGGCCCCGGGTTTTTGTTTGCTGGAAGCTTTTTGATAGCTGCTTCAATTTCTTCCATAGTTATCAGCCTATTGAGATTTTTAGTCTCTTCCTGAGTAAGTTTTGGAAGGTTGTGTTTTTCTAGGAATGTATCCATTTCCTCCAGGTTGTCTAGTTTTTTGGAGTAGAGTTGTTCATAGTATTTTTTGACAATCCTTTGTATTTCTGTGGGGTCTGTTGTTATTTCACCTCTTTCATTTCTGATTTTGTTTATTTGGGTCCTCTCTCTTTGCTTCTTGGTGAGCCTGGCTAGAGGTTCATCAATCTTGTTTATCCTTTCAAAGAACCAGCTCTTGGTTTTGTTGATCTTGTGTATTGTTTTTTTGGTCTCTATGTCATTCATTTCTGCTCTGATCTTTATTATTTCCTTTCTTCTGCTCACTGTGGGCTTTTCTTGTTGCTCCCTTTCTAATTTTTTGAGTTGTTGAGTTAGATGATCTATTACCGTTTTTTTTTGTTTTTTGAGGTAGGCCTGTAGAGCTATACATTTCCCTCTCAGGACTGCTTTCATTGTGTCCCATAGGATTTGCAATGTTGTGTTTTTATTGTCATTAGTCTCCAGGATGTTTTTAATTTCTTCTTTGATCTCATTGATAACCCAATCATTGTTTAGTAGCATGCTATTCAGTTTCCAAGTGTTTGAATTTTTTGGAATGTTTTTATTGTAGTTTATTTCTAATATTATGCCATTGTGGTCTGAGAAAATGCTTGATATGATTTCAATCTTTTTGAATTTGGGGAGACTTTGCTTGTTACCCAATATATAGTCTATTTTTGAGAATGTCCCATGTGCACTTGAGAAGAACATATATTCCATGGCTTTGGGGTGAAATACTCTGAAGATGTCAATTAGGTCCATCTGATCTAATATGTCATTTAGAATTGCTGTTTCTTTGCTGATTTTTTGTCCAGAGGATTTATCCATTGGTGTCAGTGGTGTATTGAAGTCCCCTACTATGATTGTATTGATGTCGATTAAAAATATACTTTATTGATTTTTTACAGAGAGGAAAGGAGAGTGATAGAGAGCCAGAAACATCGATCAGCTGCCTCCTGCACACCCCACACTGGAGATGTGCCCGCAACCAAGGTACACGCCCTTGACGGGAATCGAACCCGGGACCCTTCAGTCCGCAGGATGACACTCTATCCACTGAGCCAAACTGGTTAGGGCGGAAAAATTTTTTAAAAATCTAAAATTTCTATGAGCATTCCTAATTGAAGTAGAGTGTCATGAACATTTATATAATAACTTAATTAATTTAATTAAGTGATTGTATTGATGTCGATCTCTCCCTTGATATCTTCCAGCAGATTTTTTATGTATTTAGGCGCTCCTGCGTTGGGTGCATATACATTTACCAGAGTTATATCTTCTTGCTGGATTGCTCCCTTTAGTATTATGTAGTGGCCTTCCTTATCTCTTATTAAAGCCTTTACTTTGAGGTCTATTTTATCTGATATAAGTATCGCAACCCCAGCTTTTTTCTCATTTCCATTTGCCTGAAAAATGTTTTTCCATCCCTTCACTCCCAGTCTGTGTGAGTCTTTTGCTCTAAGGTGGGTCTCTTGTAGACAGCAAATATATGGGTCATGTTTTCTTATCCATTCAGCTACCCTATGTCTTTTGATTGGTGCATTTAATCCATTTACGTTTACTGTTATTATTGATAAGTACCTGTTTGTTGACATATTTTTCCTTAGTGTTTGTGTTTCTTCTTGCCTTTCTCTTCTTTTTACAGCAGCCCCTTTAGCATTTCTTGCATTGCTGGTTTGGTAGTGATGAACTCTCGTAGCCCTTTTTTGTCTGTGAAGCTTCTGATTCCACCTTCAATTTTGAATGATAGCCTTGCTGGGTATAGTATTCTTGGATTCAGTCCCTTGTTTTGCATCACTTTGTATATTTCATTCCATTCCTTTCTGGCCTGATGTGTTTCTGTTGAGAAATCAGTTGATACTCTGATAGGAGATCCCTTGTAGGTAACTTTCTGTTTCTCTCTGGCAGCCTTTAAGATTCTTGCCTTGTCGTTGGTGTTCGTCAATTTAATTATGATGTGTCTTGGTGTCGGTCTTTTGGGGTTCAACTTGTTGGGACTCTGTGTACTTCTTGGACTTGGATAGTTTTTTTCTTGCCAATATCAGGGAAGTTTTATGTCATTATTTCTTCTAACAGGTTTTCTATTCCTTGCTTCTCTTCCTCTCCTTCTTTTATCCCTATTATTCGAAGGTTGTTTCATTTTGTGTTGTCCCGAAGCTCCCTTAGGCTCTCCTCTTGCTTTTTAAGTCTTCTTTCCAGTTGCTGCTGTGTTTGTGTGTTTTTTCCTACCTTGTCTTCTAATTCGCTGATGCGGTCCTCTCATTGTTGTTTTAATTTGCATCTTTCTGATGATCAGTAACTTTCAGCATATATATATATATATATAAAGCCAGTGACCAGAATGCTGGAATGACCAAAAATGACTGAAACGACCAGTGTCTATGACACCCACTGCAGCTGGTCAACTGGTCTGATCAGGGGTGGCCAACCTCCTGCATCCCCTCCCCCTCACCAGACCAGCCCTGATCGGCCCCCATCTGGGTGGGTTGGCCGTACCCAACCTGTGCACGAATTCGTGGACCAGGCCTCTAGTTTTTTCATATGTCTCTTGGCCATCTATATATCCCCTTTGGAGAAGCGTATATTTACGTCCTTTGCCCATTTTTTGATTGGATTCTTTGTTATCCTTTTGTTAAGTTATATGTTCCTTATAGAATTTGGATATTAATCCTTTATCACATGTACCATTGCCAAATATGTTCTCCCATAATGTGGGCTCCCTTTTCATTTTGTTGATGGTTTCTTTTGCTGTGCAGAAACTTTTTATTTTTATGTAGTCCCATTTGTTTATTTTCTCCTCCATTTCCTTTGCCCTAGGAGATATATTGGTAAACATATTTCTACAACATATGTCTGATATTTGCTTCCTATGGTTTCTTTTAAGATTTTTATGGTTTCACAACTCACATTTAAGTTTTTTATCAATTTTGAGTTTATTCTTGCATATGGTGTAAATTGGTGGTCTAGTTTCATTTTTTCACATGTATATGTCCAATTTTCCAAACACTATTTTTTGAAGAGACTATCTTGACCCATTATATATTCTTACCTCCTTTGTCAAATATTAATTGAGCATAAAGGCTTGGAATGACCTTTTTGCCTGTTCTTGTGCCAGTACCAGTCTTTGTAGAATACTTGATATCTGATATTATGATCCCTCCAATTTTGTTCTTCTTTCTCAAGATTGTTGCAGCTATTCGGTGTCTTTTTTGGATCCATATAAATTTTTGGAGTGCTTGTTCTCAATTTGTGAAATATGCTATTGGTATTTCAATGGGGATTGCATTTAATCTGTAGATTTCTTTGGGTAGTGTGGTATTTTAATAATGTTGATTCTATCAAACCATGAACATGGTGCAAGCTTTCACTTTTTTATATCTTCCTCTATCTCTTTTTCAACATCCTATAGTTTTCTGAGTACAAGTCTTTTACCTCCTTAGTTAAGTTTATTCCTATATATCTTAATTTTTTGTTGCAATGGTAAATTTGAATATTTGTTTAGTTTCTCTTGCTGAGAATTCATTATTGGTGTATAAAAATGCCATAGATTTCTGGGTGTTAATTTTGTATTCTACTACATTGCCAAATTTATTGATTAATTCTAGAAGTTTTTTGTTGGAGTCTTTATGGTTTTCTATGTACTATATCATGTCATCTGTGAATAATGACAGCTTTACTTCCTCCTTTCCAATTTGAATCCCTTTATTTTTCTTCTTGTCTGATCACTATGGCTAGGACTTCCAGTACTATTTTGAATAAGTGTGGTGAAAATGGGCATCCCTGTCTTGTTCCTGTTCTTAGGGAAAATGGTTTTAGTTTTTGTGCATTGAGAATGATGGTCACTGTAGGTTTGTCATATATGGCCTTTATCATGTTGAGATATGATCCCTCGATTCCCACTGTGCTGAGAGTTTTTATCAGAAATGGGTGTTGGATTTTGTCAAATGGTTTTTCTGCAGCTATTGATATGATCAGATGATTTTTGTCCATCAATTTATGTGATGAATCACATATGTTAATTTGTCAATATTGTACCAGCCTTGCATCCCTGAAATAAATCCTACTTGGTAGTGATGTATATCTTTTTAATATATGGCTGGATCCAATTTGCTAATACGTTGTTGAGGATTTTAGCATCTGTGTTCAACAGGGATATTTGCCTGTAATTCTCTCTCTTTGTAGTGTGCTTATCTGGTTTTGGAATTAGGGTAATTCTGGGAAGAGCTTGGGAGTATTCCTTCCTCTTGAATTTTTTGTAATAGTTAGAGGAAGATAGGTGTTAGTTCTTCTTTGAATGTTTAGTAAAATTTCCCTGTGAAGCCATCCAGACCAATGCTTTTGTTTGCTGGGTGTGTTTTTTTTATTATTATTATTGCTTCAATTTCATCAGTTGTTATTGGCCTATTCAGGTTTTCTGATTCTTCCTGATTCTGTTTTGGGAGATTGTAGTTTTCTAGGAATTTGTCCATTTCACCCAGGTTGTCCAGTTTGTTGGCATATAGTTGTTCATAATATTTTCTTGCAATCCTTGTAGTTCTGTGTTGTCAGTTATTATTTCCCCACTTTTGTTTCTAATTTTATTTATTTGGGTCCTCTTTTTGTTTCTTGATGAATCTGGCTAGGGATTCATCAATCTTGTTTATCTTTTCAAAGAACCAATTTTGGAGAAACCAAGATGGCAGCATAGGTAAACACCTGAACTTGCTGCCTCACACAACCACTTCAAAACTACAACTAAAAGACAAAACGGACATCATCCAGAACCACAAGAAGGCTGGCTGAGTGGAAATTCTACAACTAGAAGGAAAGAGAAAAGCACACTGAGACTCAGAGGAGGTGTGGAAGTAAAGAGTGGAGGTATGGAGGCGTGCGCGTGTGGAAAGGACTGGCAACTGAGTACGCAGTTGTCTTTTTCAATTGGGAAGGAGACACAAGCTCCTGACTGCTCTGAACTCCAGTTCAGGGCAAGATTTTGGGGACCCAGACTCATACAGGGAGAAAGTGGACTGCCTAGCATCGGGCTAGAACATGAGGGCAGCTTTCCCTCAGAGGTGCTTGCAGCGATTACCACGGGACACTGAGACCCGGGAGCCTCTTAGGGCAGGGCTAAAGGGTCAGCCATTGCTGTTTGCTCCACCCTGTTGATTCCCTGAGACCCCGCCCCACCCAGTTTACAACCCCATCCTAGCTGTGTGCAGAGGCTTTTGCATATGAATGGCCTCGCCCTTTGCAATCTAAAATAACCTAAAAAACTGTAGCTGGGTCAGAGAGCCCCAGAACTTCCAAAACAAGGCCCACGGCCCCACAGCAGCTTGCAGTGCTTCAGAGCTGGGCCTCATCTGGGCACCTCCAAACCCAAAACAAAGAAGAGGAATCTGCAGATCTCTCCATTGCTCCTGCTGGGTGGCCTCAGGCAGAAGCTAAATTTGCACCTCCTTGGAGACCCAAGAGCCAGTGTACCCAGGGGTCAGAGTAGGACCATCCATATTACAACTCCTCAGTCCATAAGGGACACACTCAGGGGGCAGACTCAGTGAGCACCAAAGCCCCACTGAAGCAAGTCTTGCCCCATAAGGGTGTCTCCAGCACAGAAGTTCTCCCATTGTAGACACAACTGATCCTCACAGCAAATTGCCCTGGAGGTCAATTCCTCCCAGTAATACCAACAACAATCAAGGCTGAACTACAACAAGACTTTGCGCACAGCCCACAAACAAGTGCACCAAGAGTGTCCACCTCAGGTAATTGGAGAGGCTGAGCCACTGGGCCCTATAGGACACCTAGCACACAAAGGCACTCTATCAACACAGGGAAGCAGCCAAAATGTGGAGACAAAGAAACAGGTCACAAAGGACAGAAATTAAGGAAAGCAAACTATGGGATATAGAGTTCAAAACCACAGTTATAAGGTTAACTCAAGAATCTCCTAGAAACAACCAATAAATTTAGTGAGACCCTCGAGGATATGAAAAAGGACCCACTAGAAATTAAGTATACACTGACTGAAATAAAGAATAATATACAGAGATCCAACAGCAGACTAGAGGATCCCAAGAATCAAGTCAAAGATTTGAAATACGAAGAAGCAAAAAACACCCAACTGGAAAAGCAAAAAGAATACAAAAATAAGAAGGTAGTGTAAGGAGCCTCTGGGACAACTTCAAGCATACCAACATCCAAATTATGAGGGTGCCAGAAGAAGAGAGAGAGCAAGATACTGAAAACCTATTTGAAGAGATAATGACAGAAAACTTTCCCCACCTGGTGAAAAAAATAGACTTACAAGTCCAGGAACTGCAGAGAACCCCAAACAAAAGGAATCCAAAGAGGACCACACCAAGACACATCATAATTAAAATGCCAAGGGCACAAGACAAAGAGAGAATATTAAAAGCAGCAAAAGAAAAACAGTTAGTTACCTACACGGAAGTTCCCATACGATTGTCAGCTGATTTCTTAAAAGAAACTATGCAGGCCAGACGGGAGTGGCAAGAAATATTCAAAGTGATGAATAGCAAGAACCTACAACCAAGATTACTCTACCCAGCAAAGCTATCATTCAGAATTGAAGGTCTGATAAAGAGCTTCACAGATAAAAAAAAAAGCTAAAGGAGTTCATCACTGCCAAACCAGTATTATATAAAATGCTGAAAGGTATTCTTTAAGAAGAGGAAGAAGAAGAAAAAGGTAAAGGTAAAAATTATGAACCACAAATACATATCTATCAAGTGAATCTAAAAATCAAGTGAATAAAAAATCTGATGAACAGAATAAACTGGTGAATATAATAGAATCAGGGGCATAGAAAGTGAGTGGACTGACAATTCTCAGGGGGAAGTGGGTGTGGGGGTGCGGGAAGAGACTGGACAAAAATCGTACACCTATGGATGAGGACAGTGGCGGGGGTAAGGGCAGGGGGTGGGGTGGGAACCAGGCAAAGGGGAGCTATGGGGGGAGGAGAGGAACAACTGTAATAATCTGAGAAATAAAGATTTATTAAAAAAAAAAAAAAAAGAAAGAAATAAGGAAGCCAGTCAAGAGGTATTGTCTCTGGTCACATAGTTAAGAGGTGAACTCAGCTAGTACTTATCCAGTGCTCCTGTGTATCATTGAGAATGCATTTTATTGTAAGAAACAATAAACTCAAACTGGCTAAAAACAAAAACAAAACAAAAAGAACCAGCTTTTGGTTTCATTGATCGTTTGTATTTTTTTTTTAGTCTCTATGTCATTTATTTATGCTCTCATATTTATTCTTTGATTCCTTCTACTTACTCTGGGCTTTTATTTTTGTTCTCTTTCTAATTCTTTAAGTTGTAGGGTTAAATCGTTTATTATTAATTTTTCTTTCTTTCTTTCTTTCTTTTTTTTTTTTTTTTTTTTTTTTTAGGTAGGCCTGTAGTGGTATGAACTTCCCTCTCCAGACAGCTTTTGCTGTGTCCCAGTGATGTGGGGTTGTTTGTTCATTTTATTTGTTTCCAAGAAGTTTTTTATTTCTTTCTTGATTTCATTGGTAACCAATTTATTGTTTAATAAATGCTATTTAGCCTCCATGTGTTTGGATGTTTTTGAGTATTTTTACTGCAATTGATTTCTAATTTCATTCCATTGTGGTCTGTGAAGATACTTGATATAATTTTGATCTTTTTGAACTTGTAGAGACTTGTTTTGTGTCCTAACATGTGGTCTGTCTTTGAGAATGAACCATGTGCACTTGAGCAGAATATATTCTGTTGCTTTGGGTTGAAATGTTCTATAAATGTCAATTAAATCCATCTTACTCAGTGTATCAGTTAGAGTCACTGTTTCCTTGTTAATTTTTTTCTGGATGATCTATCCAATGAAGTCAGCAGGGTGTTAATGTCCGCTACTATGACTGTACTGCTATTGACCTCTCCCTTAAAGTTCTCCAGAAGATTTTTATATATTTAGGTGCTCCTATTTTGGGTGCATATATATTTACCAGGGTTATATCTTCTTGCTGGGCCGATCCCTTTAGTAGTATGTAGTGCCCTTTGTTGTTTCTTGTGATGACCTTCATTTTTAAGTCTGTCTTGTGATTTATGAGTATTTCTACTCGGCTTTTTTCATTTCCATTTAAATGAAAATTTTTTCCATCCTTTCACTTTCATTTTATGTAGGTCTTGTTCTAGGGTGGGTTTCTTGTACACAGCATATATATGAGTCATGTTTTCTTATCCATTCAGATACCCTTTGTCTTTTGACTGGAGCATTTAAGCCATTTAAATTTAAGGTTATTAGTGATAGGTACTTATTTGTTGCAATTTGTATCCTCTATGTCTGTGTTCTTCTCTCTCTCTTTATTTATCTTCTTACAACTGTCCCTTTAGCATTTTTGCAGTGATGGTTTAATAGTAATAAGCTCCTTTAAGCCTTTTTGTCTGAAAAGCTCTTTATTTCACTTTTGATTTTTAATGATAGCCTTGCTTGATAAAATAGTCTTGGATCCAGCCCCTTGCTTTTTATTATTTTGTATACTTCATGCCTCTTCCTTGTGACCTGAAGGGTTTCTATTAAGAAATCAGCAGACAATCTAATGGGAGCTCCCTTTTAGGTAACTTTGTCTTTCTCTTTCAGCCTTTAAGATTCTTTCTTTGTCTTTAACCTGTGCCATTTTAATCATGATGTGCCTAGTTGTGGGTTTTTGGGTTTCATCTTCATTGGGGCTCTCTGTGTTTCCTGAACTTTTTCCTTCACCAGATTAGGGAAATTTCCTGCCATTATTTCTTCAAACAGGTTCTCTATTCCTTACTTGGATTCTTCTCTTCTGGTACCCCTATGATGAGAATATTACTACGTTTCATGTCGCAAAGCTCCCTGAGACCCTCCTCCTGCTTTTTAATTGTTTTTCTCCAATTGCTGATTTGAATAGGTGTTTTTTCTACCGTGTGTTCTAATTCACTGATTCAGTCCTCCACTTCTACTAGTCAACTGTTGATTCCTTCCAGGGTAGTTTTTATTTCAGCTATGCCATTCTTCATTTCTGATTGATTCTCATTGATGGTTTCTACATTTTTTTATGCTGCTGCAATTCTCATTAAGTTACTTGAAGTTCTCACTAAGTTGTTTAAGCAGCCTTATAATCATTACTTTGAATTCTTTAACTGACAAACTGCTTGCCTACATTTCATGTAGTTTCTTTTCTGGTTATTCTTTCTTATCTTTCATTTGGAATTTGTTTCTTTGTCTCCCTATTTTTGAAGTCGCTTTGTATTTGTTTCTATGTATTAGATCAAATGGATATGCCTCTGAGACTTTGTGTTGTGATCTTATGTAGTAGGTGTTTTGTGGAACCCAGTGGTTCAGTCTCTTAGATCTCCTGAGCTGGGTGCTCTAGAAAAGTCCCATGTTTGAGTTATATGGGTTCTCCTGTGGTAATTTGGTCATGAATGTTATTCTCCCATTCATGGATGGAATCTCCTCTCAGGCTGACTGGCTATAAGGCTCACCCCCAACCATGTCATGCAAGCTCTTGTGGAGGTGCTGACAGAACAGAACAAAATACAATACAACAAAACATGAAGGAAAAGAAACAAAACAAAAATATACACAAAGACCCCCACGACAACAACAAAGCAACCACCAGTGAATTAGGAATGAGAAAAGAGAACAATAATATAATAATAATAGAAGAAAAAATATTAGGAGAAAAATGGGGAGACCACAAAAGGCAGCAGGGCTGCTGGCAGCCGAGGAGTCTAGAGCCTGACCACACGGGCCATGTAACATGAAAGGTGGCAGGGTGGTTGGCCTAGGTAGAGTCTGGAGCTTGCAGACCAGGAGAATCCAAATACATTATAAAAAAACTTCTGGAGGATATCAAGGGAGAGATCAACAACAATACAATCATAGTAGCGGACTTTACTACCACATTGACATCACTGGATAGACATCACTGGATAAATCTTCTAGATGGAACTAATTGACATCTTCAGAATATTTCACCATAAAGCCACAGAATATACATTCTTCTTAAGTGCACATGGGACATTTTCAAATATAGACCACATGTTGGGGCACAAGCTAAGTCTCCACAAATTCAAGAAGATTGAAATCATATCAAGCATCTTCTCAGATCACAATGGCATGAAATTAGAAATCAGCTACAATAAAAACACTAAAAAACAATCAAACACACCGAGGCTAAATAGCATGTTATTAAACAATGAATGAGTTGCCAAAGAGATCAAAGAAGGAATGAAAAACATCCTGGAAACAAATGAAAATGAAAACATAGCCATCCAAAATCTATGGGACACAGTGAAAGCAATCCTGGTAAGGAAATTGTTAGCACTACAGGCCTACCTCAAAAAAAAAAAAAAAAAAAAAAGAAAGAAAGAAAGAAAGAAAGAAAGAAGAAAGAAAGAAAAGAAAAAGAAAGAAAGAAAGAAAGAAAGAAAGAAAAAGAAAGAAAGAAGAGAAAAGAAAGGAAGGAAGGAAGGAAGGAAGGAAGGAAGGAAGGAAGGAAGAAAGAAAGAAAGAAAGAAAGAAAGAAAGAAAGAAAGAAAGAAAGAGAAAAAAAGAAAGAAAGAAAAACTTGTAATGAGCTATCTAACCCTAGAACTTAAAGAATTGGAAAGCCCAGAGTAAGTAGAATGAAGGAAATAATAAAGATCAGAGTGGAAATGAATGATATGTGAAATATTATGAACAAAATAAACTGATGAACAAAAATAGATCCAGAAACATAAAAGCATGGAACAGACTGTCAAACCTCAGAGGGAAAGCAGGGGAGGTGGATGGATGCGAAGAGATCAACCAATGAACTTGTATGCATGTATGCATAACCCATGGACACAGACAATAAGACACAGGTCTGGGGGTGGTGGGCAGGGGTAGACTGGAAGAGGTCAATGGGGGAAAGAGGTGGACATATGTAATACTTTCAACAATAAAGGTTTTTCTAAAGGGAGGAGGAATATCAAGTGGCAGTGATAAAATGAAAATAAGAATATAGAATAGGAGAATGGGTGAAGGAAAACAGTTTAAAATAAAGAAAGAAATTTTTTGAAAAGAATAATGGAGGAGAAAGTAGAAATACCCAAAAGAAGAAAGGGGGAAAAGACTAGGAAGCAGGAGAAAAAGAAGAAAAAATTGAATAGGAAAGAAGAGAAAAATTGGATATATCAACAAATGAATAGAAACTAAAATAATAACAAATCAATAAAGCAGATAAAGTAGGTAAATTTTAAAAAATGAAAAAAGAAAAGGAAGAGAAAAAAGAAAAGAAGAAAAAAAAGTGAAGTGGAGTTCATCTCAGCCAAATTTAGTGCCCCATGGGAACTCCCATTGGACCCTGCTCTTCTGATGACTGTGGCTGACTGTTCTGTCTGCCATTTCTAGGCTTCCTAGGAGGTACTTAGGTGCTAACGACTGTCAGAAAGTGTCCTCCTTTGACATCAGCAACCTTTTGAAGCTTCAAGTGATCCACAGTTTGTGTCTGTGTCCACAAGGCTTGGAGGCACATGGGAGGAGGCTGTTTTGTTAGCAGCAGTAAACTGCCCCAGGTTCCCAGGCTCCACCTCCACCCGCCTTCACTTTCCAGCCAGATGTCAATCTTAATCACTCAAAAGTCTTTTTCTGAAAAGGCTTTAGGTGGAATTGGGAGTCTCCTGTGACGGGGAGGGGGAAAGAGGAGGGAACGTGGTGTGTGTGTTTCCCTGTCCTAGAGAGTGGCCAGAATATTACTCTGCCCTAGACTGGGCAGAGATCCAGGTATGCAGTCCAGTCCAATCAGCTAGAATCTTGAAGTTTCTAGCAGCTCTCCCTTCTGGAATAGTGGGGTAGAGGACCCCAACTCCAACCCAGTCACAGACACTCCCTGAGACTGTTCAAACCCCTTGGCTTGGCCTCTGTGGCTATCTCCTTTGCAAAGGTCAAGATGCAGGGTGTGGCAGGCAGGGTGCCTGAGGGTGGGGTAGGTTGAATCACCCAGGGCAGGGTTTTTTTCCTTTCCCTGCCCTTTCGCTACTGGGAGGGGCTGGTGCCTCTTAGGAAAACATGGCCATTTCTGGGTTTTCTTGGGGGGGGTGGGGAGGCGCGGGCAGCTAAATGCAGGACTCCCTGCTGCTACCTTTTGTCTCCCCGCAAGGCTTCCCACCCCAGCTCTCCACACTGCTCACCCTGTACTAAAGCCTCGGGTAACTGTAAATGAAACTCCTATGCTCTGGTTTAAAAAGAAACAAAAATAGAAACTGCGGCTTTCTCTCTGACCAGCACTGGTCTACCAGCTCCAGGCTACCTGGGGGCCAGCAGCCCTGCCACCATTCATGGCTGGATGTTACATGAACCGCTGGTCTCAGCTCTGGTGCTCTTTGCTGTGGAGCCAGCCTGGGTTCCAGGCCTCTATCTTCTTGGGAAAACATCCTCCTGTAGCCCAGAGATCTCTCCTCACTCTCAGCCTGCCACTCATGGAAGCTGGGTCAGCCCCTCTCATGACTTCACCCTTCCTACCAGTTTTCAGATATTTTCTGTCCTTTCTTGATATGTCTCCTCCTCAGCTGACCTCAATTAGTAATTCTGGGTGTATGTTCCCCACTTCATGGAGGAGTCTAGCCCAGGGAGGAAGTGCAAGAAAGGTCTGCCTATTCAACTGCCATTATCTCTAATCTTCTCTCAACTGGTTTTAAAAATAACTGTATAAAGTAACATGTATACAGGGTTGGGTAAAAGTAGGTTTACAATTGTGAGTACACAAAACAGTTTATTCTCATATTATTATTTACTAATTATTATATTATTTTCCATTTGAAAAACTGTAAGCCTACTTTTCTCCCACCCTGCACAATGTGTTGTTAGGCCGGCAGAGGAGGGAAGTTGGGGGTGACCGGGCCTGCAGGGAAGGACAGTTGGGGGGGACCGAGGCCTGCAGTGGAGAGCAGTTGGGGGGGACCAGGCGTGCAGGGGAGGGCAGTTAGGGGCAATCAGGATGGCAGGGGAGTGGTTAGGGGGTGATCAGGCTGGCAGGCAGAAGCAGTGAGGGGCAATCAAGAAGGCAGGCAGGTGAGCAGTTGGGAGCCAGCAGTCCTGGATTGTGAGAGGGATGTCCGACTGCCCATTTAGGCCCGATCCCGGTGGGACATCCCTCTCACAATCCAGGACTGCTGGCTCCAAACTGCTCACTTGCCTGCCTTCCTGATTGCCCCTAACTGCTTCTGCCTGCCAGCCTGATCACCCCCTAAACACTCCCCTGCCAGCCTGATTGATGCCTAACTGCTCCCCTGCCAGCCTGTTTGCCCCTAACTGCCCTCCCCTGCAGACCCGGTCACCCTTAACTGCCCTCCCCTGCACGCCTGGTCCCCCACAACTAATATCCACTGCAGGCCTGGGTCACCCCCAACTGCCCTTCCCTGCAGGCCCAGTCAGTCACCCCCAACTTCCCTCCTCTGCCTGCCTGGTGGGATCGGGCCTAAACGGGCAGTCGGACATCCCTCAAGGGGTCCCAAATTGGAGAGGGTGCAGGCTGGGCTGAGGGACAACCCCACCCCCGTGCACAAATTTCGTGCACCGGGCCTCTAGTGTGTGTGTGTGTGTGTGTGTGTGTGTGTGTGTGTGTGTGTGTGTGTGTGTGTATTCATATTTTTTATTTCTTTTGAGTCAGTTCAGGAATTTGTCTTTCTAAGAATTTGTTCATTTCATCTAATTTATTGGCATATAATTGTTCATAGTATTCTTTTAAAATCTTTTTTATTTCTGTAAGGTTGGCAGTAATAGCTTCTCTTTCATTTATGATTCTCATAATTTGCCTTCACCTACCTGCTCTGTGCTAATGTTTAGGCAGTTACTTCTAAAATCAGTTGAGAGAAGAAAAGAAAACTATAGACTAATATATCTTATGCATGTGGACACAAAATACTAGTAAACCAAATTCAGCAACCTATAAATTGAGTTATACATCATTAACCAGGTGGAATTTATCCCAGGAATGATGGTTCATTGAATAAGCTAAGTTAACAGAATATATTAATAGAATAAAATACAAAATTTAAATGATCATCTCAATAAATGAAGCAATAGCATTTGACAAAATCCAACATGTTTTCATGATAAAAAATACTCAAAATATTAGGAGGGAATTTTCTCAACCTGATAAAGAGTATCTCCAAAGAGCCCACAGCTAACATCATACTTAGTGGCAAAATATTGGATAATTTCCACCTAATATAAAAAAACAACATGAAGATATTCATTTTTATCTTTCAGCATTTCTATTCAACATTGTATGTGTGATGCTAACTAGGACAATTAGGCAGGAATCAGATATAAGAGGGTCCAGACTGGAAAGAAAGAATAAAAACATTTAATTTATGGTTACTTAGGGCTGGGGAATGGGGGTAGAATGGTGATAGCTAAAGAGTACAATGTTGTGTGTGTGTTTTTTAAGTAAAGGTTACACATTTATGTGTGAGTATACTAAAACCATTGAATTAGACACTTAAATGGGTGGATTGTATGGTATGTGAATTATACTCAGTAAAACTATGTCTATTGTTTATTTTTATTAAATTTACCAGAGGCCTGATGCATGAAGATTCATGCAAGAATGGGCCATCTTTCCCCTGGCTGCCAGCACCGCCTTCCCTCTGGCCCGGAGCTGCCTTTCTGACTTTGCTTCAGCCCAGAGCCGCCTTTCTGCCTTCCCACGCTTCTCAGAGACCCATAACTGCTGGGGTGGTGAGGAACACCTGCGTCATCACCACAGCAATGATGCAAGCATCCCGCCCTGCCCCCCGCTGCTTGACACCTACCTATGCAAATTAGACCACCATCTTTGTTGGGTTAATTTGCATACTCATTCCTGATTGGCTGGTGGGTGTCACAAAGGTACGGTCAATTTGCATCTTCCTCTTTTATTAGTGTAGATTAGGATTGCATTGGTCAACATGATCATATAGGTTTCAGGTGTGGGCTTCTATGTTATAAGATCTGTATATTGCACCATGTGCCCACCACCCAAAGTTAATTCTTCTCATGTCACCATATATTAGGACCCCCTTCTCTTCTTACCCCCTTCACTTTAGCAACCACCACACTGCTGTTTGTGTTCATGAGTTTCAGTTTTATATCTAACATATGAGTGAAATCATATGGTTCTTAACTTTTTCTAACTGACTTATTTCATTTAGCATAATATCCTCAAGGTCTATCCATATTGTTGCAAATGGCAGTATTTCCTCCTTTCTTATGGCTGACTGGTATTCCATTGTGTATATAGAGGCAGCCAACCAGATAGGAGATGATACTTGCAAACAGTAGCTCTGATAAAGGTTTAATTTCCAAAATATATTATTAAAAAACTCAACACCAAACAAACATCCCAATAAAAAAGTAGGCAGAGGACCTGAAAATACACCTCTCTCAAGACATACAAACAGCCAATAGATATATAAAAATATGTTCAGCAATTAGGAAAAAGCAAATAAAAACTACAGTGAGATTCCACCTCAAACCTGTTAGAGTGGCCTTTATCAACAAAACAAGCAATAATAAGTATTGGAGAAGTTGTGGGGAAAACGGAAGCTTCATTCACTACTATTGGGAATATAGACTGGTACAGCCACTATGGAAATCAGTCTGGCCATTCCTCAAAAAATTAAGAATAGAGCTAGCATATGACCCAGCAATCCCTCTCCTGGGTATATACCTGGACAATTTGAAAAGATGTATTTGGAGAGATATACACCCCCTATATTTACTGCAACATTATTCACAGCAGCCAAGACATGGAAACAACCAAAGTGTCCTGCAATAGAGGACTGGATAAAGTAAAACTTTGCTTAAAAAAATAAGAGTGGCCAAGGAAATAAGAGAACTAGAAGAGAGGATAAAGGTGGAAAATTGAAAGAGAGGGTAATCAACAACATTAACTCACCAGAGTTAAAGTTGAGAAGAAAAATAGTTCATTGACTTAGTGATTATCAAGACAATTGATGACAGTCTCAAAGAAAAATTGCTCTTCTATTTTGCCAAAGCCAACTGCTCATCCTATGCTCTCAATCACTTTCTCTTTTTTTTTTTATCTTATTTCAAAAATATCTCCTCTACTTTTTATATATTTAATCATCAATCATAATTATTTTTCATTCAGCAAATATTATAGCACCTACCATGTGCCAGGCATTCCTCTGGCCACTAATAGACCTATGTCTGGACCTTGTTGACAAGAACCTTGTCATGTGGCCATCATTATCTGCAAGGGAGGCTGGGAAATCAAGTATTTTCATTTTCCAATTTCAATGGTAGAAGAAAGACACAGGTGAAAAGACCTCGAATTAGTGTTGAATGAATCAATCTATATTTTCTTTCACACATTAACAAATAAAACTTTGAATAAAATTTGAACACGAATTATTTTCATAGCTGTTGAAGAGTCCAGATACTCTCCTCTAATTCTTCACCATTTGTTAACTTCTCAGGCCAAAAAACTGGAGTTATATTTTATTTCGTTCTTTTAGTCATGAATTGCATCCAATTTATGAGCTCATCCTATGAAACAAAATCTTCAAAATATATATCTTCATCTCCACTGCTACCCCCCTAATCCAAGCACCCATCATCTCTCATCTGGCCTATTACCATAATCTCTTAACGGGGCTCCCTTCTTTCACTCCTGCTTTCCACATTCTATTCTTTACAGCACAGCCAGAGTGATCATCTGGAAACATAGGTCTGATCAGGCCTTGGCCTTGTTGGACAAGCTCAAACTGCTTATCACTGCACTTGATATTGAATCTAGAGAAGAATAGATGATCTTTCCAATAAATGGTACTGAGTCAAATGGCTATCCATACATATAAAATTAAAGCTTGATCCCTACCTCACACCATACAAGGAAATGAAGTCCAGATGGACTATAGACCTAAATGTGAAAGATAAAATAATGAAATTCCAAAACAAAATGTAAGATTTTTATTAGCTTTGAATAGAAAAAGATTTCTTAAACAGAATACAAAAGGCATTAACACAAAAAAAAGCTACATTAAAATTAAGACCTTCTCCCCTCAAAAGACACCATTAAGAGGAGGAAAAGACAAACCACAAAGTGAGAGACAATATTTGCAATAGGAATATTTGATCAAGAGTTTGTGTCCAGAATATATAAAGAACTCTCACTTAAAGAAAAAAAAAAAAAAAAAAAAAAAAAAAAAAAAAAAAAGAGGAGAAAGATGGCGACCGGCAAGAAGGTAGGGAGAGAGAGAGTGTGAGTGAGGAACCCATAGAGGAGAGTGTAGATGTGTAGAATGAGCTAGGGTCAGATAGATTCTGCAGGGCTTCCAAGGGGCTGCCTAACCGGGCAGTCCTAGACGGCGGAGCCCCGCGCACAAAGCGGACACATCTCGGCGGCTGGTGCGGACGCGGAGACCACGCCATCTTGAGAAACAGAGCTGCCTGAGACTCGGATCCTGGCTTCTGACACAAACCAGGACCCTGCAGCCACTGGGGACAGAGAACTGCTATCACAGCTGCAGTGGAAGAAACAACAAAAAATCCAGACTTCCCGGCAGATTCCCGTGAGTCAAAGAGCCTATCCCCCTCCCCGCAGGCGCACGCGGATAGCGCCATAGTAACTAATAGACACGCCCCTCGCTCAAGCTGCAGAGCTTTGCGCAGGGACACGCGCTCCGCCTTAGGGAATTTGGCGCACAGGACAGAAGCAGCTCACCTTCGGGGAAATCTGTCAGTGCGCACAGAGGGCTTTCCCCTTCGGGGAATTGGGGGGGAATTTGGCTTGCGGGTCATAGCTCCCCTTCGGGGAATCTTAGAGCGTGCACAAAGGGGCTTCCCTTTGGGGAATTTGGCGCGCAGGACGGACTCCGCCCCTCTTCGGGGATTCTGGGAGAGCGCACAAAGGCAGCTCACCTTCAGGGATTTGAGAGTGTGCGCCCTAGCCGGTTTGGCTCAGTAGAGAGAGCACACACAGGACACAGCTCCACTTCAGGGAATTTGGCACGCCGGACACAGCTGCCTGGGATCCCTGATTCACAGCGCATTCACACTAAGAGCCAACGACCCCAATTGTTGGTGCATGCACACACAGGGACCCTGATTCTCAACGAGAAACTGCACAAGGCAACAGAGACTCTGACACTCGATTCTTGGTGCAGATACAGGGAAACTCTGACTCCTGGCACATGCTAAGGATCTCATTTTCAGCACATACCAACAGTGTGGTGCTGACAGGGCCCCTGATTCTAAGTGTGCACACGAGACCACACGGAACACTGGGGACACTGACCCTGGGCAAGTCTGGTTCCCACCAACCAAACAGCCATACGTCCTAGTGTCAGAGCACTTCAGTGAAACTCGGGTGGAGCGAAGTCCCCACAGCACACGGCCGAGGTTCACACAAAAACGGAAGCTTGAGCTTTCTGGTGATAGCCAGAATGGGGAAACGAAATAACTCACAGAGGAAAGAAAATGTGGAGTCGCCAAGAAAGGAAATTAGTGAAACTGAAGCTTGCAACATGACCGAAAAGGAGTTCAGAGCAATGGTCGTGGAATTTATACATCGGATGGATGAGAAAATCAACAACTTATGCAAGAATCAGGAAGAAATGAAAAGTGATATAGCTACAATCAAAAACACCATGGAAAGTTTCAACAGTAGACTACAAGAAGCAGAGGACCGAATTAGTGAGTTAGAAGATCAGGTACAGAAACAAGCTCAATCTGAACAGCAATTGGAGAAAAAAATTAAAAAGCAGGAGGAAAGCCTAAGGGAGCTTCGGGACAACATGAAGCGAAGTAACATGCGTATAATAGGGCTGCCAGAAGGACAAGAAGAGCAGCAGGGATTAGAAAACCTATTTGAAGAAATAATGACAGAAAACTTCCCGGATATGGGAAAGATAAAAGTCACGCAAGTACAGAGAGTCCCAAGCAGGATCAACCCCAAAAGACCCACACCAAGACATGTCATAATCTCAATGGCAAATATAAATGATAAAGAGAGAATCTTAAAGGCAGCAAGAGAGAGACAGAGAGTTACCTACAAAGGAACACCCATCAGATTGTCAAATGATTACTCAACGGAAACACAACAAGCTAGAAGTGAATGGAAGGAGGTATACAAAGTGTTGCAAAGCAAAGGACTGAATCCAAGAATACTATATCCAGCAAGACTATCAATCAAAATTGAAGGGGAAATCAGGAGCTTCGCAGACAAAAAAAGACTCAGGGAGTTTATCACCACCACAGCAATGCAAGAATTGCTAAAGGGAATACTGTAAAAAGAAGAAATAAACAGGTAAGAAGGAATACAGACACAAAAATAGATATGACTACAAACAAATACCTTTCAGTAATAACTTTAAATGTAAACGGACTAAATGCTCCAATCAAAAGACATCGAGTGGCTGAATGGATAAAAAAGCATGACCCATATATATGCTGTCTACAGGAGACCCACCTCAGAACAAGAGACTCACACAGATTGAAAGTGAAGGGATGGAAAAATATCTTCCAGGCAAATGGAAATGAAAAAAAAGCTGGGGTAGCAATACTTATATCTGACAAATTAGACCTCAAAGTAAATGCCATAACAAGAGATAAGGAAGGCCACTTCATAATACTAAAGGGAGAAATCCAACAAGAAGAAATAATTCTGGTAAACATATACGCTCCCAATATAGGAGCACCCAAATACATAAAAAAACTCCTGGAAGATATCAAGGGAGAGATTAAATAGTAATACAATCATAGTAGGAGACTTTAATACCCCACTATCACCATTGGACAAATCCTCTAAACAAAAAATCAGCAAAGAAACAGCAATCCTAAATGACTCACTAGACCAGATGGAATTAATTGACATCTTCAGAACATTTCACCCCAAAGCCACAGAATATACATTCTTCTCAAGTGCACATGGGTCATTTTCAAAGATAGACCATATGCTGGGTCACAGGCAAAGTCTGAAGATAGAAATTATATCAAGCATCTTCTCAGATCACAGTGGCATAAAACTGGAAATCAACTACAATAAATACAATCCAAAGAAATCAAACACATGGAGACTAAACAGCATGCTATTAAACAAGGACTGGGTCACCAGAGAGATCAAGGAAGAAATAAAAAACATCATGGCAACAAATGACAATGAAAACACAACAATCCAAAATCTATGGGACACAGCGAAAGCAGTCTTGAGAGGGAAGTTCATAGCTCTACAAGCCTATTGCAAAAAAACAAGAAACAATGGTAATAAATTACCTAACCCTACAACTCAAAGAGCTAGAAAAAGAGCAGCAAGAAAAGCCCAGTGTAACCAGAAGGAAGGAAATAACAAAGATCAGAGCGGAGATAAATGACATAGAGACCAAAGAAACAATACAAAAGATCAACAAAACCAAGAGCTGGTTCTTTGAAAAGATAAACAAGATTGATGGACCTCTAGCCAGGCTCACCAAGAAGCAAAGAGAGAGGACCCAAATAAACAAAATCAGAAATGAAAGAGGTGAAATAACAACAGACACCGCTGAGATACAAAGGATTGTTACAAAATACTACGAACAGCTCTATTCCAACAAACTGGACAACCTGGAGGAAATGGACATATTCCTAGAAAAATACAACCTTCCAAAAATCAATCAAGAAGAATCTCAACAGCTCAATAGGCCAATAACTATGGACGAAATTGAAGAAGTCATCAAAAAGCTTCCGGCAAACAAAAGCCCGGGGCCTGACGGCTTCACAGGAGAGTTCTACCAAACATTCAAGGAAGAACTAAAACCTATCCTCCTCAGACTATTCCAAAAAATTCAAGAGGAAGGAACACTTCCAAGCTCCTTCTATGAAGCCAGCATCACCCTAATACCAAAACCAGATAAAGACAACACAATGAAAGAGAATTACAGACCAATATCCCTCATGAACATAGACGCCAAAATCCTCAACAAAATTCTAGCAAATCGGCTCCAGCAGTACATCAGAAAGATCATACACCATGACCAAGTAGGATTTATCCCAGGAATGCAAGGATGGTACAATATCCGCAAATCAATAAACGTGATACATCACATAAACAAATTGAGAGATAAAAATCACATAGTCATATCAATTGATGCAGAAAAAGCATTTGACAAAATCCAACACCCTTTCTTGATAAAAACTCTCAACAAGGTGGGAATAGAAGGCTCATACCTCAACATAATAAAAGCTATATATGATAAACCCACAGCAAACACATACTCAATGGACAAAAGCTAAAAACATTTCCCCTAAGAAGAGGAACAAGACAGGGATGCCCACTCTCACCACTCCTGTTTGACATAGTACTGGAAGTATTAGCTAATGCAATTAGACAAGAAGAAGAAATAAAAGGCATCCAAATTGGAAAAGAACAAGTAAAGCTGTCTTTATTTGCAGACGACATGATATTGTACATAAAAAATCCAAAAGACTCCGTCAAAAAACTAATAGACTTAATAAATGAATTCGGCAATGTAGCAGGATACAAAATTAACGCCAAGAAATCTATGGCATTTCTATACACCAATAGTGAACTTACAGACAGAGAGACTAAAAAGGCAATCCCATTTACCATCGCACCAAAAAAATTAAGATACCTAGGAATAAACTTAACTAAGGAGGTAAAAGACCTATACACGGAAAACTACAGGACACTGAAAAAAGAGATAGAGGAAGACGTAAACAGATGGAAGAACATACCATGTTCATGGATTGGTAGAATCAACATCATTAAAATGTCCATACTACCCAAAGCAATCTATAGATTCAATGCACTCCCCATTAAAATACCAACGGCATATTTCACAGACCTTGAAAGAACTCTCCAAAAATTCATCTGGAATAAAAAAAGACCCCGAATAGCCACAGCAATCCTGAGAAAGAAGAATAAAGTAGGAGGGATCTCAATACCAGATTTCAAGCTGTATTACAAAGCCACTATTCTCAAAACAGCCTGGTACTGGCACAAGAACAGACATATAGATCAATGGAACAGAATAGAGAATCCAGATATTGATCCAAACCACTATGCTCAATTAATATTTGACAAAGGAGGCATGAACATACAATGGAATAAAGACAGTCTCTTCAATAAATGGTGTTGGGAAAATTGGACAGACACATGCAAAAAAATGAAGCTAGATCACCAACTTACACCATACACAAAAAATAAACTCAAAATGGATACAGGACTTAAACATAAGACGGGAAACCATAAAAATACTAGAGGAATCCACAGGCAGCAAAATCTCAGACATATGTCAAAAGAACTTCTTCACCGATACTGCCCCTAGGGCAATGGAAGCTAAAGAGAAAATAAACAAATGGGACTACATCAAAATAAAAAGCTTTTTTACAGCAAAAGAAACTATCAACAAGACAACAAGAAAGCCCACTGCATGGGAGAACATATTTGCAAATGGCATCACTGATAAAGGTTTAATCTCCAACATCTACAGGCAGCTTATACAACTTAATAAAAGGAAGATAAATGATCCAATAAAAAAATGGGCAACGGACCTAAATAGAATCTTTTCCAAAGAAGACAGAAGGAAGGCCAAGAGACACATGAAAACATGCTCAAGGTCACTAATTATCCGAGAGATGCAAATCAAAACAACAATGCGCTATCATCTCACTCCTGTCAGAATGGCTATCATCAACAAATCAACAAACGACAAGTGTTGGCGAGGATGCGGAGAAAAAGGAACCCTCGTGCACTGCTGGTGGGAATGCAGACTGGTGCAGCCACTGTGGAAAACAGTATGGAGTTTCCTCAAAAAACTGAAAATGGAACTCCCATTTGACCCAGTAATCCCACTCCTAGGAATATATCCTAAGAAACTGGGAACACCAATAAGAAAGGAAATATGCACCCCTATGTTCATAGCAGCACAATTTACAATAGCTAAGATCTGGAAACAGCCTAGGTGCCCATCAGCAGATGACTGGATCAGAAAACTATGGTACATCTATACAATGGAATATTATGCTGCCATAAAAAAGAAGGAATTCTTACCATTTGCAGCAACCTGGATGGAATTGGAGAACATTATGTTAAGTGAAATAAGCAAGTCAATGAAAGAAAAATACCACATGATCTCACTCATTGATGGATAATAAAGAACATTAAAAACTTGAACAAAAAGATAGATACAGAGGCAGTAAAGCATCAAACAGTCTGTCAAATTACAGCAGGAAGGTTAGGGAGAGGTGGGGAAGATAAGAGATCAATCAAAGGACTTGTATGCATGCATATAAGCATAACCAATGGACGCAAAACTCTGGGGGGTGAGGGCATATATGGGAGTGGGGTGGGGGGGGCAATGGTAAGATATGTACACATATAATACCTTAATAAAAAAATTGGAAAAAAAAAAAAAAAAAAAAAAAAAAAAAAAGACAGTCAATTAAAAGAAATAAATGGGAAAAACACTTGAATTGGTAGCTCACAAAAGAAGATATCTTAATGACCCACAAACATATGAAAAGGTGTTTAACTTCATTAGTTATCAGTGACTATAAATTAAAATTATAATGGAAAATCACTACATACATACCAGAGTGGCTGAAACAAAATAGACAAACTATTCCAAGTGTTGGCAAAAATGTAAAGCAATTGGAACTCTCATAAAATGACAGTAGAAGTAAAATTGATACAAGCTCTTTGGAAAACTAACTTTTTACAGAAGTCAAATACATATATTCCCCATGAGTGAGCAATTCCACTCCTGGATTTATACTCAACAGAAATAGATACATATATACCAAAATACACATACATGAATCCTCACAGCAATTGTATTTGTAGTAGCCAAACACTGGAAATGACCCAAATGGGTAGATTCATTACTGTGGAATATTCACACAATAATATATAATACAGGGTGGGACAAAAGTAGTTTTACAGTTGTTCATATGGAAAATAGTACAATAATTAATAAATAATAATATAAGAATAAACTCTGTTACTCACAACTGTAAACCTACACTTTGCCCCACTCTGTATAGCAACACGAATTAAAAAATAATTATGTTACACAACATGAAACAATCTCACAAAAAAATGCCAAATGAATGAAACCAGACTTAAAAGAGTGCACACTATATGATTTCATTTATCTGAATTCAGTTTATGGAGCCACAGTCAGATAGTAGTTCATGGTGCAGTAGGGAGAGTGACTGGGAGGTGGGCATTGGGTCGGGGGCTAATAAAATTATATATCTAAACCTGAGTGCTGGTTACACAGGTGTTTTCAGTCTGTACACTTGGAACTTTTGTATGTTTCTGGGTGTTCATGATGCTTCGGTAAAAAGTTTTCTTTTTTAAAATCCCATGTGTTAAAAAAGTCTAAATGCAAAACATTAAAATGAAACCACATTAAACCCAGTTCATAAGTGGCCTCCAAGCCTTGACTGATCTGGCTCTTTGACCTTCACCTCCTACAGTTTCCCCCTTGCTCTCTAAGCTCAGCCCCTGCCTTCTTGTTGTTGCTTAGATACACTAGACAAACTCTCACCTCAAGGCCTTTGCTCTTGTTCCTCTCTGTCACCCGTGTTCCTCTCTCAGGTAACCACAAACTCACTACCTGATTTATTCAGAATTCTACCTGAATGCCATCTCTTCAGAGAGGTTTTCCTGATCATTCATTTAAAATAAAACACAGAAACTCTGTTACCAACTTTACCTTTCTTCTTCAGACCTCCTATTATATTATTACTAGTGGCCCAGTGCATGAAATTCATGTACTGGAGAGGGGGGTCCCTCAGCCCGGCCTGCACCCTCTCGCAGTCCAGGAGCCCTTGGTGGACATCCCTCTTGCAGTTTGGGACCCCTTGCTCCTTACCGCCCGCCTGCATGCTGCTCCTTACCACTCCACTCGCTGCTCCTTAGCACTGTCACAGAGGCGGGAGAAGCTCCTGCCATGACCGCTGTGCTTGCCAGTCGTGAGCCCATGAGTCCATGAGCCCGTGAGCCTGGCTTCTGGCTGAGTGGCACGCCCCCTGTGGGAGCGCACTAACCACCAAGGGGAAACTCCTGCATTGAGCATCTTCCCCCTGGCAGTCAGTGTGCGTCATAGCGACTGGTCAACTGGTCATTCAGTCACTTAGGCTTTTATATATACAGATTTTGTTATTTTATATTATATTATTATAAATATATTTTATTATATGATTTGTTTTCTTCCCCCACTGTCACATGAACTCTGTTCATTGTAGAATCATCAATAACTAGAACAAGGATTTTTTAATACATGAATGAATAAAACAAAGGAGAGAATGGTTCCTTATTCATCTTCACATCACCTATGCCTATCTTAGGGCTTGGCCCAAAAATAGATTCTCATAAATATTTCACTGCTTTGGAGTTGAATTAAGAAATCACATTGCCGCTAAATCTCTTCATGGAAAGACTGCAAGGGCTTTTGTGAACAATATATGCATGTGATTATTGCCATGCTCTGCTCTGGAAAGCAAGACAAGGTTCTAAGATTTTCAGTTAAGCAGCACATCCCATTCTTACTTAAAAGACACAAAACCAATCATAAGAAGACAGATCAATGCAATGATTCAATATTTCTAAAAACTAAGGGAATAATGGAACAATTATTTTGTTTAGTGAAAAGTTTCCTGCAGAGATGAATCTTGAGTGCTGGGGGTCAGAGCACTCTGGAACACATTATTAGCCAGATAACAAAGGCTCTCTTGCCTTCGGTACAATATTAATTCTCCATGTCTTCAGGAGAAATCATAGAAAAGTCCATTTCTCCCCATGACTCTCCAGTTACTCACCCACTTTCCTTTGTGTACAGTATCCCTGGATGTAAAAAAGACTGGAATTGTGGAAAATGGCCGTAACAGTGACTAAGCCAAATGCAGTGCTCACAAGTTGTATGGATGCTACAATTGTGTTGTGAATGAAGTGTTCAAGCCACAAGGAGAGGTTGGTGATGGCCTAACCACCACAGGCCCTCCTGAGAGCAGGTGCTGGGGTGGAGCTCAGCTTTTCAATTAATAGGCAGGCAAAGGCCTTGCCCACAGGAAAACTAGGGCAGGTCTGCACCTCTGCCTCTTCCTCCAGACAGCCTCAAGATTACGGTGTAGGTGCTGGCTGCACTGCCACCCCACACCCCCAGCAGTCCGTCTCTCCCACCCCTCTAAACCTGCTCTATGGGAATGATCCCAGACTCATTCCTACTGAGGTGGACTCACTGATAATAGCTTAAAGGTTTCTTCAGATAAGAGTATGGCAATATAGATTTCTTGGGGACCTGAGTGAACTCATCTTTTACTCTCTAAAAATCATTACTCTACCTTATTTATCTATTATTGTAGTCCTATCCTTCTGATCATTCAGACTTAAACCTTTGGCAGTGTTCATCTTTACCCGACAGCACTCAGTTTTGTACACATTATAGAAAGCCCACGTTCAGGCGCCCATTTTCCACAAGTATTGATGCTCTTCCTCTGTTCAGCACACAGTAGAAGCTCTATAGCTGGAAGCCCAGTGGATGCTGAGGGTCCTCACTGCCTGCCCTTCTTCCCAATTTAAGTAACCACAGTATCCAGGTCCTCTATAAGCTGTGACAGGAAAATTCTTTACCACTTCCCTCATTTTAGAACTTTCTGGAATAGCTTCTCATAGTTAAGTAGAGTTAAATCCTTATTTTCACCCTGGAATCTAAGACAAACCCCCAAAAATGGGCTCATTACTTATCCTCCTTTTTCCCCATCCATCCTACAATGAACAGCTTAGAGTCAGGAGAAGGGGATGAATGTTAAGAATAACATTTTAAAACATTTCTGTTTTTACTTGCCTTAAATTATTTTTAATTTGAAAATACATATGGACCTTTTAGAATCCTATATAATAAAGCCCTAATATGCAAATTGACCAAACCGCAGAACAACAGGTGGAACCACCGGTCGCTATGATGCCCACTGACCACCAGATGACAGACGCTCAATGCAGGAGCTGCCCCCTGGTGGTCAGTATGCTCCCACAGGGGGAGCGCTGCTCAGCCAGAAACCAGGCTCATGGCTGGTGAGAGCAGTGGTGATGGCAGGAGCCTCTCCCGCCTCCACTGTAGGTGGGCAGTAAGGAGCAAGGGATCCTGGACTGCAAGAGGGATGTCTGCCTGCCGGCTTAGGCCCAATCCCCAGGGGATTGGGCCTAAGCCGGCAGGCAGACATCCCCCGAGGGGTCCCAGACTGTGAGAGGGCACAGGCCGGGCTGAGGGACACCCCCCCACAGTGCACAAATTTCGTGCATTGGGCCTCTAGTAAACAATAAAATGTTTAGAGTCTTCTAAATTGCTCATATATTCATACTCTCTGATTGATTCTTAAATAGAAATATTTCACATAAAATTGATAGTAGATATAGCCTCTGAATTAGGGAATAGAGTTTTGCCAAATATTCCTTACCAAATTGAAAAAGCAAATGTTTGAGGATTAAAATGAATCTTTGCTTAAAAATACCGACCAAGAACAATAATAATTTATTAAGGAGAAATAGTTTGGTTATCAGTTTTTATTTATTTTATTTAATAATTATTGTTGAAAGTATTACGTATGTCCCTCTTTTTTCCCCCATTGATCCCCTCCAGCCCGTCCCCTCCCCCCACCTTCACCACTCTTTTGTCTATGTCCATGGGTTATGCATACTGGTATATGTATACTAAGTCTTTGGTTGATTACCTCCAACCTAACCACCCTTCCCTCCAAGATTTCGAACTAGGTTATCAGTTTTTTAAAAGTGCTCTAAGTGCCACAAGGAAGTAGGAACAGATCTCTATACAGATTTTAGGGAAGGAAGAGATGGTTTCTGGATGGGGTAATCAGGGAGGACTCCAGATGGGCTTGAGTGTCTGAGCTGGACCCTGAGGAATGGGACAGATCCCCACAGACAGAGGTGGGGCAAACATTGAAAGCAGAGGTAACCCAGGAAAAAAAGACGTCCCAACAAGACAGTGCAGCCCATGCTTCAAGGTCACAAAATCTTTCACTGCCGGTACTTTGGGACAGGGCTGGTGTGAAAGGTGGCAGATGACAAAGTTGGAAAGTCAGAGAGAATTTGTGGGGGGGGAGGCCTTTGGGAGGGAGGTCTTTTTTTTTAATTCTTTTTTTTTTAATATATTTTATTGATTTTTTACAGAGAGGAAAGGAGAGGGACAGAGAGCTAGAAACATCGATGAGAGAGAAACATCGACCAGCTGCCTCTTGCACACCCACTACCAGGGATGTGCCCGCAACCAATGTACATGCCCTTGACCGGAATCGAACCTGGGACCCTTCAGTCCACAGACCGACGCTCTATCCACTGAACCAAACCGGTTTTGGCTAATTCTTTATTTTTAAAGTATTACATATGTCCCCTTTTTTCTCCATTGATCTCTCCCTGGCCTGCCCCCCTCACTCCCTGCAGCAGAGGCCTTCACCCCACTATTGCCTGTATCCATTGGTTATGCTTAAATGCTTACAAGTTCTTTGGTTGATCTCTTCACACCCGCCCACCCTCTCTGCCTTCCCTCTGAGGTTCAACAGTCTGTTTCTTGCTTCTATGTCGCTGGATCTATTTGTGTTCATCAGTTTATGTTGTTTCTTAAATTCCACATATGAGTGAGATGATGTGATACTTATCTTTCACTGACTGGCTTATTTTTCTTATCAAAAGGCTCTCCAGGTCCATCCATGCTGTTGTAAATGGTAAAAGTTCTTTCTTTTTTATAGTATTCCATTGTGTAGATGTGCCACTGGTTTTTAATCCATTCATCTGTTGATGGGCACTTAGGCTGTTTCCATATCTTAGCTATTGTAAATTGCCCTGCTATAAACATAGTGGTGCATATGTTCTTACTGATTGGTGTTTCTGATTTCTTGGGATATATTCCTAGAAGTGGGATCACTGGATCAAATAGCAGTTCCATATTTAATTTTTTGAGGAAACTCCATACTGTTCTCCACAGTGGCTGCACAAGTCTGCATTCCCACCAGCAGTGCAAGAGGGTTCCTTTTTCTCCACATCCTGCTCAGCATTTGTTGTTTGTTGATTTGTTGATGATAGCCATTCTGACAGGTGTGAGGTGATACCTCATTGTTGTTTTGATTTGCATCTCTCAGATGATTAATGACTTTGAGCATTTTTTATATGCCTCATGGCCATCTGTATGTCCACTTTCAAGAAGTGGCTATTTAGGTCATTTGTCCATTTTTTAAATTGTATTGTTTATCTTCATTTTGTTAAGTTGTTTGAGTTCCCTATAAATGTTGGAGATTAACCCCTTATCAAAAATAACATTGGCAAATATGTTCTCCCATGCAGTGGGCTCTCTTGTTTTATTGATCGTTTCTTTTGCTGTGCAGATGCTTTTTATTTTTATGTAGTCCCATTTGTTTATTTTCTCCTTGGTTTCCATTGTCCTAGTGTTGTGGAGCGAACGCGAGTAAACGACCACTGGAGTCCAGACCAAATTAAAATTTAGGGATTCTTTAATAACCGGCGGCTGACTGCTCTCTCTCTCCATGCAGCAAGCCCAGAGAGCAGCCCCAACCCTTTGTGAAGGACCGTTTTTAAACCCATTCACTACATCCTGTTTTTGCAGAGCAAACAATTTAAAACAAAGCAGTTTTTCTTAAGTAACGTCAGCATGTAATTTACAGGGTCCTGGCGCCTGGTGGAGTAACTGCATCCCATTATCAGGAAAGTTGACAGTGGGAGTAAGTAACTGCATCCCGTTATCAGGAAAGTTGACAGTGATCTATCTTGTAAGGCTTACTGGCATCCTGTACTCAAGAAAACTGACAATAATTTATCCTGTAAGGCTATTTTGTTAGTTGCAGCTGGGATTTATGGCCAAGTTGACTAGGAGGAAGCATGCTAAAAAATTCCCACTCTCTAACACTAGCAAGTGTATCGGTAAACATATTGCTATGAGAGATGTCTGAGATTTTGCTGCCTATAAATTCTTTTAAGAGTTTTATGGTTTACCATCTTACATTTAAGTCCTTTATCCATTTTGAGTTTATTTTTGTGTATGGTGTAAGTTGGTGGTCTAGTTTCTTTTTTTTTTTTTTCATGTATCTGTCCAATTTTCCCAACACTATTTATTGAAGAGACTGTTTTGACTCTACTGTATGCTCTAACCTCCTTTGTCAAATATTAATTAAGCATAATGGCTTGGGTTGATTTCTGTGTTCTCTGTTCTGTTCCATTGGTCTATATGTCTATTCTTGTGCCAGTACTAGGCTGTTTTGAGTACAGTGGCTTTGTATCATAACTTGATGTCTGTTATGTGATTCCTCCAAATATGTTCTTTTTTCTCAGGATTTCTGCAGCTATTCAGAGATTTTTTTATTTCATGTAAAATTTTGGAGAGTTTGTTCTAGTCTGTGAAATATGCCATTGGTATTTTAATAGGTATTGCATTGAATCTATAGATTGCTTTGGGTATCATGGACATTTTAATTATGTTGATTCTACCAATCCATGAACATGATATATTCTTCTACTTGTTTATATCTTCCTCTATCTTTTTTTCAATGTCCTGTAGTTTTCCAAGTACAAGTCTTTTACCTCCTGGCTAAGCTTATTCATAGGTATCTTAATTTTTTTATTGCAATGGTAAATGGGATTATTTTTTTAGTTTCTCTTTCTGTGAGTTCATTATTGGTGTATACAAATGTCATAGAATTCTGGGTGTTAATTTTGTATCCTGCTACAAATTCGTTTATTAACTCTAACAGTTTTTTGGTGGAGTCTTTAGGGTTTGCTATGTATAATATCATGTCATCTCTGAATAATTATAGTATTACTTCCTCTTTTCCAATTTGGATGCCTTTTATTTCTTATTCTTGTCTAATGACTATGGCTAGCACTTCCAGTATTATGCCGAACAAGAGTGTTGAAAATGGGCATCCCTGTCTTGTTCCTAATGAAAATCAAAGAACTGAATCCAAGACTACACTATCCAGCCAGGCTATCATTCAAAATAGAAAGTGAAATCAGTTGCTTCACAGACAATAAAAAAAATTAAAAAATTAAAAAGATTTAAAAAGTTTATTACCAACAAATCAGCAATGCAAAAAATCCTAAAGAGACTTTTGTACAAAGAAGTAATAGAAAGCACGGGAGAAACACAACCATAAAGAATAAAAAGGGCAGCAAACAAATACGTATCAATAATAACTTAAATGTAAATGGATTAAATACTCCAATCAAAAGACATAGGGTAGCTGAATGGATAAAGAAACATAACCCATATATGTGCTATCTTCAAGAGACTCACCTCAGAACAAAGGACTCACACAGTCTAAAAGTGAAAGGATGGAAAATAATTCTTCAGGCAAATGGAAATGAAGAGAAAAAAAAAAGCTGGGATAGCAATACTTATATCTGACAAAATAGACATGAAAGTGAAGGCCATAACAAGAGATAAGGAAGGCCACTTCATAATACTAAAGGGATCAATACAACAAGAGGATATAACTCTGGTAAATATATATGCACCCAATATAGGAGCATACAAATACATTAAAAAAAAAAAAACTTCAGGAAGATATCAAGAGAGAGATCGACAGCAATACAATCACAGTAGGGGACTTTAATACCACATTGACATCACTGGATAAATTTTCTAGACAAAAAATCAACATGGGAACAGCAATCTTAAATGACACACTAGATCAGATGGAACTAATTGACATCTTCAGAACATTTCACCCCATAGCCATGGAATAAACATTCTTCTCAAGCACACATGGGGCATTTTCAAAGATAGACCACATGGTAGAACAGAGGCTAAGTCTCTACAAATTCAAGAAGATTGAAATCATATCAAGCATCTTCTCAAATCACAATGGCATGAAATTAGAAATCAGCTACAATAAAAACACTCAAAAACAATCAAATACAAGAAAGCTAAATAGCATGCAATTAAACAATGAATGGGTTACCAAAGAGATAAAAGAAGAAATAAAAATACATCCTGGGAAAAAATGACAATGAAAACACAACAATCCAAATCTATGGGACACAGTGAAAGCAATCCTGGGAGGGAAGTTCATAGCACCACAGGCCTACCTAAAAAAATACCAAGAAAAACTTGTAATAAGTTATCTAACCCTACAACTTAAAGAATTCAAAAGAGAGCAACAAGAAAAGCTCAGAGTAAATAGAAGAAGGACAATAATAAAGATCAGAGTGGAAATAAATGACAGAGACCAAAAAAACAATATAAAAGATCAATAAAACCAAGAGCTGGTTCTTTGAAAGGATAAACAAGATTGATGAACCTCTAGCCAGGCTCACCAAGATGCAAAGAGAGAGGACCCAAATAAACAAAATCAGAAATGAAAGAGGCGAAGTAACAACAGACCCCACAGAAATACAAAGGGTTGTAAAAAAAAATACTATGAACAACTCTATTCCAACAAACTGGTCAACCTAGAAGAAATAGACATATTCCTAGAACAATACAATCTCCAAAACTCCATAAGGAAGGATCAGAAAACCTAAATAGGCCGATAACTACTGATGAAATTGAGGCAGTAAAAAGAAAACTTCCAGCAAACAAATGCCCTGGTCCCTACAGCTTCACAGGGGAGTTTTACCAAACATTCAAAGAAGAACTAACACCTATAACCCTCAAACTATTCCAAAAAATCCAAGATGAAGGAACACTTCCAAGCTCTTTCTATGAGGCCAGCAATATTCTAATCCCAAAACTAGTTAATGACACTACAAAGAAAGAGAATTATAGGCCAGTATCCCTGATGAACATAGATGCTAAAATCCTCAACAAAATATTAGCAAATTGGATCCAGCAAAACATTAAAAATATCACACACCATAACCAAGTGGAATTTAGTCCAGGGATACAAGGCTGGTACTACCTATATCTGCAAATAAATAAATGTGATACAGCACAATAAGAGACTGCAAGACAAAAATCACATGATCACCTCAATTGATGAAGAAAAAGCATTGACAAAACCCGGCACCCTTTTTTGATAAAAACTCTCAGCAAAGTGGGAATAGAGGGATCATACCTCAACATAATAAAAGCCTTATATGACAAATCTACAGCCAACATCATACTCAATGGGCAAAAACTAAAACCATTTCTCCCAAAAGCAGGAATTCAGAGAGTTTTGTAAAGCCCATAGACTTGCCATTATTGAGGTTATTTCATTAAAGCTAAGACATCACAGATTCTTACGCACACCATTATTTTCTGTCTAATCTAGAGGCCCAATGCACGAAATTCATGCAAGGGGCTTGGACCTCGCAACGGCAATGGCTTGCCTCGGCTCTCGTAGCCGCTCAGCCCTCACAGCCCTGGCTTCATCTGGAAGGACTTCCAGAAGGTTGTTTGGCTGTCCAGTCTAATTAGCATATTACACTTTTATTATTATAGATGCAGCAATTAAACTATGACAAACCATTGACAGTGAGATGCATCTTGATTTACATGATGCTGAAATGGATCCCCAAAAAGCACATCTTAGAACTGATAAAATACAGTAAGTGAGGAGATTAAAACAGTATAGTGGGGAGAAGGACACACACAGGATAATGTAATAACACAAGCTTGGCTGGCCTTAGGATAAAGAGAATTTGCTCTTATATTACACGCATGAGTGAGGCAATCATTTGAGGCCATGTGCCCTTTCAGTGCCCTCAGATTCTAGCATCCTGAACTTTGGCTTTTACATCCAGGACAGAATGTCACTGCTTCCAACTTGGGTTGTGCAGCTTGACCCAGCTGCCTCCTCCCCTCTGCCCCAACTGGAGCAAATTTCTCACAAATAGCCATGGAAGATAAGGGAGAGGAGGCAAATTCAGAAGCACCATATACTGCCTTCCACAGAGTAGACAGCCCTGGCCCTACTGATACACTGATAGAAAGAGCACTGGCATGTTCACCTCCCCTGTTCAACTGTGCACAGCTTAAGGAAACTGAGATGGGCAACAGGATGTTTCTTGATGATTTGTTTCCTAAGGAAATCAAGGGGGCTTTTGTCTATTTACATCCTTATGATAAAAAAAAAAGAACCTTGTAGCTCTGGCTTGAAGTCCAGAGAAACTTATAGATTGAATATTTTTATAATCATCAGAAGACAGAACCTTAATTTCAGATCAGAAAGCATCCCTTCTGTATCACTCCAACACACACACACACCCACACACACACACACACACACTGAGATGGTGAGACATTTGCCAGTGAAAAATATATATTATTTTTTATTCTGATATGTTTGTCAGGAGGTCTTTGAGACAAAATCTAGACATGGTTAGCTTTCAGTTTGCTTTATGCAAGTTAATTCTGGCTACACATTTGATCACAGTAACTTTAAAAGCAACAAACCAAGTATTTTCATGCATATTTCACTAGTAATTATGTTGCTTATAATTACTTTCTAAATCAGACTGTTTCACACAATAACAGTGTTTTCTTTGCCTATTCAATTGAAAAGATAGTAAGAAAGTTCTTTGTTATCAAAAGGGCATATTCTTAACCTTTGTTATGGAGCAAAGGAGATAAACTAAAATGAGAATACAACCATTTTCATGGAAAACTCTTTGTTAAAATGCATTATAGATGCAAAAGGAATAAGAAAAATAATACAAAGACAGATGCATCTAAATATAACAGGAGTAACAAAATACCAAAATGGAAATTTGACAGTGGGGGCAGATTAAAAAAATTAATAATGCAGTCATGCTGTTTAAATGCCAAAAGCATTTCTCACCCTAATGAAAAAAGAAAATTGGATCATAATGAAGGTCACTACATAAGCCCTGTACTCAGAAAAATCTAAGTTTGTTTCTTCATTGAATCAACAAACATTTCCTGAGCACTGTGCTGAGTGCTGAAGACACAATAATGAGCAAAAGGTCTCAGCACCACTGGAGCTTAGCACTGATCCCTGGGCACACATGTGCACGTGTACACACACACGCACACACACCCACACACACACACACACACACACAACACGACTTAGTGAGCAACACCCTGGAGAGGAGGGGAATGGGTGCTGCTTGGCAATTTCTCATCAAACTGTACAAGGCAGCAGTTCAAAGCACAGGCAGACTCTGCAAATCCACCTCTACTAACTCATCTTGGTCAATTACTTCTCTGTGCCTCACTTTTCCCATCTGTAAAATGGCAATAATCCTATCTAATAAAAGAGTAATATGCAAATTAACCATCACTCCACTACACCCACAAGCCACGTCCACCAACCACGCCCACCAGCCAATCAGAGCGAGTATGCAAATTAACCCCAGCCAAGATGGCTGTGGCCACAGAGAGCAGGAGGGAGGCTTGGGTTTTCCTGGCAATGGAGGAAGCCAAGCTTTCTGCCTTTCCTTGCTGGCCCAGGCCTCCACTCAAGGGTACAAAGTTTCAATTATAGAAGGTAAATAAATTCCAACAGAAATGGCGGCAGCCACTGAGCTGGAAGAGCAGGAGGCTAGGGTTGCCCCGGGCGATGGAGGAAGCCAAGCTTCTGCAGCCCTGGCCGGCTCAGGCCTTCACTCCAGGCTACAAAGTTTCAATTATAGAAGATACATAAATTCCAACAGAAATGGCTGCCGCCACGGAGCGAGCAGGAGGCTTGGCTCCACTCCAGGCTACAAAGTTTCAATTATAGAAGATAAATAAATTCCAGATACCAGGGCCTCCACTTGGGTCGCCAGGGGGCGTGTCTGGCCTGCAAACCACCACAGGCCCCTCTCCCAGGCCGCCCCATGCCCCAAGGGAACCCCGACCCTGACCCGGGACACCCTTCAGGGCAAACCAGCCGGCCCTTACCCATGCACCAGCCTCTATCCTATCTAATAAAAGAATAATATGCAGATTGACCAATCACTCCAACACACAAGATGGCTGCCCCCATGTGGTCAAAGATCCTGCCCCCATGTGGACACATCATGGCCACCACAAGATGGACAGCAGGGGAGGGCAGTTGGGAGGCACCAGGCCTGCAAGGGAGGGCAGTTGAGAGGCACCAGGCCCGCAAGGGAGGGCAGTTGGGTGTGATCAACCTTGCAGGGAAGGGCAGTTAGGGGTGACCAGGCCTGCAAGGGAGGGCAGTTGAGAGGGACCAGGCCTGCAAGGGAGGGCAGTTGGGGGCAATCAACCCTGCAGGGGAGGGCAGTTATGGGTGACCAGGCCTGTAGGGATGGGCAGTTAGGGGTGACCAGACCTGAAGGGGAGGGCAGTTAGGCAATCAGGCTGGCAGGGGAGCAGTTAGACATCAATCAGGCTGGCATGGGAGTGGTTAGGTGGTGATCAGGCTGGCAGGCAGAAGCGGTTAGGGGCAATCAGGAAGGCAGGCAGGTGAGCAGTTGGGAGCCAGCAGTCCTGGATTGTGAGAGGGATGTCCGATTGCCCCCATCCCTCGAGGGGTCCCAGATTGGAGATGGTGCAGGCTGGGCTGAGGGACATTTTCCCCCCCCATGCATGAATTTCATTCACCAGGCCTCTAGTACTAGTATACTTATCTATGGAAAAAGGCTCCACCCAACTATTTCTACACAGGGACCTCTCATGCAAACTGCACTTCATGGAGAAGCCTGCACTGAACTACCTGCTTCTGCACTGAACTGCCTGCCTATACTGTTTGCCTGCCATCTGAGACAGGCCTTACAAAGGGGTTTCTGGGATCCTATTTCAACTAATAGGACTGAGGCTTTCCCCATCCAATTGTAGTTAAGCAGCTATACCTTATTCAACACTTTCACCAACCAAACAGAAAAGGTCCATCCTAAACAATCAGAAAAGTGCATTTTGTACCAAACTGCAAGGCTTAGGAGTCCTCATTTGCACGAGGACAGATCAATCAGGGACCAGAGACAATGACTTCTGTCTATGTAAGCCAGTTCCCTTCTGGCCTTAAGAGCACATTTTCCATTTCCACCAAAGACTAAAGACTGCGTTTTCCCAGCTGAGCTAAAACACTGAAGCTGTCTTGCTGAAGCAGAGCAGCACAGGCCAGAGCAGACAGGCACAGAACGAAGCAGATCAGATCAGAGCAGAGCAGACCAGCACGGAGCAAAGCAGAACAGGTCAGTGAGGACAGAGTAGAGCTGTCTAGCCAGAGAGAGGCCTGGCCAGGGCTGCCTCACAGCCATGCTGTGTCATACTGAGCTGTAACACTGTTGAGCGCTTCCACAGCTGTACTGTTTTCACATAAATGCTTTGTCACAACTGAGCTGTTTTGCACTGAATAAAGTTCCCTTCTTCAACACACCCCAAATTGAGGATTACTATTGGTATTGAATTGGCACCAATGACTATTGGTTGATGTACCTCATAAGGAGGTTGTAAGGATTCCATAAGTTAAAATATGTAAAGCACTTAAAACAGTGCTAGAATAAATAGATAAATAATAGACAGATGATAGATGATAGATAGATAGATGATAGATAGATAGCTAGATAGATGATAGATAGGACAGGAGGAAACTTTTGAAGTATAATATATGTCATTAAGTATAGTGATAGTTTCATCGGGGTATATTTATCTCCAAACTCATCAAGTGTGTACATTAATTATGTATAACATTTTGTATGTCAATTATTTCCTCAATAAAGTGATTAAAAAACAGTGCTGGCCCTGGCTGGTGTGGCTCAGTTGGTTGAAGCGCCGTCCTGTGCACCAAGGGGTGGTAGGTAAGATTTCTGTTCAGGGCACATACCTGGGTTGTGGGTTCAATTCCCTGTTGGAGCAAGTGTGGGAGGCTGCCAAAAGATGTTTCTCTCTCACATCGATGTTTCTTTCTCTCACTCTCTCTCTCTTCCTCTCTTTAAAATCCATTTATAAGGGTGTTTTTTTTTAAATAAAACAGTTCTAGATGTAGTGTAGGCATTATTATAAGGGTTAGTCATTGTATCCTTCCTACCTCTTTACAGTTTTCCTACAAGGTAAAAATTCTGTTGTGGAGCTTCCTCGGAACCCCTTGGTCATTTTTTAATTTCTCTCCAGTCTCCTGGATCCACTGCAAAAACACCTAAAGAAAGCCCAGCAGTGATCCGTAGCAAGTGTTCAATGTCTGTTATCCCTTCCCCCGCCCACTCCCTACTTAACATCCTGCCTCATTCTAACAGCACACTGAGGGGCTCTACTGTCAGAATTTTATAATTCCCTTTCTTTGTTTGGAAGAGGGGGAATTTTGTTCATGGATAGAATGTTCTCAATTTAAAATTTCTTCTAATACATTTTTCCTACATTGCTTCTACCTCTAACGTACATACACTAGAGATTAGCATGAGAAAGATTCTGCTTCAGCCGAAAATTTAGTATTTAGGTCATAAATAAAATTATATTATTTTCCTAACAGGAATGAGAATCAATACTTCAAGGTGTGATAATGAATATTAGTAGTGTAATTCCCATGGACATTTTGTGGTGTAAAGAGGAAAAGTGGTCGGGGGAGTTAGGATTGACTAAGAGTATGGAATGCAGTGCATTTGAGGGCTGTCAAAAGAAGTGAATGAAATTTTAGTAATCAATTGGGCAAGGATTTGGAGTGAGGTGATCTCTCAGAGCAGGCTTCTCTCAAAAAAGAACATCAATGCTTTGACCTGGCCAGCCTGACAGGAAGGTCAAGGCCCAAGCATCTGTGGCCAACGATGGAGATGTGGAGGGAATAGGTGGGACAAGGGAGACACAGTAATGTTGGGCAGGGACAGGCAACAGCTGGAAAGTCTAATCCAAACTTCCAAAATACCTTTACTATAAACAAACAAAATTCAAATAGGCTCATAGACAGAGAGAGTAGAATAATGGTTGCCAGAGGGTTAAGGGGATGCGGGGGACTGGGTGAAAGAAGTGAAGGATAAGAAGTACAAACTGGTAGTCACAAGATAGTCATGGGGATGTAAAGTACAGCATAGGGAATATAGACAATAATATTGAGATAATTATGTATGGTGCCAAGTGGGTACTGAAATATATGATTCTCTAACCACTATGCTGTACCTGAAATCAATACAAAGAAATATTGAAAGTAAACTGTAATTTAAATATTAAAATTAAAACTAGAAAAAGGAAGCATGACAAATGACACACGAAGATGCCTTTTCCATCCAGGGCAGCAGCAAGTGCTCAAGAAAATGCTACAAACACCGAGCATCCCTCACTCATCTAGTTGCTAAGGGTGTGAGGCAGGGAGGCTGCTTCTTGAGAACAGGAGGGGGTGGCCTATCTCTTTTCAGAACAGCCTCAGGGGCCCAGGGAGACACGTCCTCAGGTTCTCAGTGGCCTGCACCCACCATCCATGAGGACCCACAGAGAAGATAGCAGGAGCCTCTACTGAAATGATGAATGAGTGAAGAATGAAGTTGGCAACTTTATAGCATTTTTCTCCCAGGATCTGGTTTAGACAACATTTTAGCTGTTCAAAGAGAAAGTTTGAAGAACGGAAAGAATAAGAGAGCACATAGGAAACACAAACAGGCCACACTTTGTGGGCTCACGTCAGAGGGTTCCTCTGGTCAGGACACCACCTGGACTTAGAGAAGATCCTGAATTGGCTCCAGGCATTCACTTTGTCCTCCACTTCAGCAAAAGGCACTCCTAGACTCCTCCTGCCATCAGCCATTCATTGACTTTTGGATACCATACAGCTCCCTTCCACCCATAATACACAGTTTACCACATCACCGCTGTCTCCCCTTGACCCACCATGGCCCCCTTGCCAATCTTTCCCTTACTCCAGTGTCATCCTGCCCTGTCCATACACCCACTTTCATTTGTTTCTCAGCTCCTGCTCTAGACATGCATGAAGGTGAGACTCATTTTTTTTAATACACCAGGCTTTGTACACCCAAATGGGTTCTATCCTTCATAGCCCTTTGAGATTACATTTTTATTCCAATGATGCTGCATTAGCCTAAAGTAATATCAGCACTCCTCTGTGGATTTGCATTCAAACATTTATCATCTCTAAAAGAACACTTACTTCATGGTGTTGTATCAGAGACACACTCACCTCAGTTTAATGCAAAAAGCCCTGGGCTTGGAATCAAATGACCTTGCTTTTTATCTTAGATGCACCACCCACTACCTTTATAAATTCAGTCAAACTCACAAGGCTTCTGCATCTTCATTTCTTAATGAGAATAGTAATAACTCTTCCATTTTATAGGCTTTTGTGAGGATCAAATGAAAACCTATATAATAAGAGGTTAATATGCAAATTGTCCCCTCTACCGGCAGTTCTAACAGGAGTTCCATCAGAGGACGGGGATAGCCGGCCAACCTCCCATGGCCCCTTTCCCCCACTGGCCCAGCCTGATCAGCCCCAATCAGGGCAGGCCGGCTGACCCCACCCATGCATGAATTTGTGCACTGGGCCTCTAGTCCTATATAATAAAAGCCTAATATGCTAAGTGTCCGGTCGATTGGTCAGCCATTCAACCAATCAAAGCATAGTATGCTAGTGATATGCTAAGGCAGTTCAACCACTCACTATGACATGCACTGACCACCAGGGGACAGACACTCTGACCAGTAAGTTAGCTTGCTGCTGGGGTCTGGCCGACTGGGACTGAGTGAGACAGGCCGGACACACCCTGGAGCCCTCCTGCAGTCCCTCCTCAGCTGGCCTACCTCCCATGTCCCTCCCTGGCCCCGATCATGCACCGGTAAGGTCCCTCAGCCTGGCCTGTGCCCTCTCACAATCCAGGACCCCCCCGTGGGGGATGTCAGAGAGTTGGTTTCAGCCCAATCCCACCGGTGCACAAATTTGTGCACTGGACCTCTAGTCTACACTAATAAAAGAGAAACATGCAAATTAACCATCACTCTGCTACACCAAGCCACGCCCATCAGCCAATCAGAGTGAGTATGCAAATTAACCCATCAAAGATGGTGGGTAAATTTGCATATGCAGGCAGGCAGGCAGTGCCATAGCCCGCCCCTGGGGGTCCAGGTCCATCGGGGCCGGGGAGGCCTGGCGGGGCCAGACACAGCTGATAAGGTACCAGTCCATCGGGGCCCTGGGAGGTGGGATGGGCAGAACCAGATGCCACCCGTAGGGTCTGGGTCCATCACAGGCCACGGGAGGGGCAGCCGGGCCTGCTTAGCCACTCCCATGGGTCCCCGTGAACATCACTACCCCAGGGAGGTGAGGCCGGCCTGCCTAGCCACTTCAGTGGGGCCCCAAGAACATCACCGCCTCGGGGAGGTGAGGCCGGCCTGCCTAGCCACCCCCTCAGGCCCCAAGAACATTGCTGTCCCAGGGAGGCAGGGCTGGGCCTGCTTAGCCACTCCCGTGGGGCCCGTGAACATCGCAGGCACGGGGTTGCTGAGACCCAGACAGGGCCTCTGGCCACAGATTCACAGCTTCGCAGAGACGACTCTACCAGGCCGCCCGGTGGCCATGTGCTGGGCCACGGGGTCCCCTTTCAAGATGTGACACAGAGAGGAGGTGCGGGAGGAAATCCAGAGAATGGGATGTGGGGGTTCAAGACTCACTTCCTTTGGGCTTTGTCCTTCTTGGTCTTGGTTCTTTTCTTTCGGGCCTGGAGCCTACGCACTGCAGGAGAGGGATGGATGAAGGCCGGATGTGGAAGAAGAGGCCGAGGCCCGACTGCGGGGCTGCCTGAGGGGCGGCTCCAGGGCGAGTGCCACAGCTTTGGCAAAGCTGCTGGCCAGGAGGCGGGTGTTCCAAGGGGCGCTGAGCAGCGCCTCACCATCCCTCTATGAGGACACCCCACACAGGCGCTGCCTTCGCCAGCAGGCTCTGGGCGACATCTGCAAATGCCACTGCAACCTCTAGCATTCGGGGCAAAGAACTGACCCTGTGCCCCTCCGGGTACCAGGCTTGCTAGGAGTGTGCTGTCACCAATGCCATAGATCAAAGGCAAAAACCTGGCGAGGCGGGGTGCACCAGAGGGGGCTCGGGCTGGGGCAGGGGACAGGTGGGCAGGGATCTGCCTTGCCTGCAGGGAGAGAGGTTCTGCAGTGGCCCCAAGATGTAGGTGGGCCCGGCCAGGGATCAAGGGTCATGGTAGGACACCCAGGCGAAGGAGCAAGGATCCACAGCCCTGAGGCGGAGGTTGAGGGGCGATGCCGCCTAAGTGGAGGGGTGCTGCACTGCAGGGTACCTGACTGACTGACGTGATTCAGAGAAGCTCCCAGTGCTAACCAGCCTCGCCCAGGCGGCCTTCACACTTCAGAGGCGGCGACTCCTGCTCCCACCTTGACCCAAAAGCAAGCCCGCACCACCCTGCCCTACGGCAGAACATGCCTAGGCGGTGAGTGCGAAGCCTTCCACCTGCTCCGGAGAAGGGGAGGTAGTAAAGAATGGGGGCAGGGGACAGGGGAGAGAAAAGAATGTGGAGCATCCACAATGAAGAGGTGCTTGAGAAAGAGGCTCAGAAGCCTGATTGGAAGTTTTGTTCTGTTTGCCGGCGGCTGCCTCTTAGGAAGCGCAAAGAGCATAGCTCTGAGGGCTTCCTGTGTGCTGAGTCAAGTTCCACAGCCAACTGGAATTGGCCTGTTTCCTGGTCTGTAAAATGGATGAAGCGTGTCCCAGTGCCTTCACTGAGCTTTGATGGCCAATTGAGATACTATATAAAGAAAATGTGGGAAGAAGTGAGAAAGAAAAGGAAAGGCAAACAACACAAAAGAAAGACTGGAAGGAACCTGTAAACCCATTGTCACTTAAATAGAGAATATAGTCAATAGTGTTGTAATGATGGTATAATGCCAGGTGGGTACTGGAAATATCAGGGAACACTTTGTAAATTATATGATTGTCTAACCACTATTCTGTAACTAATATAAACCTGAAACCAATACAAAATAATATTGAATGTAAAGAAATGAAAATTGGAGTGAAATTTTTATAAATTTAAAAGTTTAAATAAAGGCTGAAAAGGAAGAAAGAGGGAGAATAAAAATAGTGTTTTTCATTTTACCACTTTATTGTCTTTTCAGTACATGAAAAAGACAGTCGTCTTTATATGGTGCTTTTATATTTTTCTAAGTCATTATCTCATTTTAATTTCAGGGCAACTTAAAGACAAGATAATTATTCCCTCCACTATTCAAAGAAAGGAAATCTTGGTGTCTGGTCCCAATGATTCAATCGTCAAGCCCTTATTGTAAAGCAGGGTTAGTAAAATTTTCTGTGAAGGGTCATATCTATACTAATAAAAGCCTTGGGGGTGATCAAGCCAGCAGGGGAGGGTAGTTGGGGGCAATCAGGCAAGCAGAGGAGCAGTTAGGTGTCCATCAGGCCGGCAAGGGAGCAGTTAGGGGGCAATCAGGCAGGCAGGCGAGTGGTTAGGAGCCAGTGGTCCGGGATTGTGAGAGGGATGTCCAACTGCAGGTTTAGGCCTGTGGGATCGGGCCTAAACCTGCAATCGGACATCCCCCAAGGGGTCCCAGATTGGAGAGGGTGCAGGCTGGGCTGAGGGACACCCTCCCCAGTGCATGAATTTCGTGCACCAGGCCTTTAGTATTATATAAGAAAGCACATTTAATGCACAGAACATAAAATTAGATTACAAATTTTTTTTTTCTCTCATCTCCCAATTATCTCACTGGGTACCTTACAACTTTCCTTGCATCTGCAATCTTTAGAGATAGAAAAGAAAACGAGAAAGACTTATTGAATCCCCACGATCTGCTGATGTGCTGGAAATGCAAAGATGATTAACATTAACTCTTTCCTAAAGGAGCTCAGAAGACAGAAATAAGCAGATAAGATTTTGAATGGGTGAATGAATAACTGAGTCAATGCATGAATGATGAAAGGCATAAAAAGACATCTACAATGATAGGAAGATGATAGTTGAACTAAATTCATTTATTGAGTACTGACTGTGTGCCAGTGAGAGAAGTTGGGGCAGGGGCAGGGGCAGTGGCAGGGGCAGACATGGCAGTTTGAGCAAGCCAATCACAGAAACCAACAAGCAGAAATAATAAAATGTTTCTGGACTCAAAGCCAGAGGCATGGGAAAACAAGGGAGGGCCTGCAATCACAAGGTATACAAACGCATAGAAACAGAAAAAAGTTGAGCATAGAAACAGAGAAAGTTCAGCATGGGGGCAGAGAAAGAACACATAGAAACAGGGAAAGTTCAGGTCTGTTGCTGGACAAGGACAATGAGGAAATCAATCAGGTGACGACACAGGTAGACATAGAGCAGGCTTGTAGCAAATATACACCCCAGGACTACAAGGCTTTAACGGGCAGCCCATTAATGGGTCCTCCTCCCCTTGCGGGGAGTCTGAATCGTAATAAATTTTCCACATTTTTGCTCAAATTTTCTGGTCCGTGGAGCTCATTCTTCGGTGTCGAGAGACACGACCCGGGGAAAACACCTCAGCTTACCGATCCAGTTATCACCAGGACTGTAGAAGGCATAGGTGACATAGTAGAATATACGGCAGGAGAGATCATCAACTTCACTAAATTTACAATAAGCAAATAAAATAAAAACCTAAGAATTTCTGTGACAATAGCCAAGATAGAAATAAAAGAAATATGTGATTGTGATTATGACCGGTGGTGTGATTTTGACCGGTGGTGTAACACTACCTCAAAAATGGTGGTCAAGAATCATCTCTGAACAGAGAGAAGACTATAGCCTCCCTGGCCCTGGGCATTGCTAGGGATGAGGGCCAGATGGAAACTAAAGAGGTTGCAGATCTGAGAGTGAGCCAGGAGTGCCTGGGATGGAGAGAGATGACCTGGATGGCACTGGATATGGAGACCACGGTATGGGTGCAGCAGCAAGAGCCTGTGACTAAACGCCCCCTGGGAGGGAGCAGCACTAACACCCCACCATTATCCAGCCTGGGAGGTTCGCCTTGATCTGCGTCTGCAGGAGGGGCCATGTGGGGGAGCTCAGGGCAAGCCTCCAGCAGAGGGGACTGAAGGACACACCCAGCATTGAATCTGAGGGACCCCCTATTTCCTGGAGGCACTAAGGGCAAAGAGGAGAACAGGGACTGGACAATAGGACCAAGAAGGAGGAACAGTCCTGCCCATCTGGAACACAGAAAAGATGCTCTTGTCCCCACCCACAGAATGGCTGCTGCTGACCTGACCTGCAGCAACCCAAGGCAAGGGGGAATGGACCTGGACGGGAAATCTGCACCTCTATAATTGGGGCTGGTGGCATGGGATATTTGAATATTTGGTCAGAACCTGGGCAGAAACCCCACTAGTGGGGGCCAGTGGTGCTGAAAGTTTGGAGTGTTAAGCGGGGCTGATTTTTTGCTTGTTTGTTTTATTCCTCCCTGCTAAAGGTGACCACGGTGGGGTTCAAGCAAGCCAGGCAGATCTGCGGCATTGGAAGAAGAGGAAGAACCTGCCTCCACTCTTACAAACTATGGGCACCATCCCCAACATGAGTGCATTCAAAACATCCTGGCCAAGACCAGGATACCCCTGCAGAGCCTATTTCCATTGGGGAAGGGATACCAGCTCAGAATAGGGACATTCAAGGAGCGAGACATGGCATGCCCAGTCTCTGGGCAATGGAGGCCCAGCTTAGAGCCATTCTCCATTGCCTCAGACTACATGGGGCTCCTTATCAGGCCTCAGGTAGGGTGCCAAGGGCCAGGCAGGGACAATGACTCACATGGGCCTGCACCAGAGAACTTCCCGGGAGGCCCCGGGATATACTGGTACATGCCAAATATCAGATTCAATAACATCAGAGCAAAATACAGTGAGCTCCACAAATAGTAGATCTAAAGATTTGGGTTTTTTTTTTCTTTCTTCTCTTTTTTCGGTCTCATAGCTCTTATTTCTCTTATTCATTTATTCTATTCTCTCTCTTTACTTCTTTTTATTGTTATTCTAATTTTTCTTGTTTTATGTTAATTTTTCTCTTCTTTTCTCTTTGCTTTTCCTGTTTTTCTTTTCCTATTCTATATTTTAATATATTCATTATTGTTATTTTTAAAAATTTCTTTATTGATTAAGGTATTAGATATGTATCCTTATCCCCCCATTATCCCCACACACACCCCCCATTCATGCCCTCACCCCCCTGTTGTCTGTGTCCATTGGTTAGACTTATATGCCTACATACAAGTCCTTTGGTTGATCTCTCCCCTTACCCCCACCCTCCCCTTACTTCCCTCTGAGGTTTGACGGTCTGATCGATGCTTCTCTTTCTCAATCTGTTTTTGTTCATCACTTTATGTTGTTCATTATATTCCATAAATGAGTGAGATCATGTGAAATTTATCTTTCTCTGGCTGGCTTATTTCACTTAGCATAATGCTCTCCAGTTCCATCCATGCTGTTGCAAATGGTAAGAATTCCTTCATTTTTACCACAGCGTACTAGTCCATTGTGTAGATGTACCACAGTTTTTTTATCCACTTATCTGCTGATGGGTACTTAGGCTGTTTCCAAATCTTAGCTATGGTGAATTGGGCCACTATGAACATAGGGGTGCATATATCCTTTCTGATTGGTGTTTCTAGTTTCTTAGGATATATTCCTAGAAGTGGGATTACTGGGTCAAATGGGAGTTCCATTTTTAACTTTTTCAGGAAACTCCATACTGTTCTCCACAGTGGCTGCACCAGTCTGCATTCCCACCAGCAGTGCACGAGGGTTCCTTTTTCTCCACATCCTCGCCAGCACTTGTCATTTGTTGATTTGTTGATGTTAGCCATTCTGACAGGCTTCAGATGGTACCGCATTTTCGTTTTGATTTGCATCTCTCGGATGATTAGTGACTTTGAGCATGTTTTCATATGTCTCTTGGCCTTCCTTCTGTCTTCTTTTGAAAAGTATCTATTTATGTCCGTTGCCCATTTTATTGATTGGGTTGTTTACCTTCCTTTTGTTAAGTTGTATGAGTTCCCTGTAAATGTTGGAGATTAAACCCTTATCAGTGATAACATTTGCAAATATGTTCTCCCATACAGTGGGCTTTCTTGTTGTTTTGTTGATGGTTTCTTTTGTTTTGCAAAAGCTTTTTATTTTGATGTATTCCCACTTGTTTATTTTCTCTTTAGTTTCCATTGCCCTATGAGCGGTATCGGTGAAGAAATTGCTTGGCATATGTCTGAGATTTTGTTGCCTGTGGATTCCTCTAGTATTTTTATGGTTTCCCGTCCTATGTTTAAATCCTTTATTCATTTTGAGTTTATTTTTGTGTATGGTGTAAGTTGGTGGTCTAGTTTCATTTTTTTTGCACATATCTGTCCAATTTTCCCAACACCATTTATTGAAGAGACTGTCTTGACTCCATTATATGTTCATGCCTCCTTTGTCAAATATTAATTGAGCATAGTGGTTTGGGTTGATTTCTGGGTTCTCTATTCTTTTCCATTGGTCTATATGTCTGTTCTTGTGTCAGTACCAGGCAGTTTTGAGAAGACTGGCTTAGTAATACAGCTTGATATCTGGTATTGAGAAGAACCTACTTTGTTCTTCTTTCTCAGGATTGCTGCAGCTATTCGGGTTTGTTGTTTTTTTTATTCCAGATGAATTTTTGGAAAGTCCGTTCTAGGTCTGTGAAATATGCTGTTGGTATTTTAATGGGGAGTGCATTGAATCTATAGATTGCTTTGGGTAGTATGGACATTTTAATGATGTTGATTCTACCAATCCATGAGCACGGTATGTTCTTCCATTTGTTTATGTCTTCCTCTATCTCTCTTTTCAGTGTCCTATAGTTTTTAACGTATAGGTCTTTTTCCTCCTAAGTTAAGTTTATTCCTAGGTATCTTAATTTTTTTGGTGTGATGATAAATGGGTTTGCATTTTTAGTCTCACTTTCTGTAAGTTCACTATTGGTGTATAGAAATGCCATAGATTTCTTGACGTTAATTTTGTATCCTGCCGAATTCATTTATTAAGTTTAATAGTTTTTTTATAGAGTCTTATGGTTTTCTATGTGCAGTATCATGTCATCTGTGAATGAGGACAGTTTTACTTCTTCTTTACCAATTTGGATGCCTTTTATTTCTTCTTCTTGTCTAATCACAATGGCTAGCACTTCCAGTACTATGTTGAACAAGAGTGTTGAGAGTGGGCATTCCTGTCTTGTTCCTGTTCTTAGGGGAAATGGTTTTAGTTTTTGCCCATTGAGTATGATGTTGGCTGTGGGTTTGTCATATATGGCTTTTATTATGTTGAGGTATGATCCCTCTATTCCCAGCTTGCTGAGAGTTTTTATCAATAAAGGGTGTTGGATTTTGTCAAATGCTTTTTCTGCATCAATTGATATGACTACATGACGTTTATCTCTCAATATGTTTATGTGATGTATCACGTTTATTGATTTGCAGATATTGTACCATCCTTGCATCCCCAGAATAAACCCTACATGGTCATGGTGTATGATCTTTCTGACATACTGCTGGATCCGATTTGCTAGAATTTTGTTGAGGATTTTGGCATCTATGTTTATGAGGGATATTGGCCTGTGATTCTCTTTCACTGTGTTGTCTTTATCTGGTTTTGGTATTAGGGTGATGCTGGCTTCATAGAAGGAGCTTGGAAGTGTTCCTTCATCTTGAATTTTTTGGAATAGTCTGAGGAGGATAGGTTTTAGGTCTTCTTTGAATGTTTGGTAAAACTCCCCTGTGAAGCCATCTGGCCCCAGGCTTTTGTTTGCTGGAAGCTTTTTAATGACTGCTTCAATTTCTTCCATAGTTATCGGCCTATTGAGATTTTTAGATTCTTCCTGATTGAGTTTTAGAAGGTTGTATTTTTCTGGGAATATGCCCATTTCCTCCAGGTTGTCTAGTTTGTTGGAATAGAGTTGCCCATAGTATTTTTTAACAATCCTTTGTATTTCTGTGGGGTCTGTTGTTATTTTGCCTCTTTCATTTCTGATTTTGTTTATTTGGGTCCTCTCTCTTTGCTTCTTGGTGAGCCTAGCTAGAGGCTCATCAATTTTGTTTATCCTTTCAAAGAACTAGCTCTTGATTTCATTGATCTTTTGTATTGTTTTTCTGGTCTCTATGTCATTTATTTCTGCTCTGATCTTTATTATCTCCTTCCTTCTGTTCACTCTTGCCTTTTCTTGTTGCTCTCTTTCTAATTCTTTAAGTTGTAGAGTTAGATTATTTACTACCATTTTTTCTTGTTTTTTGAGGTAGGCCTGTAGAGCTATAAACTTCCCTCTCAGGACTGCTTCATTGTGTCCCATACATTTTGGATTGTTTTGTTTTCATTGTAGTTTATTTCAAGGATGTTTTCAATTTCTTCTTTGATCTCTTTGGTAACCCAATCATTGTTTAATAGCATGCTATTCAGCTTCTAGTGTTAGAATTTTTTGGATTGTTTTTATTGTAGTTTATTTCTAAGATTGTGCCATTTTGATCTCAGTAGATGCTTGATATGATTTCAATCTTCTTGAATTTGGGGAGACTTTGCCTGTGACCCAATATGTGGTCTATTTTTGAAAATGTCCCATGTGCACGTAAGAAGAATGTATATTCCATGGCTTTGGGGTGAAATGTTGTAAAGATGTCAATTATGTCCATCTGCTCTAGTGAGTCATTTAGGATTTCTGTTTCTTTGCTGATTTTTTGTCTATAGGATTTATCCAGTGATGTCAGTGGGATATTAAAGCCCCCTACTATGATTGTATTGTTATTTATCTCTCCCTTGATATCTTCCAGGAGTTTTTATTATGTATTTGGGTGCTCTTGCATTGGGTGCATATATGTTTATCAGGGTTATATCCTCTTGTTGTATCAATTCCTTTAGTATTATGAAGTGGCCTTCCTTATCTCTTATTATGGCCTTCACTTTGAGGTAAATTTTGTCAGATATAAATGTTGGTACCCCAGCTTTTTTTTCATTTCCATTTGCCTGGAAGATATTTTTCCATCCCTTCACTGTCAGTTTGTGTGAGTCCCTTGTTCTGAGGTGGGTCTCTTGTAGACAGTATATACATGGGTCATGTTTTTGTTTGTTTGTTTGTTTGTTTTTAACCATTCAGCCACTCAATGTCTTTTTATTGGAGCATTTAGTCTGTTTATGTTTAAAGTTATTATTGATAGGTACTTGTTTGTAGCCATTTTAATTTTTTGTGCCTGTGTTCCTACTTACATTTTTATTTCCTCTTTTTACACCAGTCCCTTTAGCATTTCTTGCATTGCTGGCTTGGTAGTGATAAACTCACTTAGCATTTTTTTGTCCATGAAGCTCCTTATTTCCCCTTCAATTTTGAATGATAGCCTTGCTGGATAGAGTATTATTGGATTCAGTCTCTTGCTTTGCATCACTTTGTAAATTTCCTTCCATTCTTTTCTGGCCTGATGTGTTTCTGTTGAGAAATCATTTGATAATCTAATGGGAGATCTTTTGTATGTAACTTTCTGTCTTTCTCATGCAGCCTTTAAGATTCCCTTTTTGTCCTAAACATTTACCATCATAACTATGATGTGTCTTTGTGGGCCTTTTCAGGTTCATCTTGTTTGGGACTCTCTATGCTTGTGTGACTTTTTTCTTCTGCACATCAGGGAAGTTTTCTGACATTATTTTTTCAATTAGGTTTTCTAACCCTTGTTCCTCTTCCTTTCATTCTGGCACCCCTATGATTCATATGTTGATTTATTTCATGTTGTCCCAAAGCTCCCTTAGGCTCTCCTCCTGTATTTTAATTTTTTTCTCCATTTGCAGTTCAGTTTTGGTGTGTTTTGCTTCCCTGTCTTATAATTCTCTAATTCAGTCCTCCAATTCCCCTAATCTATTGTTGAAGCTTTCCATGGTGTTTTTTATTGCAGCTATATAACTCTTCATTTCTTCTTGATTCTTACATAAGTTGTTGATTTTTTTCATCCATCTGGTTTATGAAGTGTATGACCCTTATTCTGAATTCATTTTCTGACATATTGCATGCCTCTATTTCACTTAGTTGTTTCCTGGCGATTCCTCCTTTTCTTTCCTTTGCAGGTTTCTTTGTCTACCCTTTTTTTTTATCTCACTGACAGATGTAGTTATCAAGTCGTGCAGGGGCTGCTCCTTGGGTGGCAGTGGGTCCTTGGGCTGCGGTTGCTCCTTGGGCGGTCGCAGCAGCAGCTGTTCCTCAGTTGGCAGCAGCACCCCTGGTAGGTGCTGTTCACAGCAGTCGTGGCTCCTCTGGCTGGTCGGGGGAGGCTTCTTGCACAGCTGCTGCTCCTTGGACGGGGTTGGGCTGATCACGAGGCTGCTGCTCCTCGGATAAGGGAAGGCTGTGTGCAGCTGCTGCTCCTCAGACGAGGGCAGGCTGCTCATGTGGCTGCTGCTCCTCAGAGGGGGGTGGGCTGCTCACGCTGCTGCTGCTCGTCAGACGGGTGCAACCTGCGTGTGGCTGCTGCTGCTTGGACTGGTGCAGGCTTCACAGGGCTGCTGCTCTTTGGACATGGGTGGTCTGCTTGTGTGGCTATTGCTCCTTGGACTGGGGCGGGATGCTTGGGCAGCTGCTGTTCCTCGAATGGGTGTGGGCTGCTCACAGAGCTGCTGCTCCATGGATTGGGGCAGGCTGCTCATGTAGCTGCTGCTCCTTGGACGGGTTCAGGGTGCAGGCTTAGCACAGCTGCTGCTCCTTGGACAGGGACAGGATGCATGAGGCTGCCGCTCCTCAGGCATGGGTGGGCTAATCATGTGCCTGCTGCTCTTTGGACGGGTGCAGGCTGCTTGCATGGTTGCTGTTCCTTGGACAGGGGAGCAGGCCATTCTTACAGCTGCTGCTCCTTGGACAGGGGCAGGCCACGTGAGGCTGCTGCTCTTTGGCCTTGGGCAGGCTGCTCATGAGGCTGCTGCTCCTTGGACAGGAGCGGGCTGCTCATGTGTTTGCTGCTTGCATGGTCTCAGTGCCCTGGGCTAAAGTGTTGGGCCTGTCAGATGAGAGTGTGCTTCAGAACTCACAGGAGCCTGTGCCCAGGGTTGCTGGAGACTTGGTGACCGTGGGACCACAGCCGAGGTAGCAGGTCCCTGGAAGGGGTGCCTGTAGAGTTCCAGGTGTTATCTGAGGGCACCCTGGGTGGAGGTGAGGCTGGGATCCCAGTTACAGCAGCTCTCCCCTTCAAAAAGGTGAGGCCTCTGAGGAAGAGCTGGCCTCCCAGTACTCTGCATCAGTAGCAGAGGCTGCCTAGTTAGGCAAGTCCAGTTAGCCTGTCTCCAAAGGTCCTGTGGGATCTAACTGTGCCACACACACACACACACACACACACACACACACACACCACAAGACCACCACACACTCCTCTTTTGCTCCCTCACTTACGCTCTCTCCCTCGCTGCTGCCTTCTTCCTGCCTCCGTAGTTGGGTCTGGGGTGTTATTGACCCATTTGTGGATGGAGTTTCCTCTCCAGGTGTCTGATTATGTGACTCACTCTCGAACACAATGGCCAGAAAGGATAAAATTCATCTTGACAAGACAAGACACAAAGGGAATAAAACACGAATGTACTCACAACACCGATAACCCCAATATAAGTGACCACCTGAGAAAAGAGAATTAGTGGAGAGAAAAAGAGAGCACAAATGATATCGAAGAGAGAATAGAAGATAAGAGAGAAAAGAAAAAGGAGAATATATATACAGAAACACCAAAGAACAAACAGATAAACCAAAAAAACGCAAACACCAAACACCTAGCAAAGAAGGTGGAGGCAGAATCTGTAGAGGCTGAGCTTATATACAGAAAATAAGGTTAAGAATTGGATGAATATGGGGAGGACCTCAGTTCAGTATAGAGGAAATAGAAAGGGGATGAGTGGATAAGAAGAAAGAGAATGAGAAGAAAATAATAATAATGATAATAATAATAATAAATTTACAAAAAATTGATTTTAAAAATGGCATAAAAAATAAAAAATAGCAAATAAAATAAAATAAATTAGAATGATGTAAAAATAATGCAAAAAGAAAGAAAATAAAGTGACAAACAAAAAACAGGAAAATAAAGAAAAAAGAAGAAAAAAAGAGATAATAATAAAATAAAATAAAAATAAAAATAAAAATGAAAAAGTGAAGTGTTGTTCCTTTGGCTGGCTTAAGATCCCAGTCTTCTATATTGTCTGCAGTTTCGCAGTTTTCTGTTGCTAGGCCAGTCCCTGTGGACTCTCAGGGACTATTCAGATTTTTTTTTAATCCTTTGTACCATTCAGGGTCAAATCTGGGTGTGGCTGTATTGGTTGCCTGGAGACTGGAAGGAGGGGTTATCTCTTCAGGAGAAAATGGCTGCCCAGGTCCGGGTCTCAGGTATGACTCACCTCCACTTCTCCTGGACCCTCTCCTCTCCCCAGCCTCTCCCCAGACTCCACAAGTCTGCACCTTCTCCTGCACCTCAGCCACGGGTGAGGTCCATATCCGAAAGGTCCTATGAACCAGGTTCAGTGAAGAAAAGCACAGGCCACAGAGAGGGGAAAGACTGCCTCTCCTGCTGGCACTGCGCATTCTGGTCAGCCTTTTGGTCTGCCCCCTCTGGGCTCAGTCTTTCATGACTATGGACCCAGATCTAGAATCCCCTGCCACCAGCAGTCCTGTGGACCTCCTTTCCACAATCAGATGCTGTGCATGTCCCAAGGGATGCAGCTCAGAGCCGTGCAGTTTCCCTCTGATTTTCTGGGCTCAGAGATCTGGCAGATCTCTCCAGACCAGATCGTTGATTTTACCTTTCTCCAGAGGTCCTCTGCCCTTCCCGGCTGCAAATTGTCTTACCAGCTGAGTCTCCTTCGCCCATTCAGGGTGGATGTTATTCGCTTCAGCTGCTCTAGGACAAGACTCGGGACACATCTGTCTATTCTGCCACCATTTTGTCCTCTCTCATTATTGTTACTTTTAAAAATTATTATTATTTTATTTATTTCTGGTTTTTTTTTTATGTATTCTAATTGTTTCCCTTCTTTGCTTCCATATTCTCTTTTTGGGTTCTTTATTCCCTTTTGTATTTTTTTCTTTATCTTTTTTCCCCTCTAATTCATTGGTCTCATGTCTTTTAGTATTCTTTTAATTTTTTCTTTGCTTTGCTTTTCATTCATTTTCTTTTTTAGTCTTACTGGTTGTTATTGCTTTTCTTGTTTTGTTTTTCTTGTTATTTGTAGTTCAGTCTTTTTTTTTTAATATATTTTATTGATTTTTTACAGAGAGGAAGGAAGAGGGATAGAGAGTCAGAAACATCGATGAGAGAGAAACATCGATCAGCTGCCTCTTGCACACCCCCTACTGGAGATGTGCCCGCAACCAAGGTACATGCCCTTGACCGGAATCGAACCCGGGACCCTTGAGTCCGCAGGCCGACGCTCTATCCACTGAGCCAAACTGGTTTCGGCTGTAGTTCAGTCTTATTTTGTTCTGTCAGCACCTGTATGACAACTAGGATGACAAGATTAGGTTGGAGCCTTAGAGTCAGAAAGTTGGAGTGGAGATGCTACCTACAAACAGGACATCAACAATCAAGTCCCAATTGCAAGAGGAAAACCCAATTTACCCACACAAGGAACATTACTAGAGCATCCAGTGGAGGAGATCAAGGAGACTGCACCACTGGGTATCTCAGAACATTTTTTACATAAGGCCATCCCATGAAGACTGGGAGGCATTAACACTTCCACCTAACACATATAAACAAACACAAAGATACAGCTAAAATGAGTAGACAAAGAAACAACCTCCAAATGAAAGAAAAGGCAGAATCTCTAGAAAAGGAACTAAATAAAATGGAGGCAAGTAATCTATCAGACATAGATTTCAAAGTAGTGGTTATAAACATGCTCAAGGAACTTAGGGAGAATTACAAGGAACTTAGTGGAAACTACAACAGCAGGAAAAAGGAAATAGAAACCATGAACAAGAACTAGTGATAAATGAACAATAGCATATCTGACATCAATGATACACTGGAAGGACTTAAAAGTAGATTGGATGAAGCAGAGGATGGAATCAGTGATTTGGAAGACAAGGAAGAAATAAATACCCAATTAGAGCAGAAAATATTAAAAAAAATAATTAAGGAGGATAGTTAAGAGAATTTTGGGACAATAGGAAACATAACATCTTCATCAGAGGGCTAACAGGAGAAAAATGTGAGCAAGGAACAGAGAACATGTTGGAAGACATAATGATAGAAAACTTCCCTAACCTGGTGAAGGAAAAAGTCACACAAGTTCAGGAGGCACAGAGAGTCCCAAGCAAGATTAACCCAAAGAGGCCCATGCCCAGACACAACATAATTAAAATGGAAAAGGTTAAAGACAAAAACAAAAGAATCTTAAAAGCAGCAAGGGAGTGACAGAAAGTTACCTACAAGGGAGTGCCCATCAAACTGTCAGCTAATTTCTCAATAGAAACACTTCAGCCTAGAATACAGTGGTTTGAAGTATCCAAAGTTATGAAAAGCCAGGGCCTGATCCAAGAATACTCTATCCAGGAAAGCTATCATTTAAACTTAAAGGAAAAATAAAGAGCTTCCCAGACAAAAAAAAAAAAAAAAGGCTAACGGAGTACATTACCACCAAACCACCATTGCAAGAAATGTTAAAGGGACTAGGAGAAGGAGAAGGAGAAGGAGAAGAAGATTCCAAAATGGCAGTGAAGTAAGTGGAAGCTACACTGACACTCTCCCTGGACCAAACTGGAATTACAACTAAAATACAGAAAAATCATCCTGAATAATCAACTGAATACTAGTTGGAGAGAACTCTGATAACCAAGGACAGAAAACAGAACCCATGAAGGCTGGTAGGAAGTGCAGCAGTATGAAAGAATTGGCCAGGCACCCACAGACAGCAGTTGAAGTTCCAGAGGGATATCTCAACTGTGGTTCCCATTGAGAACTCTAGGATCTAAACCCCAAACTGGCCCCCTCAGTCCAGAGCATCAGAACTGAGAAAGGTGCTCAAATACCATCTGGTTGTGAAAAGCAGCAGGGTTGCTGTCTTCCAGGGAGAGATGACTGGAAATGCAGGCACTCTCTTAAAGGGCCAACACACAAAATTTCATGTGCAGCCACTCACTTTGGGATCCAGCAGAGGGAGGGAAGAGTGAACTAGAACTGTGTGAGCAGAATCCAGGGTTAGGACCCTGGGGTTAGAGCTCAGAAGGCAGTCCTCCCAGTATCCTGTGCTAAGTCATTTCCTCCTTCTACAGAGGACATCTTTCTCTGGCAGACTTTTATCATCAAGGCAACTTTTGTCCGGGGCAAATCAATTTCCCCACTCTGTTGGAAAACCTCTAGTTCCACCCTGTGGTCCATAGCCTGAGGCTAATCAAGACTGAATAATAATCAGGCTGTAAGCAGAGGTGGATCTCTGGAAGCTTTGAGTGTTTGCCTGATCTTTTTCTGGGTCCAGGGCTAGGAAGGGCAGACTTTGGTGCACATCTTGTTCTTTTCCAAAGGTACCCAGCTCCAGCAGAGAAAGCCACATGTTGTGGATTGCTGATAGCTCCAAACAGGGTACTCAGGCCAGTCACAAACAGCATCTGACATAGCCCTGCACTAGAGATTAGGAGTCGTACAAGTTCTACCTAACACATAGACCCAAACAGGCAGCCAAAATGGGGAGACAAACAAATAAATCCAAAATGAAAAAATGAGAGAATACTCTAGAAGAAGAGATAAATAAACTAGAGATAAGAAATTTATCAGCTATACAGTTCAGAATAATGATGGCAAGGATGCTCAACAGTATAAAAAAAGATGGCCAGGAGACATATGAAAAAGTGCTCTAAGTAACTAAACATCAGAGAAGTTCAAATTAAAGACAATGAAGTATCACCTCACACCTTCAGAGCTACCATCAATAAATCAATAAACTACAAGTGCTGGCAAAGATGTGGAGAAAAGGGAACCCTAGTGCACTGCTTGCTTGTGGGAATGCACATTGGTGCAGCCACTAAGGAAAACAGAATGGAGTTTCCTCAAAAAATTAAAAATGGAACTAACATTTGACCCAGTGACCCCACTTCTAGAATGTATCCTAAGAAACCCAAAATAGCAATCAGACAAAAAAGAATATATGCACCCCTAGGTTCATAGTATTGTTATTTACAATAGCTAAGTTTGGGGAACAGCCCAAGTGCCCATTAGTAGGTGAGTGGATAAAAAAGCTGTGGTACATTTTACACCCTGGAATGCTACGCAGTTGTAAAAAAGAATGATCTTTTATCCTTTGAGACAGGAGGGAGGGATCTGCAGACTATTATGCTAAGTAAAATTAGCCAATCAGAAAAAGACAAATATCACATGATCTCACTTATTTTTGGAATCTAATGAACAAAATAAATTGACCAACAAAATAAATCCAATGACATGGAGACATGGAACAGACTGACATATCTTAGAGGAATTGCAGTGGGGGGTTGGATTGAAAGAGATTAACCAAAGAACTTATATGCATACTAGAGGCCTGATGCATGAAATTCATGCACTGGGGGGGACCTTTAGCCTGGTCTGAGCCCTCTCACAGTCTGGGACTCCTGGCTCCTTTCCACCCATCTGCAGTGGAAGTGGGAGAGGCTCTCGTCACCACTGCTGCTCTTGCCAGCTGGGCTCACTGCTCCTTAGCACTGCCATGGAGGTGGGAGAGGCTCCTGCCACTGCCACTGTGCTCACCAGCTGTGAGTCCAGCTTCTGGCTGAACGGCATTCCCCCTATGGGAGTGCACTGACCACCAGGGGGCAGCTCTTGCATTGAGCATCTGCCCCCTGATGGTCAGTGCGTGTCATAGAGACTTGGTGGGGGGAGAAAGGCGGGGAGGGATTGGGGATATCTATAATACTGTAAACAATAAGGAAATCTATATATATAAGCCTAATATGCAAATAGACTCTACGGCAGAACAACCGAACAACCAAACAACTGGTCACTATGACATGCACTGACCACCAGGGGGCATGCGTGAAACATGGCAGGCATCAGCCTCAGTAGAATGGTGGAGCAGGTGAGCGCAGGCACCAGACCAAGGCAGGGCACCAGTCGCTGTTATCAGGGCGAGCCTCTGGTGGTTACTGAAAATTCTTTGCTCCCGCGCACTGCAGTCCAGCTGGGCGCTCAAACCTGCTGCCAGCATTGGCCCCACTTGCACCTGCTGCTGGCACCTGGCACTGGCTCCAATTGCCCCTCAGGGCTTCTCCACCTCCCTTTGTTCCTAAGGGATGATTGGGGCCAGCAGCCACCTCTCACACATGCTGCCAGCAATGGCTCCACTCGCACCCGCTACTGGTCCCAATCTCTTCATGCCAGCAGTGGGTGTGAGTGGGGCCAGTGCTGTCAGCACGTGAGAGCAGTGGCAGTGGGAATGGGGCTGCCAGCAGACAGGGGGCCAGGGGCCATGGTGGAAGGGGCCGGGTGGGGGTGTGGAGGATGGTCTGAGACCTGCCCTTGTGCCCACTGCAGCCTTGCGGCCCACAGTTCCTTTCAAGGTACACAAATTCGTGCACTGGGCCCCTAGTGTGTGTGTGTGTGTGTGTGTGTGTGTGTGTGTGTGTGTAGTATATATTTTAAATGACCTCTGAAAAGGTTACATTTTAGCTGATACTTGAAATATGAGAAAGAACCAGGCATATGAAGAGCTGAAACTGTAAGGGAATAGAGTTCCAAAGAATGGGAATGGCAGAATAAATTTGGTTCTTCTAAAACCAGAAAGAAGTCTGGAGCTAGGAGGCCAGGGAAGAGGGATACAAAATGAGATCCAAGAGGTAAGCAAGGGCCATATTGCTTGGATTCTTTAGGCCATGGGAAAGAGTTTGTATTTTATCCTAAGTGTACTGGAAAGCCACCGAGGAATCAGAAAGCTATCAGGGTATGGGGTGATATAATCAGATTTCCATTTTTTAAATATTAGCTTCTATGGGAAGAATTTATCCTCAGAGCATTGAAACCTGTTAAAAGTCTTTGGTTGTGCTTGCTGTGGTATTGTTCCACTAAAATTGGAATAATACAGAGATTAGGTGGCCCCTGTATAACAATGATACTCAAATTCATGAATCATTTTGTGCTCTTTTTTTTTTTAGATGACTATGACTACATGCAGTCATTTTTATTATCCATCTCTTTTTTTTTAATTTCTTTATTGATTAAGGTGTCACATATTTGTCCTCATCCCCCCATTCCCATCCCACACCCCTCCCCACAGATGCCCCCACCCCCATTGTCCTTAACCATTGGTTAGGCTCGTATGCATGCACACAAGTCCTTTGTTTGATCTCTCCCCCCTACCCCCATCCTCCCTTATCCTCCCTCTGAGGCCCGACAGTCCGATCGATGCCTCCTTGTTTCTGGGTCTGTTCTTGTTCATCAGTCTATGTTGTTCATCATTTCCCCTAGATGAGTGAGATCATGTGTTACTAGAAATATACTTATAAGAACCAAATGTGAGACGAGCAATAATAGTTATGCTGACAGGCAAATGAATCAGTCTGTAGTGAGTTTCTGGACCAACAGTTCTTTTGAGACCCAATTTCAATGTCCACCAGTTCCTTATGTGTACATGTCGGCACTAACTTTTCAGTTCTGGATAGTGGACAAATGGTGGTAATGCAGGTCCGACTCCCTCTGGTTTAGTCTCGCCCGGACCCAGGGGCATGGCCTCACCCAGACTCAGGGGCGCGCGGCCTCACCTGGACCTGGGACCCAGCATCACCAGGGCCCCGAGGTGTGTGGCCTCACCTGCACCCAGGGGCACGTGGCCTCACCCAGACCCAGGTGCGCGCGGCCTCACCTGGACCCGGGCTCCAGCCTCACCCTGACCCAGCGGCGCGTGGCCTCACCTGAACCCAGGGGCGCGCGGCCTCACCTGGATCATTTTGTGCTCTTAAACAAAAGTACAAATGGGGAGGAAACAGATCCAGGAAATAACCAAAAGCAAGTCACCAAATTTTTAAAAACTACACAAAATAAAAAAATGGGAACTCTTTGAGTTAGAAAATTTTCTTGAAAATTTTTTGAGATTTCTTGAAATCTCCTTCTAAGATTTCAGGAAAACTAATTTCAAATAAAGGCTGGCAAAAGAAAAATCTCCAGGTCAAATACTGTATAGATTTACCATAAGGGTAAAAGAGATTAAGGAGCAAAATAATATCCCTGCAGACAATTAAAACACAATAGAAAGATAGGCACACAGAGCAGATCAAAACTAACTTACTATTTCAATATGATAGGAGGCATTAAGAAAAGTATATAGGAGAAACCAAGATGGCAGCATAGGTAAACACCTGGAATTGCTGCCTCACACAACCACTTCAAAACTACAACTAAAAGACAAAACGGACATCATCCAGAACCACAGGAAGGCTGGCTGAGTGGAAATTGTACAACTAGAAGGAAAGAGAAAAGCACGCTAAGACGCAGAGAAGATGCGGAAGTAAAGTGCAAAGGTATGGAGGCGTGCGCGCACGGAAAGGGCTGGCAACTGAGTACACAGTTGTCTTTTTCAGTCAGAAGGGAGACACAAGCTCCCGATGCTCTGAACTCCAGTTCCGGCTGAGACTCTGGGGACCCAGACTCATACGGGCAGAACTCAAGGGCGGCTTTCTCTCAGAGGTGCTTGCAGCGATTACTGAGACTCGGGGGCCTCTTAGGGCAGGGCTGAGGATCAGCCATTGCTGTTTGCTACACCATGTTGATTTCCTGAGACCCCGCCCCACCCAAGCTGTGTGCAGAGGCTTTTGCATATGAATGGCCTGGCCCTTTGAAATCTAAAATAACCTAACAAACTGTAGCTGGGTCAGAGAGCCCCAGAACTTCCAAAAGCAAGGCCCAAGGCCCCACAGCAGCTTGCATTGCTTCACAGCTGGGCCTCATCTGGGCACCTCCAAACCCAAAACAAAGAAGAGGAATTTGCAGATCTCTCTGTAGCTGCTGCTGGATGGCCTCAGGCAGAGGCTAAATTGGCACCTCCTGGGAGATTCAAGAGCCAGTGTACCCAGGGGTCAGAGTAGGACCATCCAGATTACAACTCCTCAGATCCATAAAGGACACACTCAGGGGGCAGACTCAGTGAGCACCAAAGCCCCACTGAAGCAAGTCTTGCCCCATAAGGGTGTCTCCAGCACAGAAGTTCTCCCATTATAGACACAGCTGATTCTCACAGCCAATTGGCCTGGAGGTCAATTCCTCAAAGTGATACCAACAACAATCAAGGCTTAACTACAACAAGGCTGTGCACACAGCCCACAAAGGGGTTCACCAAGAGTGTCCACCTCAGGCAACTGGGCCCTATAGGACACCTAGCACACAAAGCCACTCTATCAACACAGGGAAGCAGCCAAAATGCAGAGACAAAGAAACAGGTCACAAATGACAGAAATGGAGGAAAACAAACTACTGGATATAGAGTTCAAAATCACGGTTATAAGGTTACTCAAGAATCTTCTAGAAACCGCCGATAAATTCAGTGAGACCCTTGAGGATATGAAAAAGGACCAACTATAAATTAAGCATACACTGACTGAAATAAAGAATAATATACAGAGATCCAATAGCAAACTAGAGGATCCCAAGAATCAAGTCAAAGATTTGAAATACAAAGAAGCAAAAACACCCAACTGGAAAAGAAAAAAGAATACAAAAATATGAAGATAGTGTAAGGAGCCTCTGGGACAACTTGAAGCATACCAACATCCGAATTATGGGGGTGCCAGAAGAAGAGAGAGAGCAAGATATTGAAAACCTATTTAAAGAAATAATGACAGAAAACTTCCCCCACCTGGTGAAAAAAAAATAGACTTACAAGTCCAGGAAGTGTAAAGAAACCCCAAACAAAAGGAATCCAAAGAGGACCATACCAAGACACATCATAATTAAAATGCAAAAAGCAAAAGACAAAGAGAGAATATTAAAAGCAGCAAGAGAAAAACAGTTAGTTACCTATAAGGAAGTACCCATATGATTGTCAGCTGATTTCTCAACAGAAACTATGCAGGCCAGAAGGGAGTGGCAAGAAATATTCAAAGTGATGAATAGCAAGAACCTACAACCAAGATTACTCTACCCAGCAAAGCTATCATTTAGAATTGAAGGTCAGATAAAGAGCTTCACAGATAAGAAAAAGCTAAAGGAGTTCATCACCACCAAACCAGTATTATATGAAATGCTGAAAGGAATATTTTAAGAAGAGGAAGAAGAAGAAAAAGGTAAAGATAAAAACTATGAAGAACAAATACGTATCTATCAATAAGTGAATCTAAAAATCAAGCGAATAAAAAATCTGATGAACAGAATAAACTGGTGAATATAATAGAATCAGGGGCATAGAAAGGGAGTGGAATGACAATTCTCGGGGGGAATGAAGTGTGGGGGGTGCGGGAAGAGACTGGACAAAAATCATATACCTATGGATGAGGACAGTGGGGGGCGGGGGTAAGGGCAAAGGGTGGGGTGGGAACCAGGTGGAAGGGAGCTATGGGGGGAAAAAAGAGGAACAACTGTAATAATCTGAACAATAAAGATTTTTTTTTAAAAAAAAGAAAGGTATATAAAACACAAAAGAAAACATAAATCAGAATTAGAAAAACTTAGAAATGTTGTAGCAGAAAAGAATCAGTTTTAGAAAACCATTTCAGAATTTAAGATTAAACTGGAAAAAAAACACAAGAATAAATAAACATAAGAAATAATGCCTTAAGAGATATAAATATTAAGAAAGGAAAATTAAAAAATAAAAAATTAAGAAAAAAAGAATTTGATAGAAAGTAACAAGTATTAAAGATTGAAATGAAGATAATGCAGAAAAAGAATGAAATCTTACCATTTGTGACAACATGGATGGATGTAGAGGCTATTATGCTAAGTGAAATAAGTCAGACAGAGAAAGAAAAATACCATATGATTTTGCTTATATGTGGATCTAAAAGACAAAATAAATGAACAAGCAAAACAGAAACAGACACATAGATATAGAAAACAAATTTATAGTTGCCAGATGGGAAGGGGGTTAAGAGGGAGGGTTGAAAAAGATGAAGAGATTAAGAAGTGCGAATTGAGAGTTATAAAGATAGTCACAGAGATGTAAAATACAGCTTAGGAAATATTGTCAGTCATACTGTAATAACTATGTATTGTGCCAAGAGGGTACTAGACTTATCAGGGTGATCACTTTGTAAGTTATATAAATCTCTAATCAGTACATGGTACACCTGAAACTAATGTAATGTATGTAATGTTTTAATAAAAAAAATAAAAATAAACTGAAAAAAAGTAAAATGCAGATAATATGAATCCCTGAAGAAGAAAACTAAAATAGGAGAGCAGAATGAATACTAAAAACTGTAATTCAGGAAAACTTGTATGAAATTAAAAAAGAAAATTGAAACCACATATTTAAAGCACATTTTGTACATGAGAATATCAACCTTAGAATGACCAAGAGATAGTCTAGTAAAATTATTGGAGGGAAAGAAGGAAAGATACAGAGAGGTAGGAAAGGAGGAATGTTTGGCTTCTAGAAAAAAGAATACATAACTCAAAAGGAAAGAAAGTTAGATTATCATCAAACTTTTAAAAAGAACATTTATGCCAAAGGAAAATGCAAGGACATATTTAGGATCCTTGCGGAAAGAAAGTGTAAGCCATTTGTTTTATAACAAGCAAAACTGACTTTCAAGTATAAAAGACACAGACACACTATTGTCAATATGCAACAATTCTAGCACTGTTGTTTCCATGAGCCCTTTCTGAGAAATCAACTAGAGAATGAGCTCAAGATAGCCAAGATGACCAGAGGGACATAAGATAAATGATGAGCAATAAATACATAGTAACCTGTAGAACTAAGACTAAACGACAGTTCAGAAAGAAAGAGTAGGGGATGAAATGCACAACATGGTGACTACAGTTAATAATACTGTATTTTATATTTGAACATAGCTAATGCAGTTCTTAAAAGTTCTAATCACAAGAAAAAAATTTTGTAGCTATGTTGGGTGATAGAGGTTAACTAGATTTATTGAGCGGCTCATTTCAAAATGTATACAAATATGGAATCAATATGTTGTACACCTGAAACTAACATAATGTTATATGTCAATTGTACCTCAATTAAAATAAATAAATATAGTTATGCTGACAGGAAAATGAATCAGTCTGTAGTGAGTTTCTTTCTGGACCAACAGTTCTTTTGAGACCCAATATCAATGTCCACCAATTCCTTATGTGTACATGTCAGTACTGACCCCTCAGCTCTGGATGGTGGACAAATGGTGGTAATGCAGGTCCGACACCCTCTGTTTTGGTCTTGGCCGGGCCCAGGGGCATGGCTTCACCCAGACTCAGGGGCACGTGGCCTCACCCGGGCCCAGGGGGCGCATGGCCTCACCTGGACCCGGGTGTGTGCGGCCTCACCCAGACCCAGGACCCAGCCTCACCTGGATCTAGGGGCAAACGGCCTCACCCGGACCCGGGATGATCCAGCTTCACCCAGACCCAGGGGCGCGTGGCCTCACCTGGACCCAGGGGCACGTGGCCTCACCCAGACCCAGGGGGCGCGTGGCCTCACCTGGACCCAGGTGCGCGTGGCCTCACCTGGACCCGGGACCCAGCCTCGCCTGGATCCAGGGGCACATGGCCGCACCCGGACCCGGGATGCTCCAGCTTCACCCGGACCCAGTGGCGCGTGGCCTCACCCGGACTCAGGGGCGCGTGGCCCCACCCGGACCCAGGGGCGCACGGCCTCACCCGGACCCAGGATGCAGCTTCACCCGGACCCAGGGGCGCATGGTCTCACCCAGACCCAGGGGCGCACGGCCTCACCCAGACCCGGGATCCAGCTTCACCCGGACCCAGGGGCGCATGGCCTCACCCGGACCCAGGGGCGCGTGGCCTCACCCGGACCCAGGGGCGCACGGCCTCACCCGGACCCGGGATCCAGCTTCACCTGGACCCAGGGGCGCGTGGCCTCACCCGGACCCAGGGGCGCACAGCCTCACCCAGACCCGGGATCCAGCTTCACCCGGAACCAGGGACACACAGCCTCACCCAGACCCGGGATCCAGCTTCACCCGGACCCAGGGGCGCGTGGCCTCACCCGGACCCAGGGGCGTGTGTCCTCTCCCAGACCCAGGGGCGCATGGCCTCACCCGGATCCAGGGGCACACGGCCTCACCTGGAGCCAGGATCCAGCTTCACCCGGATCCAGGGGTGCGCGACCTCACCCGGATCCAGGGGCGCGATTCATTTGCCTGTCAGCATAACTATTATTGCTCATCTCACATTCAGTTCTTATAAGTATATCTCTAGTGACACATGATCTTGCTCATCTAGGGGAAATGATGAACAACATAGACTGATGAACAAGAACAGAACCAGAAACAAGGAGGCATCGATCCAACTATAGGGCCTCAGAGGGAAGATAGGGGAGGGTGGGGGGAGGGGGGAGAGATCAACCAAAGGACTTGTGTGCATGCATATGAGCCTAACCAATGGTTAAGTTCAACAGGGGGTTGGGGCATCTGTGGGAAGGGGTGTGGGATGGGAATGGGGGGATGAGGACAAATATGTGACACCTTAATCAATAAAGAAATTTAAAAAATAAAAAATAAATAAAAATAAAAATAAATAAATAAATAAATAAATAAATAATATAGTATTTTTTTAAAAAGAGAGAATATGTATAATATGTAGTGGCTATATACTCTGACAATACAGCGTTAATGTAACTATTTTTTATGGGGGAAGAATGGAGGGAGAATATGCAAATTTTGCTTTGTCTTGTTTTTATAGTACTGTTATTCTGAAGCTGTGCTGTTTGATTATGGGATTTAAAAAAATAAGTAGTCTGGTTTATTCTAACTCTATCATTTCTTGTGTCCTTAGAACAGTGGTCAGCAAACTCATTAGTCAACAGAGCCAAATATCAACAGTACAACGATTGAAATTTCTTTTGAGAGCCAAATTTTTTAAACTTAAACTTCTTCTAACGCCACTTCTTCAAAATAGACTCGCCCAGGCCATGGTATTTTGTGGAAGAGCTACACTCAAGGAGCCAAAGAGCCGCCTGTGGCTCGCAAGCTGCAGTTTGCCGATCATGGGTATAGAAGAAAGGAGATTGTGACATAATAGAGAATAAGTTAAGTAAAAGCCTTATTATCTCAAATTTTAAATGGAATTATCAATATGGAATCATGAGATATTTTATCATATACTAGTGACCCAGTGTACGAAATTCATGAACATTAAAAGGGAATTAATTAGAGGGAATAATTTAATATTGCTATTTGCCCTTTCTCTATAATAGAAGTGTCAGAGATGAAAGAAAATTAGTAAAACGTATATGAAAACCTTCCTCCTGTCAGAGTCTGGGGCTCACCACGGGACCCAGAGTCAAGTCCCCGCCCACCCACATGCTCCTCAAAATTGTGTGAGACCCAGACCCGGCTGCCCATTGGGCTAGATCCAGACCTGGCCCTGCCGAGCAGGGGGCGTAGCCTCAGGTCCCCTGGCCCGACACCAGGATTGGGGGCGTGGCCTGAGTTCCCCCAGCCCAGACCAGGGTGGGGGGCGTGCCTTGAGGTCCTCCATTGTCAGGGCCAGCCTAACGGTTGAACTGGGCTGAGGTAGGGAGGTGGGAATTGAGAAAAGAAAGAAAGACAGGAAAGTGGGGTTGGGAGGTCTGCAAGTCATCGAGAGACTGCAGCAGCTTTATTAACTGTGTAATGCCTTTTATACACAAACACTTGAATAGGAGGTCTGTCAAGAGGAATGTACTCTTTGTTGCTCTTAATCTCTAAGGGAGAGACAGAGCAGAAGGACAAATTCTCGGTACAGTAAATCAGGCAGATTCTCATTACAGCAAATCTCAGTAAATAGTTACAGACTTCTTGGCAAGCCATGAAAGGTTGCTCTCATTCTACTGATAGTCACCATCCAAACAAGTCTGGGAAAACTGTGTGGGTAGGGGGCTAAGTCTTGCTAGCCCCTTCGGGTGCAAGGACCATGTCAGCTTACACCCGGTCTCCAACACTCCGTCAAGCCCCGCCAGGTGGGGGGACACGGCCTCAGGTCCCCCGGCCAAGCACCGGGAGGGGAGCATAGCCTCAGGTCCCCTGTCCAGCCCCACTGGGCGTGGGCATGGCCTGAGTTCTCCCAACCCAGCACTGGGGGTGTACCTTGAGGTCCCCTGTCAAGCCCCGCTGGGTGGGGGGCACGGCCTGAGGACCCTTGTCAAGACCAACCAGGCAGGGGGGCACAGCCTCAGGTCCCCTGGCCTGGTGCTGGGCCAGGGGCATGGCCTTAGGTCCCCTGTCAATCCCCACCTGGTGGGGGGTGCTGCCTGAGGTCCCCCAGTCTGATGCTGGGGTGGGGGGAACAGCCTGAGGTCCCCTAGCCCAGCACCAGGACAGGAAGCGCACCTTGAGGTCCCCTGTCAAGCCCTGCTGGGTGGGGGACTCGGCCTGAAGTCCCCTGTCAAGCCCCACGGGGGAGGGGGAGGGCGTAGCCTCAGGTCCCTGCTGATTGCTCGTTAAGGCTCCTTATGGGAACTTGGCCTCAGCTGTGGATGCAGCCATCTTTGTGATGGAGTGATGGTCAATTAGCATATTCCCCCTTTATTAGATAGGATTGGTCAATTAGCATATTCCCTCTTTATTAGATAGGATACCCCTTTTTTTCTTTAGTCCTGTTAACTTAAAAGGACTAGAAATAAAATGGCCATCTTTAGTGTAGTCCTGAAATGGCCCTCTCTCTCTAAAAGACAGGAGGGTTTCTGGAGAAAATGACCAATTCTAGGTCAGGTAGCCAGAAAGCTACAAATGATTACTAGGATCATGTCAAATAGCTGCATAAAGTAGAGAGAAAGGAAATTCAGTAGTTGGAGAGTAGGGTCAGAGTAAAATATTTGTAAGAGTCAATCCAAAATACCTTGAATTATGCATTTGTTGGGGGCAAGTTTGAGTCATCTGTGCGGCTGCTACTGTCCTTGCCAGTTTCCCTTTTTCTTTCCTTTTCTTTCCATATCAACTCTGACAAGTTGGCCCAGTGAAGAGCTACATAATGTGGCCCTCAAACCACACTACACAGCTGCAAATCAAGTACCTAAGTGTCACGAGGACCTCTTAATTGAGTCAAGAGCAGACATTCAAATGGGCAAGCACACACTGTATGGAAAAATCCAGGTTGGTTGATTTGTATATCTCCCTTCCTTCCTTCCTTCCTTCCTTCCTTCCTTCCTTCCTTCCTTCCTTCCTTCCTTCCTTCCTTCCTTCCTCCCTTTCTTTTCTTTCTTTCTTTCTTTTTGTATATCTCTTCCTTCCTTCCTTCCTTCCTTCCTCCCTCCCTCCCTCCTCTCTCTCTCTCTCTCTCTTTCTTTCTTTTTCTTTCTTTCTTTCTTTCTTTCTTTCTTTCTTTCTTTCTTTCTTTCTTTCTTTCTTTCTTTCTTGTATATCTCTCCTTCTTCTTCCTTCCTTCCTTCCTTCCTTCCTTCCTTCTTCCTTCCTTCCTTCCTTCCTTCCTTCCTTCCTTCCTTTCTCCCATGCATTTATTCATTTTTTAAAACATTACTTATAGAGTATCCTCAGAGAACCCCCACTGTGATGTTTATGCTGTGAGGAAGAGGAAAGACTGCAGGCGTGGTCCCTGGCCACAGAAGTTTACAAGCTATGAGAAGACAAGACTCTAAAACTAGATTCAAACAAAGAGCTATCATCTAAACTGATGTGGTGCCAACTGGGAGAAAGATTATCAGGAAATGTTCTTGGCAAAGTTGAGGCTTAACCCTTCTCAAAGGAGGAGGGAAATATGGATTAGGAGGGAGACTCCTGGAGTCTGGAAGAGTATGCTATGGGAAGGACCAAAGCATCTGGGAGTAAAATGGTCCTAAGACAAGGCTGGAGAGAACAAAGAAGAAGAGGCAAAAGGAGAAATCAATGCACAGTAAGTCCTGAATAGGAGCCGCATATTATGAAAACCTCCTCATCTTATCTTCCCAGCAAACTTCTGGACTCAATGTAAAATCTCTAATTCATAGATGAGAAAACTAAAGTGCATGGAAGTTAAGTACAGTCAATACTCGTTCTTGATGGCTTCTGTATTTAGGAATTCACTTACTAACATTTACTTGTATCCCCAAATTAAAACTTGCAGCATTATGTGGTCATTTGTGGACATGTGCAGAGCAGCAAAAAAATTTGAGTCACCTGACACATTCTTGTAAAGTGTACTTTTCATGCTCTATCTACTGACACATTTTTGTGCTTTTTGTTTTGTTCATAATTTCACTGTTTAAAATGGCCACCAAGTGCAGTGCTGAGGTTGCTGTCTAGTGTTCCTAAGCGCAAGAAGACTGGAACGTGCTTTACAGAGAAAATGTGTGTATTAAATAAGCTTTGTTCAGAGGTATAAATTATAGTCTCTTGGCTGTAGGTTCAATGTTAATGATTCAACAATATATATTAAGTAAGAGATCTTTAAACAGAAACACACATCAAACAAGGTAATGCATTGTTGAGTTGATGAAAATGCCGAGATAAGGGGCTTGCAGCAACCTTCTCTGATTTATGGCAACGACTCAATATTCGCTAAGTCAGTATTCACAGCAACTTTATAGAACACAATTACCATGAAAAACAAAAATCAACTGGACTTTGCTCAAGATCACAGAGTTGAGATTAGAAACCTACTCTTTCTGATTCCAGAACCTTTCTACCTGCTTTGGAAGATGTAGCTCCTTACAGGCCACTCCAAAGTAAATATGTTACTCTCCACTTATACATATGTTAGAGAGTCATTTTCTAGACAGAGTAATTTTTAAACTGTGGGTCAAAGAAATGCTACTCTTATTTAAAATCAAAAGAATAAAAAACTGTCATATAGGCAGGTATTGGTTCTTTTTCCTCAGCCCTTCCACTTCATCAAGGCACCATGTTCGGAAGTCCACAGGTCTCAGAGCTGCTTTCTGGTGAGTTCAGAGATGTTTGTTTACTCCACTTCACAGCACACGTCGCTTTGATGCTGCTTGGCATTTACAGTACTTGAGAGTCCTTTGCAAACAAATTGACATGGCATTTGGGTTTAAGTTACAGCAACATGGTTGACAGCATGAGCTGGGCCATCTGGCCTGGCCCTGATCCTCTGAATATAAAAATGTGCTTCCCCAGGACCAAAAGACCGAAATAGGCAAGACTCACAGGCCAATAGGGTTGTTAGTCCACAGGAAATGGCCGAGCTCCCAATTTGGGACAGAGTACAGGGGTAGGAAACCATAAGAAAGGTAATCAAAGTAGCCTTCACTTCTGGACCAGCCCAAACTATCTGGGTATTCCTTTCCTTCCCTTCCCTTTCTTTTCCTGTCCTGTCTTATCTTGTCTTTTTTCTTTCACTGGATGATACAGCGTTGCAATTCAATCCTCAGTGGTGCAAAAGCTGAGACCACTGGAGTCCAAAGGGGTATGCAATGGAAGGACCAAAGCAGCTGGTGTGTTGCTGAGTCTGAGTGATAGACTAGTATATGGGAAAATCGCTGTACAAAGAAGACATTGATTCATGTACAACCTAAGATGTAACTTCATGCTTTTATAAGTTTTTACAATTAAGTACAATTTTATTGTAATTCTCTTCTCAGAAGAGGCATTATAATGTGCTATCTGGGAGGTCATTTCTCCCTTTAGCCATTGCAAGCTAATTTAACATTACATCCTTCTTGAAATGGATCTAGATGTATAAAACAAAATGTTTTCTTTGGATACTGAAGGTACCACACACACACACACTGTAAAGAACTTTTGCTTTTATTTAATAAGTAAATTAAATAATGAATTCAATATTTTCAATAATTGAAGATAAGTTAAAATGAAGGGGGATATGTGTTCCCAAAGATTTTTGGGTACTGATTTAATTATGTTTTATTTAAATCTACTTTAGAAAAAATGTTTAATCTATTTCTCACCCACAATTTAACAGGTTATACCTACTCATACAAAGGAATGAAGCACTCAGAACATGGCTTTTGGTCCTAAATGAATTTTCAAAATTCAAATGAAAAAAAGAAAAGAAATCCTATGAGAGATGTTGTCCTATAAGCTAATATATCAAGAAAATTTAAAAATAAAAAATTTTAAGATTATAGTGACATGTTTTGATTGGCCTTATCTATAAAACAATGAAAACAAAGATTAGACACATGTAATACCTTAATCAATAAAAAAAATTTAAAAAATAAAGATTAAATATGGAAAGTACCTATACTACATTCCTTACTTTTTGTGACCAAATTTTGAACTCCATAATTAAAAAATTTTTAAATTTATCTTTATTGTTGAAAGTATTACATATGTCCCCCTTTTTCTCATTGACCCCCTCCACCCCACATCATGTCACCCTCAGGCCTACTGCACTATTGTCTGTGTCCATGGATTGGGAATATATTCATATAAATTCTTTGGTTAATCTCTTCCCACCAATTGCATACCCCCCCATTCTTGCTTCTCTCTGGGATTCCTCAGACTGTTTCATGCTTGCATGTCTCTGAATTTATTTTGCTCATCAGTTTATTTTATTCATTAGATTCAACATTTAAGTAAGACCACGTGATACTTGTCTTTCTCTGACTGGCTTATTTTGCTTAGGATAATACTCTCCAGGTTCCTCATGCTGTCTCAAAGGGTAAGAGAACCTTCTTTTTTACAACCACATAGCATTCCATGGTGTAAATGTATCACAGCTTTTTTATACACTCATCTACTGATGGGTACATGGACTGTTTCCAGATCTTAGCTATTGTAAATAGCACCACTATGGACATAGGGGTGGAAATACTTTTTTTTTTTTTTATTGGTATTTCAAGCTTTTTAGGATGTAATCCTAGAACTGGGATCATTGGGTCAAATGGCAGTTCTGATTTTAATTTTTTGAGGGAACTTCATACTGTTTTTCATAATGTCTGCACCAATCTGCATTCCAACAGTGTACTGTTTTCCCTATTCCCCACATCCTCACCTGCACTTGTCATTTATTGATTTGTTGATGGTAGCCAATCTGATAGGTGTGAGGTGATACCTCATTGTCATTTTACTTTGCAACTTTCTGTTGATTAGTGATGTTGAGCATTTTTAAAAAATATTTTTATTGATTTCAGAGAGGAAGGAAGAGGGAGAGAGGGAGAGAGAGAAACATCAATGACGAGAGAGAATCATTGATCCACTGCCTCCTTCATGCCCCACTCTGGGGATCAAGCCCATAACTCAGGCATGTGCCCTGACTGGGAATCGAACTGTGACCTCCTGGTTCATAGATGGATGCTCAACCACTGAGCCATGCTAGTCAGGCTGTTGAGCATTTTTTCATGTGCTGTGGACATCTGTATGTCCTCTTTGGAGAAGTGTCTATTTAGGACCTTTGTCCATTTTTTAATTGAATTGCTTCTCTTCCTTTAGTTAAGTGTGAGTTCTTTATACAGTTTAGAAATTAACCCCTTATCAGATATTTTGGCAAATATGTTTTCCCATACAGTGGGTTCCTTTTTGACTTTGTTGATGGTTTCTTTTGCTGTGCAGATGCTTTTTTATTTTGATGTAGTCCCATTTCTTTATTTTTTCCTTTGTTTCTCTTGCCCCAAGAGATGTATCTGCAAATATATTGCTACAAGAGATATCTCAGATTTTGCTGCCTACATTTTCTTCTTGGATTTTTATGGTTTCACAACTTACATTTATGTCTTTTATACATTTTTAAAAATATTTTTTAATTGATTTCAGAGCAGAAGGTAGAAGGAGAGATATAAACCTCAATGATGAGAGAGAATCATTGATCAGCTGCTTCCTGTATGCCCTACATTGGGGAATGGAGCCTGCAACCCAAGCATATGCCCTAACCAGGATTGAAACCATGACCTTCTGGTTCATAGGTTGATGTTAAACCACTGAGAGCCGGCCAGGATCTTTTATACATTTTGACTTTATCTTACCTAATAATAGACAAACATGTAAATTGACTGTACCTCTGCTACACCCACAATTAGGAGTGTGCAAATTAACCTGACAAAGATGGTGGGTTAATTTGCATATGCAGGTGGGGAGTGGCCAGGCGGGGAGGTACGCCTGCTATGAGGGGAGGCGGGGGGCAAAGGGACCTACAGGAGCAGTGCTCTGGCTGGGAGCGAGGACTTGGCAGCTCCCAGGCGGCCTGGGAGCGGGGACTTGGTGGTTCCTGGGCAGCCTGGGATCAGGGACTTGGCGGCTCCCAGACGGCCGGGAGCAAAGCCAGAGGAAGCAAGGCCTATTCTTGCATGAATCTTCGTGCAACGGGCCTCTAGTTCTTGTATATGGAGTAAGTTGGGGGTCTAGTTTCATCTTTTTTGCATGTGTCAGTCCAGTTTTCACAACACCATTTATTGAGGAAACTGTCTTTATTCCATTTTATACTTGTCTCCTTTATCAAATATTAATTAAGCATAATGGCTTGGGTCCATTTCTGAGGGTCTCTGATCCATTGATCTATATACCTGTTCTTGTGCTAATACGAGGCTGTTTTATTTACAACCAGAGGCCCGGTGCATGAAATTCATGCACAGGGGGTGTGTGTGTCCCTCAGCCCAGCCTGTACCCTCTCCAATCTGGGATACCTCTCACAATCCAGGACTGCTGGCTTCCAACTGCTCGCCTGCCTGCCTGCCAGATTGCCCCTAACCGCTTCTGCCTGCCAGCCTGATCACCCCCAACCACTCCCCTGCCAGCCTGATTGACGCCTAACTGCTCCCCTGCTGGCCTGATCCCCCCAACTACCCTCCCCTGCAGGCCTGGTCGCCCACAACTGCCCTCCCCTGCAGGCCTGATTGCCTCCAACTGCCTTCCCTTGCATGCCTGGTCCCTCCCAACTGCCCTCCCCTGCTGGCCTGATTGCCCACAACTGCCCTCCCCTGCTGGCCATCTTGTGGTGGCCATCTTGTGTCCACATGGGGGTGGCCATGTTTGACCATATGGGGGAGGCCATCTTGTGTTTTGGAGTGATGGTCAATTTGCATATTGCCTCTTTATTATATACGATGGCTTTGTAGTATAGTTTGATATCTGGTATTGTGATCCCTCCTACTTTGTTCTTCTTTCACAAGATGGCTGCAGCTATTTGGGGTCTTTTATGGTTCCATATAAATTTTTGGAGTATTTGTTCTAGCTCTGTGAAGTATGCCATTGGTATTTTTATAGGGATTGCGTTGAATCTGTAGATTGTTTTAGGTAGTATAGACATTTTTAATGATATTAATTCTTCCAATCCATGAATATGGTATATGCTTCCATTAGTTTGTATCTCCCTCTATTTTTTTTTTTCAATGCCCTATAGTTTTCCAAGTACAGGTCTTTTACCTCCTTGGTTAAGTTTCTTCCTAGGTATCTTTTTTTGTTGTTGTTGCAATGGTAAATGGGATTGCTTTTTAGTTTCTCTTTGTGAGTTCAATATTGGTGTATAAAAATGCCATTGATTTGTGGATTTTGATTTTGTATCCTGCTACCTTGCTGAATTCATTTATAAGTCTAATAGTTTCCTGGTGGAATCTTTAGGGCTTTATATGTACTATATCATGTCATCAGCAAATAATGTAAGTTTTACTTCCTCCTTTCCAATTTGGATGCCTTTTATCTCTTCTTCTTGTCTGATTGCTGTGGCTTGGACTTCCAGTACTATGTTGAATAAGAGTGGTGAAAGCAGATATCCTTGTCTTGTTCCTATTCCTAAGGGAAACGCTTTTAGTTTTTGCCCATTGAGTATTATGTTGGCTGTAGGTTTGTCGTATATGGCCTTTATTATGTTGAGGCATGATCCCTCTATTCCCACTTTACTGAGAGTTATTATCAAAAAAGGGTGCTGGATTTTGTTGATTGCTTTTTCTGCATCTATTGATATGATCATGTGGTTTTGATCTTTCAATTTGTTTATGTGCTGAATCACATTTGTTGATTTGTGAATATTGTACCAGCCTTGCATCCCTGGACTAAATCCCACTTGATCATGGTGTATGATTTTTTTAATATATTGCTGGATCTGATTTGATAATATTTTGTTAAGGATTTTAGCATCTGTATATATCAGGGATATTGGCCTGTAATTTTCTTTCATTGTAGTGTCTTTATCTGGCTTTGGAATTAGGATAATGCTGACTTGTTAAAAAGAGCTTGAAAATGTTCCTTTCTCTTGAATTATTGAGAATAGTTTGAGGAGGGTAGGTGTTAGTTCTTCTTTGAATATTTGGTAAAATTCATCTATAAATCCATCCAGTCCAGGACTTTCGTTTGCTGGAAGTTTTTAAATTATTGCTTCAATTTCATCAGTTGTTATTGGCCTATTCAGGCTTTCTGTTTCTTCCTGATTGAGTTTTGGAAGAATTGTATGTTTCTAGGAATTTGTCCATTATGCCCAGGTTGTCCAGTTTGTTGGCATTTGGTTGTTCATAGTATGTGCTTACAATCCTTTGTATTTCTGTGGTGTCAGTTGTTATAGCGCCTCTTTTATTTCTGATTTTATTTATTTTGTTCCTTTCTTATTCTCTCTTTGTGAGTCTGGATAGGGGTTCATCAATCTTGTTTATCTTTTCAAAGAACCAGCTCTTGGATTTATTGATCTTTTGTATTGTTTTCTTTTTAGTTTCTATTTCATTTATTTTTGCTCTGATCTTTATTATTTATTTTCTTCTACCTCTTCTGGGTTTTTCTTGCTATTCTTTTTCTAGCTCATTTAGTTGTAGGGTTAGATATTTTATTAGTCCTTTTTTTGTTTCTTGAGGTAGGCCTTTAGTGCTATGAACTTCCCTCTGAGGACTGCATTTGTGGTGTCCCATAGGTTTTTGGTGGTTGTGTGTTCAGTTTCATTTGTTTTCATGAAGTTTTTAATATTTTGCTTGATCTCATTGGTAACCCATTCATTATTTAATAACATTTTGCCTTCATGTATTAGAATGTTTTTGAGGTTTGTTATTGGAGTTGATTTCTAATTTCATGTCATTTTGATTTGAGAAGATGATCGGTATTATATCAATGTTCTTGAATTTGTATAGCCTTGTTTTGTGCCCTAGCATGTGGTCTGTCTTTGAGAATGTTCCATGTGCACTTGAGAAGATTGTATATTCTGTTGCTTTGGGGTGAAATGTTCTGTAAATATCAATTAGATCCATCTGATCTAGTGTGTCCTTTAAGGCTTTGTTACTTTTTCGTCTGGAAGATCTACCTAGTGATGTAAGTGGGGTGTTCAAGTCCCCCACTATGACTGTATTACTATCAATCTTTCCCTTAAATTTCATCAAGAGTTTTTTAATGTATTTGGATGCTTCTATGTTGGGTGCATATATGTTTACAAGGGTTATATTTTCTTGTTGAATCATTCCCTTTAATATTATGAAATGGCCGTCTTTGTCTCTTGTTATGGCCTTTTTTTTTTAAGTCTATTTGTCTCATATGAGTATTGCTATTCCAGCTTTTTTTCCTTTCCTTTGCATGGAATATATTTTTCCATCCCTTCACTTTCAGTCTGTGTATATCTTTTGTTCTGAGGTGGGTCTCTTGCAGATAGCATATATATGGGTCATGTTTTCTTATTCAGTCAATCACCCTCTGTTGTTTTTTTTTTATTAGAACATTTAATCCATTTACATTTAAGGTTATTATTAATAGGTATTTATTTATTGCCATTTTTATTTTATTATTTTTATTTTGCATTTCTCATGCCTTTAAAATGAAGGTTTTTTTATAATATAACAATCAGTGCACTCTTTCTTTAACTTCTTTATTAAGTTGGTTGCATAAAAGATATACTAGTATTCTCATACTGACACTTCTTGTCATGAATAAAATCAACAAAAATAAGGCAATAGCAAGGCATGCTTCACATATAAACAATCAAGTGGTAAGAATACAAAATCTGGCCTGTACATCAAAAAGATTAGGAAGCAAAATGTGAATAAGCCCTGGATTCAGAATATAACTAAAGACACAAAAAGTACAAGCCATGAAGACAAATAGGCAATACAGAATAGGGGAAACCTAAGTGGCCATTAAATACAAAGAAAGATCACCAACCTCAATAGCAATCAGAGAAATACAATTTTAAAACATCAAAGGTTCCTTGTTTATGATGCATAATTTCTTTATCATCCACCATTTTTATTTTCTTTATGGTTATGATCCTCTCTCTCCCTTTCTTCTTCTTAGAGCAGTCCCTTTAACATTTCTTGCATTGCTGGTTTGGTGGCAATGTACTCCTTTAACCTTTTATTTTTTGGTCTGGAAAAACCCCAATGTCAATTTAAATGATAGCCTCACTGGGTAAAAGTCTTGTGTTTAGGCCCTTTCTTTTCATTACTTGAAGTACTTCATGCCACTCCATTCTGGCCTGAAGTGTGTTTCTTGAGAAGTCAGTTGAGATTCTAATGGGAACTACTTTGTATATAATTTGTTCTCTCTCTTGCTACCTTTAAGATTCTTTGTTTGTCTTTAGCATTTGCCATTTTAATTATGATGTGTCTAGGTATGGGTCTCTTTGGGTTTATCCTGAACTTTTATGACATTTTGTTTCACCAGGTTGGGGAAGTTTTCTGTCATTATTTCTTTAAACAGGTTCTCTGTTCCTTATTCATCCACTGCCCCTTCTGGTATTCCCATAATTCTGATGTTGTTATGTTTCATGTTGTCCCAGAGCTCCCTTAAGTTATCTTCCTGCTTTTTAATTCTTGTTTTTATTTGCTGCAATTGGGTATTTATTTGAACCTTGTCTTCCAAGTAGCTGACTTGGTCCTTTCTTTATACAATCTACTTTTAATACCTTCCATTGTGTTTTTCATGTCAGATATATCATTCTTCATTTCTGTCTAGTTGTTGTTCATAGCCTCTATTTTCATTTTCATGCTGTTGTAATTTTCACTAAGTTCCTGAAGCATCTTTATAACCATTGCTTTGAACTCTATATCTGATAGGTTGCTTGCCTCCATCTCATTTAGTTCTTTTTCTAGAGATTCCTTCTTTGCTCTCATTTAGGAGTTGTATCTTTGTTTCCCCATTTTAGCTGTCTCTTTGTGTTTGCTTCTATAAATTAGATAGAACTGCTATGCCTCCCAGTCTTTGTGGGATGGCCTTATGTATAAAGTGTCTTTATGGGTCCAGTGGTGTAGTCTCTTTGTTCACCTGAGCTGGATGCTCTAGGAATGCCTCTTGTGTGCGTTGTTTGGGCTCTCCTGCTGTAATTTGGACTTGATTGTTGATGTCCCATTTGTGCAAGGGATCTCCCCTCTGACTTGCTGCCAGTGAGGTTCAACCCCAATGTCATCATGCCTGCTGTCCAATGGTTGGGGACTCCTTAGACCACAGGCTGGGTCTGCCTTGAATTACACCTTGGTTGACCCTGTTCTGAGCTGTACTTCTTTCCCCCACAGACCTGGTCCTGCAGGTGTCAACTGCAGGCTCTTGGGGTCCCGCTGTCTTTTGCCTCACTGAGCAATAGGGATGGTGTCTATGGTGGGGACCCAAACTGCTGTTCTGCTGTTTGAATGTTTTTGAGTGCGTTTATTGTAGCTGATTTCTAGTATCATGCCATTGTAATCTGAGAAGATGCTTGATATTATTCCAATCTTCTGAACTTGTGGAGACTTAGTTTTTGTCCTAACATGTGGTCTATCATTGAGAATGACCTATGTGCACTTGAGAAGAATGTACATTCTTCAGCTTTGTGTTGAAATGTTTGTAAATATCAATTAAATACATCTGATCTTTTGTGTCACTTAGGGTCAATGTTTCCTTGTTGAGTTTTTGTCTGGAAGATCTATCCAGTGAAGTCAGTGGAGTGTTGAAATCCCTGATATAACTACATTTCTGTCAATTTCTCCCTTAAAAAAACTCCAAGCGTTTTTCTTTATATATTTTCTAGAGGCCTGATGCACGAAATTCATGCACACATACAGTCCCTAGGCCTGGCCTGCGATCAGGGCCATTTTTCCCAGCTGCTCGTAGCTGGCCCTGCCCCCCGCCATCACCCACCCCAGTTCCCCGTTCACCCTCAGGTGATCAGAGCCTGCCAGCCAGGGAAAGAGACCAAGAGGTGGTCAGTGCACCTCATAGCGACTGGTTGAGCGGTCATTCTGGTCATTCCGCCGTTAGGGTCAATTTGCATATTACCCTTTTATTATATAGGATGTACTCCTATATAGGGTGCATATATGTTTTCCAGGGTTTTATCCTCTAGTATCAATCCCTTAGGTATTATGTAATGACCTTCTATGGCCTCTTGTTATGGCCTTTATTTTCAAGTCTATTTTGTCAGATATAAGTATTGCTATCCCTGCTTTTTTTCATTTCCATTTGCGTGGAACATTTTTTCTCCATCCCTTCACTTTTATCCTGTGTGAGTCTTTTGTTCTGAGGTGGGTCACTTATAGACAGCATATTGGTCATGTTTTCTTATCCAGTCAGCTACCCTCTGTCTTTTGATTGGAGCACTAAATCTATATACATTTAAGGTTATTATTGATAGGAACTTATTGTCATTTTTATTCTTTATGCCTATGTTACTCTCTATACATATGTCTTCTTATTATCATAGCAGTCCCTTTAACATTTCTTGAATCACTAGTTTGGTTGTAGTAAAGTCCTTTAGCCTTATTTTGTCTGGGAAGCTCTTTATTTCACCATCTATTTTGAATGATAGCCTTGCTAGATAGAATAATCTTGGTTTCAGATCCTTGCTTTCCATTACCATGAATACTCCATGCCATTCCCTTCTGGTCAGTAGAGTTTTTGTTGAGAAATCAGCTGACAGCCTTATGGGATCTCCTTTGTAGGTAACAAATTTCTTTCTCTTGCTGCCTTTAAGCTTCTTTCTTTGTGTTTAATTTTTGACATTTTAATTATGATGTGTCTGGGTATGGACCTCTTTGGGTTCTTCTTCGCTGGGACTCTCTATGCTTCCTGAACTTGTGTCACTTTTTCCTTCACCATGTTAGGGAAGTTTTCTGCCATTATTCCTTCAAACAATTTCTCTATTCCTTGTTCACTTTCTTCTACTTCTGGTACTCCTATGATGCAGATATTGTTATATTTCATGTTGCCTTTCAGTCCCATAAACTGTCTTCCTGTTTTTTAAATTGTTTTCTCCTTTTGCTTTCTGATTGATATTTTTCTACCCTGTGTCCTATTCAAAGTTCCAGTCTTTTGCTTCTTCTAATCTGCTATTTATTTCTTCTAGTGTATTCATTATTTCTGCTATGTCATTCTTCATTTCTGACTGGTTGTTTTTCATAATTTCTATATCTTTTTTCATGCTGTTGAGCATCCTTATGATCATTACTCTAAACTCAGTATCTGATAAATTGCTTATCCCCATTTCATTCAGCTCTTGTTCTGAAGAATTATCTTGTTCTTTTATTTGGGGCTTGTTTCTTTGTTTCCCCATTTTGTCTGCTTATTTGGGTGTGTTTCTATGTATTAGGTTAGATCTGCTATGACTTTCAGTCTTGGTAAGGTGGCCATAGTAGGTCACTTATGGAACCAGTGTTGCAGTATCCCTGATCACCAAACCTGGGTGCTCTAATATTGTCCCTGTTGCACATTATGTGGGCCTTCCTATTATAATTGAGTCTTGATTGCTATTGGCTTATTCATGCATGGGCTCAACCCTCAGGCTGGCTGACAGTGAGGTTCAACCTCCAACACAGTGTGCAGGCAGCATGCTGTGCAGTTGCTTATCACAGGAAGCGGAATTCTTCTCTGGAGTGTTTACAGCCCACCAATATCTACCTGTGGATATACTGCTTGTGAAGCTTATTGGATCCTTCTCTGGTGTTGTCTGAGGCTGACCGCTGGGATTTATTGGTTTTGGGCCTCTTCAGATGGTCTCTGGTGCGAGCCAATGCCAGACGCTGTTTCTGACTGGCCATGAGTACTCTGTTTGGATGGAAAGGACCAAGTTGCACACCAAAGTCTGCTTTTTTTTCTAGACCCAGGTCCAGAAGCAGGTCAGGCAAAAACTCAAAGTGCTCAGAGATTTGCCTCTCCCTGCAGGCTAATTGCTAGTCTCAGTCACTTAATTAGCCCCAGGCTGTGGAGTTCAGCAATGGGTAAACTCTACAGGGTGGGGCCTTCCAATGGGTGGAGCAATTTCTTCTCTCCCCCTCCCCCACCCACCACATGCTAAATATGCCTGGATGGCAAAAGTCTGCCTGAGAAAATTTTCTGTGCAATATGGGGTAAGGACTCAGCACAGTGATCCAAGTTGCTGTCTATTCTAGCTCTCTCCCTAGAGCCACCAACCCCAGATTCTTTTCACACAGCTCTAGTCCACTCTGTCCTTCCTTTGCCAGAGTGCAAAGTAAGTGACTGCACACGAAATTTTGCATCTTGGCCCTTTAAGAGGATGCCTACCTTTCCAGCCATCTCTCCCTGGCAGACAGAAACCTGCTGCTTTTCACAGCCATATATTATGTGGGCACCTTTCTCAATTCTGGTGCTCCGCTCTAGGTAGCCTTGCTTGGAGTTTTTACCTCAAACTTCTCAGGGGGAACCTCTTACAGCTGAGATAGCCCTCCAGAATGTCAGCTGCTATCTATGGAAGCCCATCCAGCCCTCTCACACCTCCTACCAGTCTAAATGTGGTCTCTTCTTTATGTCCTTTGTTATAAGGGTTCTCTCCAGCTAGTCTTCAGTGGGTTATTCAGGAGGATTTTTCTATATTTTAGTTGTAACTCCAATTTGGTCCTGGGAGAATGTCAGTGTAGCTTCCACTTAATCTGCAGCCATCTTGGAATCAATATTTTTTATTCCAAAAATTTAAACAAATTGATATAGCTTATCTACCTCTGGAAGGAATTGCCATTTACAGCCTTGCCCTTTAATTACCAGGATATAATTGAATGTTACCTATTTCAAAAATGCCATTTAATTGGATGTGATTAACCCTCTATGAAAGAACAAAGACTACATTTTACATGTGGGAATTACATTGACAAAGTCTTCCTAAGAAAACTCATCTGCTCTATGATATAACATTTCAATCTCACAGATAGTAAAGAATTTTACTTCCTGGCAGACCAGAAATATTAAAAAATATGGAAATCTTAGATTAATACTAATAACCATGATAAAATTCCTCTCACTTATAAGAATAATTTGTACAAAACCTCTAGACAGAAGTTAATTCTAAAGCTTTAATATCATGTGGCTCTAGTTTTGTTACATATAAAAAGAAGGTATTTATATATTATTTAACACCTCTTGTTATGCCTATATAAATAAACTGGTCAAATAAAATAAAGTACAATTAAATAAAAATCATGATAGTTTTATTTATCAGTGAAATAATTAGTGAAAGCATGAACATTGATACAAATCTGGCAGGTTTGGGGGCTGGGGACATGGCAGTATGGAAAAGATATCTTTGCTAGCAAAAAGAGACATGCAGAAAATCTCCTTCTGCTGATATTATCACAGCTAGGTGTGATGACTGGAACTGCTGCAGCCATTCTGCAACCGTGAGAATAAGCCAGGATGTCAAGCAGTATGAATCTCAGTCCTTACTTTACCCTCACTTGGGTTCTTGATTCAGACTTCTTTTTATATGTGATGCATTTTCTTCTTTTGTTTAAGTGAATTGAATTGAGGATTTTCTTTTTCTTGCAGCCCAAATCAGACTAACTTTTAAAGATCCCAATGAACTTTCCCATTAACATCAAGAGTCTGGTGCTCATAGTAATTAAATCAGGTAAATAATGTAAAGTGTCCCGGACAGTATATTTGCTCTTAGAGATTTTACAATAGGAGATATGTACAGAAATAGAAGGAGAGAATGTTTCAGGGCACATAAATGGCATTAAATAGTGAGGGCCAAAAGTAACTGACTGGATCCCGATTGAAAAGATCCCAGTGTCCCCAAGGAACAGAATAGGGTTGAGGTAAATTAACAAATGATCCCAAAGATTATGGTTAAAGAAACACTTCTAATGAGAAATGTCATTATACAGAGAAGCATCTTCAGAAACATGTGCCAAAATTATCAGTGGCATGAACCAGCACAGTATGGAAAGGTCCAAAGTCTGAGGTTCCTGCATCGTATGAAAACAGTTGCCCTCTTCATGAGTGCACTTGAGCACCCAATGGCAAGAACGTGAATTCTAGAGGTGTACAGCAATGCTTCAAGACACCCACACATATCCTCCTGCATCCACTGAGTTGAAGGGCAGTGAGTGAGGCAGAGGGACAAGAGTGGGCATCTCACTCACTGCCAGGCCAGGGCTTCCAGTCTCAACACAAAATCGGTCTTTTTTTATATGATGTGGTCGTTTCATGTGCCATCAGGAACCCTAGCAATTTTGTATCGGTAAACGATGAATCCTTTCCTGGTTTTGTTTCAGAGAAATAATGCTTCCTACTGGAAAGGTACATTAAAGATGATCCATATAGGCCTGGCTGGGTGGTTCAGTTGGTTGGAGCATTGTCCTGTACACCAAAAAGGTTGTGGGTTCCATCTCCAGTCAGGGCAGGTACAGGAGGCAGCCAATATCAATATTTCTCTCTCTCTCCCTTTCTCTATCTAAAATCAATAAAAACATAGCTTCGGGTGAGGATTAAAAATAATAATAAGGGAAAAGACTTCTCTCCACTCTCTTAAAAAAAAAAAATGATCTGTCTAATCACCCATTTCACACACAGGGAAACTTAAGGCTCAAAAGGGTCTTGTGACTTTTTCAAGATCTCCAGGCAGCACCTAGATATGTTTATTCACCCAAAATATACTCTTATTCTCAACAAACATAATGTTACTTATTCTGCCAACAATTCACCTTGTCAATATTATTTTGAATTTAAATTTTATATTCCAAGATGCTAACAACTCTACTTCCATTGCTTTGGGAACTGACCTGATTTCCAGATTTTGTGTGTTTGTTTTGGTTTAGTGGTGGAGCAAAAACAAACAAACAAAAAAACAAACAACCCTGACAAATAACCACAGCCACTAAACATAACAAAAGATATTACTACAATGAAATGTGTATTTTCTTTGCTGTCCTCTTAAAATGCCAAGGTCTTCGAAACAGATTTTAGAAGGTTGAAGAAGTTTTAATGCCAGAAAAAGTCACAGCAATAATTCTTATTAACATGAGTTGTTCTTACCACACATTCATTATTTATGATCAGAGCATTAATTCTCTAGATCCATAGAGATTAGATAGCAATCAATGTTTATTTAATGTTGATGCAAAACTGATCATATTCTGATAAGTAGCCCAACAGAGCTCATGTAATTAATGAAGCTTACTTTCTGTAAAAATCTAAGGATATCTACAGACTTCCTTCTAGTGGTAAAAAACCTGAACTTAAAAATGCAAGCTTTTAAAAGAAAAAAAAAAATGCAAGTTTTATACACCCAGCTATAACTGTTTGAACAGCAAGACTGCTGTTTCAGTGTTTCACTATATTGACCTGGCAATCTCATTTCAAGTTGATTTAAGAAAAATTAACTGAAAAGTTATGTTGCCTGTTGGGGACAGTATTGAATCCTTACATTACAGGACAATGCAATTGTAACAATCTCTAAGAAACATAGATTTATTTCAATAGAGACATGCTGAATACAAAGGGCTGAAATAAATGAGTTTTCATTAACATAAAATAATAGAACATTTTAATAAAAATTAATATTTTTTCTTGAACATTAATTTACCAGACACTGAATAACTGCACAAGTTAATAAGTGTAATGCAAATAAACCTATTTTTCTTGTGCTCTGAAAGCAAAATATTTCCTGTTGTGCACACCAAACAAGTCAGTCCAAGACTAATGACGTGGCAATCAGCTGCTAAAATATTCGCTGCTAGAATTAGTGGAGAGAAATGGTGCTCCAGAGAAAAGAATGCAACATGATTATAGTAATCAGTCATTAGAGAACGTTGTAGTTCATTATTAATAATTATGTATAACAGGATATTGTAAAAATTAAGTTACGAAATTTTTTTTTAAATATATTTTATTGATTTTTCACAGAGAGCAAGGGAGAGAGAGCTAGAAACATCGATGAGAGAGAGACATCGACCAGCTGCCTCCTGCACACCCCCCACTGGGGGATGTACCCGCAACCAATGTACATGCCCTTGACCGGAATCGAACCTGGGACCTTCCAGTCCGCAGACCGAGGCTCTATCCACTGAGCCAAACCGGTTTCGGCACGAAATTTTTATTAAAACACTAGAGGCCCAGTGCACGAAATTCGTACACTCCAGGGGGTCCCTCAGCCCAGTCTGCACCCTCTTGCAGTCTGGGAGCCCTCAGGGGATGTTCAACTGACACTCCCCCCTGGGGAGCGGGCCTAAGCCGTCAGTCTGACATCCTTAGCGCTGCTGCAGAGGCGGAGAGACTCCTGCCACCGCCACTGAGCTCACCAGCTGTGAGCCTGACTTCTGGCTGAGTGACATTCCCCCTGTAGGAGTGCACTGACCACCAGGGGACAGCTCCTGCATGGAGCATCTGCTCCCTGGTGGTCAGTACGTGTCATAGCAACCTGTCATTCTGCTGTTCAGTCAATTTGCATAAATTAGTCTTTTATTATATAGGATTTCTTACATACCGTTATATTGGCTAGGCCTCAAAAATATTCGTTGTGGACCATATGCGGCCCGCGGGCTGTGAGTTTGACATGCTTGTTCTATAGTTTCTTAAAACTTTTATAGAACTTGCCTATAAAATAATTTGGGTACCTTTTAAAATAGGAATATCTTTCATTACAGATTTAAGCTTTTTACTTTCTTCTTTCCTCAATTTTGATAAGCTTTGTTTGTAGAAATTTGTCAATTTCATATAAACTTTTGAGTTAATTGGCATAAAGTTGTTCATAATATTCTCTTATTGTCTTTTTAAATTTTCTCTATTCATAATCTGTTCCTTTAAATTTCTAACCTTAATTGTGCCTTCTCTGTATTTTTTTCTTGATCTTTGTTTCCACAGAAGTTTCTAATAAAATCAATAGATACTTTTTTAAAAATCAATTGTTGGCTTTGTTAATTCTATCTATTGTATCTTTGTTTTCTATTTCTTTGATTTCTGCTCTTACCTCCTTCCTTTTACTTTTTAAAAAAATAAATCTTTATTGTTCAGATTATTACAGTTGTTCCTCTTTTTTCCTCCCATAGCAACCCTCCACCCGGTTCCCACCCCACCCTCTGCCCTTACCCCACCTCCCCACTGTCCTCATCCATAGGTGTACGATTTTTGTCCAGTCTCTTCCCGCACCTCGTACACCCCCTTTCCCCAAGAATTGTCAGTCCACTCCCTTTCTATGCCCCTGATCCTATTATATTCAGCAGTTTATTCTGTTCATCAGATTTTTTATTCACTTGATTTTTAGATTCACTTGTTCATAGATATGTATTTGTTGTCACTTTGTTGTTCCTAATTTTTATCTTTACCTTTTTCTTCTTCTTCCCCTTCTTAAAGAATACCCTTCAGTATTTCATATAATACTGGTTTGGTGGTGATGAACTCCTTTAGCTTTTTCTTATCTGTGAATTTCTTTATCTGACCTTCAATTCTAAATGATAGCTTTGCTGGGTAGAGTAATGTTGGTTGTAGGTTCTTGCTATTCATCACTTTGAATATTTCTTGCCACTCCCGTCTGGCCTGCATAGTTTCTGTTGAGAAATCAGCTGACAGTCATATGGGTAACTAACTGCTTTTCTCTTGTTGCTTTTAATATTCTCTCTTTGTCTTGTGCCATTGGCATTTTAATTATGATGTGTCTTGGTGTGGTCCTCTTTGGATTCCTTTTGTTTGGGGTTCTCTGCGCTTCCTGGACTTGTAAGTCTATTTCTTTCACCAGGTAGGGGAAGTTTTCTGTCATTATTTCTTCAAATAGGTTTTCAATATCTTGCTCTCTCTCTTCTTCTGGCACCCCCATAATTCAGATGTTGGTATGCCTGAAGTTGTCCCAGAGGCTCCTTACACTATCTTCATATTTTTGGATTCTTTTTTCTTTTCCAGTTGGGTGTTTTTTGCTTCTTCATATTTCAAATCTTTGACTTGATTCTTGGGATCCTCTAGTCTGCTGTTAGATCTCTGTATATTATTCTTTATTTCAGTCAGTGTATGCTTAATTTATAGTTGGTCCTTTTTCATATCCTTGAAGGTCTCACTAAACTTCTTGGAGGTTTCTAGAAGATTCTTGAGTAACCTTATAACTGTGGTTTTGAACTCTATATCCAGTAGTTTGCTTTCCTCCATTTCTTTTATTTGTGACATGTTTCTTTGTCTCTGCATTTTGGCTGCTTCCCTGTGTTGATAGAGTGGCTTTGTGTGCTAGGTGTCCTATAGGGTCCAGTGGCTCAGCCTCCCAAATTACCTGAGGTGGACACTCTTGGTGTACCCCTTTGTGGGCTGTGTGCACAGTCTTGTTGTAGTTAAGTCTTGATTGTTGTTGGTATCCCTGGGAGGAATTGACCTCCAGGCCAATTGGCTTTGAGGATCAGTTGTGTCTATGATGGGAGAACTTCTGTGCTGGAGTCACCCTTATGGGGCAAGACTTGCTTCAGTGGGGCTTTGGCGCTCACCAAGTCTGCCCCTTGAGTGTGTGTCTCATGGATCTGAAGAGTTGTAATCTGGATGGTCTCACTCTGACCACTGGGTATACTGGCTCTTGGATCTCCAAGCAGGTGCAAAGTCAGCCACTGCCTGAGGCCACCGAGCAAGAGCTACAGAGAGATCTGCATATTTCTCTTCTTTGTTTGGGGTTTGGAGGTGCCCAGATGAGGCCCAGCTCTGATGCAATGCAAGCTGCTGTCCAGCCTTGGGCCTTCTTTGGAAGCTCTGGGACTCTCTGACTGAGCTGTAGTATGTTAGGTTTAAATTGCAAAGGGCCAGGCCATTCATATGCAAAAGCCCCTGCGCACAGCTGGGGTGGGGTTGTAAATTGGGTGAGGCGGGGCCTCAGGGAATCACCAGGGCAGAGCAAAAAGCAATGGCTGACCATCAGCCCTGCCCCGAAGAGGCCCCCGAGTCTCTGTGCCCCGTGGCACCATGCAGGAACAATGATCGCTGTAAGCACCTCTGAGAGAAAGCTGCCCTCATGTTCTGGCCCAATGCCAGACAGTCCAGTTTCTCCCCGTATGAGTCTAGGTCCCCAGAATCTCGCCCGGAACTGGAGTTCAGAGCAGTTGGGAGCTTGTGTCTCCCTCCCGATTGAAAAAGACAACAGCGTACTCAGTTGCCAGCCCCTTTCCATGAGTGTGCCTCCATACCTACACACTTCACTTCTGCACCTTCGCACCTCCTCTGAGTCTCTATGCTTTTCTCTTTCCTCCTAGTTGTATATTTTCCACTCAGCCAGCCTTCCTGTGGTTCTGGATAATATCCGTTTTGTCTTTTAGTTGTAGTTTTGAAGTGGTTGCGTGAGGCAGCAAGTTCAGGTGTTTACCTATGCCACCATCTTGGTTCTCCCTTCCTTTTAATTTTTAAGTAATTATTTTATTTTTGTTTTGAAATATCATGTTAGGTACTTATTTTCAGCTTTCTTTTCAGATATCAGGACTTAAGGCTATAAATCTGTCTCCAAGTATCACTTTTGTTCCACTTCACAACTGTTAATATATATTATGGTCATCACTCAATTCCAGTATTTAAAAATTTCCTTTATAATATATTCTGTCAATCTTCAGATGTATGAAAACATTTTAATGATCTTTATGGTACTGTGGTCAGAAAACAAAGCATAGTCTACATAATTTCAGTTCTTTGAAATTTGTTGAGAATGAGCTATAAGGCTAATATCAATTTTTGTAAAGGATACATGTGTGCTTGAGAAAGGTGTGTATCATCTAAGTTAATGCTTTGTTCAAGTAGTCTGTATCTTTGCTAATTTTTAACTTAATAATTGAGAGAAAGAATTAATTCACCTATTATGATCATGGATTTGTCCCTTAGTTTTTCCATTTGTTCATATAATTTGAAGCTACCTTACTAGTGCATAAATTTAGAATAATTATATATTCCCAGTAAAATGAACCTTTTATTTTTACGGTGATAATGCTTTTTTTTTTTTTTTTTTGTCTTAAACCTGTTCTTTCCCTGTTGCTCTCAACTTTCTTTTCTTTTCTTTTTTTTTTATAACTTGCCAGGTATATGTTTTCATCCTTTAATTTCCAACCTGTCTAGGACATGGTATTTTTTCAAAGCATGAGTTTCACTCTGATATTGGGGAAGAAATAAAAATGAAAATTAGGGAAGCCTGTGGCATTTGTGGTCACTGTTGTATAGACAAACTCTATGGTTACTTTAAGTAATAAATCTCAAATTCAAACTTGAAGTGTTTGGTCTAGTATATTAATTAACACTCCAATTACTTCTCTTCCCTCTCCCACCAAGCTAAGGCTGGTCACAGGTGAGTAGGGGAGAATGTATCTTGGATCCCACTTCACGCCTATCCCTGTGCTTCAACCCATGGAAGAAGGGGCCAGCCCCCAGCACTAGAGCCTTGGTTTCCAGAAGAAAGAGGCATTCTGGGTGGGGCTTGTTTTTTCTCTCACTGCTTTGGGGAGGTGATATGCTCAGTTTCCTCTTCACAGACTTCTTCTTTTTATGATGGCATCATGGTGAATCCTGGAGGGTGGAATAAGGAGTGGGGAGAGATGGGGGAGAGAGAGCTCTGACCTGTGATATGGTGGTAGGCAATCTCTCTGGGATTGGCAGCTGCTTCTAGGAGATTTTTTTTCCCCCCATGGGAACTTCCCCCTTCAGGGTGCCTTTCCTTCAGCTAGATGCCACTCTCCAACTTTGGCCCTTGAAATCCTCCACATCTTATTGCTGAGCAATCCTTACCTTGGCAGGCCTTTCTTAGACAAAATCTCTTTTAAATGACACCAAACCTTTCCATTACCCTGGTGCAACATCTGTGGCCAGGATTCTGTGCCATGAACCAACCAGGCCAGCTGAGGGGAGAATATCACTTTCCAGGCACCACCAGGTGGAGCTTCCCTACAGCTGCCTTAGGCCTCCTCAGCTCTCTCTAGCCCAGATTGGGAACCAGTGACAGGACACCCAGCAAGTCCCTCACTACTTGTGAGTGTTGGTGGTGGGGGAATGGGGCCTCACAATGCAGCTTTTTCACCAAGAAATTCTTTCCCCTCTCCACACATTCAGCTATTTCATATTGTCCCTTATATGTAAGACTAGAGTCCTGATGCACAAAATTCATGCACTTAGAGGTGGTCCCTCAGCCTGGCCTGTGCCTCCTGCAGTCCAGGAGCCCTCGGGGAATGCCAACTAACAGCTCAGCTCAGCAGTGGGACATCCTTAGCACTGCCAAGAAGGCGGGAGAGGCTCCCACCACTGCCACTGGGCTCGCCAGCCTTGGGCCAGGCTCAGGGATTCTGGCTGATTGGCGTTCCCCCTGTGGGAGCGCAATGACCACCAGGGGGCAGCTCCTGTGTTGAGTGCTGCCCCTTGGTGGTCAGTGCGCATCATAGCAACTGGTCATTCTGCCATTCTGTCTATTTGCATATTAGCCTTTTATTATATAGGATTTTTTTTATTGGCCTGTAAGATTCTAGTATCTTTTCTGAATGATACCATTGTAATTAGCTATCTACACTAATAAAAGAGATGCAAATTGACTGTACCTTCGCAATGCCCACCAGCCAATCAGGAGCATGCAAATTAACCCAACAAAGATGGCGGGTTAATTTGCATACAAAGGCGCTGAGCGGCTGGGGGCGGGGCGGGACGCTTGTGTTGTCACCAGGGCGACGACGCAGGCGTTCCGCACCACCCCAGCCGCTCAGGGCCTCTGGGCAGCGTGGGAAGGTGAGGCCGGAGCAGAAAGAGGTGGGTCTGGGGCCAGAGCGGAAAGGTGGTGCCGGCAGCCAGGGAAAGGAAGGCCCATTCTTGCATGAATCTTTGTGCATCGGGCTTCCAGTTTATTAATAATAGGAAAGGAACAAAGGGAAGGCCAGACATTATAGGCATGTTCCCTGGAAAACATTGGGGGAAGGAGACTGGACAAAGGGAAGACAGATGCATTCCCAGTAAAATTGGGCTGACATAGGGAAGGTGCTTGCTGTCAGTCACACCTAAGAACAGAGGTCATTGGCTAGAATGGGCGTGACCACTACAAGCCTGTGAAGATTTGGGATACATAAGCCCCTAAACAAAGGAGTTTGCTCTTATGCTCCCTTGGTTTTCTTTGGACTTGTGTGACTCTGGGCTTTCGGGGATCTTTTGATACTGCTTTCTTGCATTTGCCTACATGCAATGGACTAATGGATTGTAGCTAGCCTGATATTGAACTGGACCCAGCTCCAACATGGAAAAGACACTCTGGACACTGGTTTTGCATTTAGCCTTACTGAAACCCCAGCTACACTTCTTCTATGACTGGACTAAGGGAAATAGGACTTTGGAAAACCCAGGGGTATAATTCCATGAAAATAAAGATCACCCATTCTCCCATGAGAGTCTCAGAAAATTCCTTTTCTTGGGATATCACAAGAACTCCATCCCCAGAAGCACCCAGTTGGAAAGAGGACCCCCCGCTTTGTCCAATGTCATAACCAATTCTCAAAACTCTTACCCATTCACAGTAAAGCCATGCTTGCTTGGATGGTCTTTCATTTTGTCTTCTACTGGTTATGGCTCCATATCCTTGAGCTCTAAACAGCTCTGCCACTTATTCATAGATCTCTAAACATCAATTCAAGGAAGCTCCAGATTTTAAATAATCCTTCTGCCAAGAAAACTAACTTCTTCAAATGCAAACCATTAAATTTTAAATTAGTTGCTCTCTGCATTTGAATGTTCAAGCATTAAGAGTTTTTTTTGTTTTTGCAGCAGAAGAAACTATATACTGGAGTCAGGGAAAAGGGGGAAACAAAATGTTACAGGCAAAGAGGGATTAATTATTTCTGTTATACTTGCCTTTTGGATTACATTACTATGATTGCAAGCACATTTCTCCTTCATAAGATCTGCAGATCTATAAATCAACTGTCAGTGACATGTGGAGTGAACTGAGAATAGCAGTGAAATGCAAAAAAGAAAGCCACAGGGAAGAAGGCTGACACTGGCATGGGATAGGAGCCAGGGACCCATGGTCAGATAAGTCAACATTTCCAAAGGCTACAGAGGAGCTCATGGGGAAAATGGAATTAGGGATCAGGGCCCAGGCAGGGAAGGAGCAACCAGAAGCTTAGAGGTAAGCTTACGTGTTTCTAAATCACTAACTGTGACAGATTGAATATTCTGGAGAGCCACTGTTGCAGAATTTACCAGGCGACTGGAAAACACACAACAGGTACTCAGAAGATTCAGGAAAAACCCTTTATTTGTAGATGTACTAGTACAGTGACTCAGGGGAGTCAGTTTTCCAAAGCCTGAGTGATGAATATGGAGCAAGCTTTCCTTTTGTCCCCTTAGTTTGTTTCCTAACTTCCGGGCTTTTGTGGTGGGCTTTCGCAGCTCTACCTAAGTCAGTTAGAATGGGGAACTAAGATTACATCTAAAGGCTTGGCCTAGGTAGCGCCAGTGACCTCCCCTCTGGCTAAGCTATTAAATTCTTGGTTTATGGTCCTTGTAAACTGGGAGTATTTAGGAAACAGATTATTGTCTAAGGAAGGGGCAGTGACTTATGTAATTATAGGCTAACAAGAATGTGTGTCAGAATATTGGTTATTTGCACAGATTCAGATTGCTAGCCGCCCCCCTCCCCCAATTGTCTTATATTACCCTTCATTCATCCTTCTTGATCCTCAAGCTGATTTTCAGCTTTGGGGATTCAATAGAAGACGCAAAGCTAGGAAGTAGGTAGGGTGTTCAGCAGCTCGAGTCTTTTTCATCTTCATCACCCAAGGGATTGCAATGACAGTCCAGAGATCTGGTCTAGAGTAACATCTGGGGCTTCAGGGCTTACTGATTCTATCTCTATTAGCTGTCCTAAAACCTGTTGGCTTTCTTAGAGGAAGGGAGAGGGCGTCTACATAGGTTTCTTCATTTCCGGCTTCAGAGCAAATTGGAGTGGTGAGAAGCATGTCTCAGGGTCCCATCTATTTCTCTTCCAGATGGCCCATTGTCCTTGCTCTGCTCATGTCTGTCTAACTGCCTAACACATCCCCTCAAAGATCTTGGCTCTGAAATCTTTCAGGGAAAGTGGGTATCGGTGGGCTCCTCTAACTGTTTCAATGCTGAGGAGGGGTAAAGTTTTCTTTCCGAGTCAAGAGATCCTTGCTCTCTGTCAGAGGTACAATGAAGCACAGAAGGAGGTCGGCTTGTGACCTGGCAGAGACAAACTTTATTATAAAATTTAGTATTATTGAGCAATTAGAACAGCAAGAGTTACAACAAATGGTCTGGTGGAAGGGAAAATAAAACATTTCAGTTCTAATAATTTCCTATTGAAATAGACTTTTTCTACTTAAAATCACCCTTATTTTTATTAAAGAGCCAAATTAAGACCAATTTATCTATTGCATTAAGTCTAGTTTCAATTTGGCCTGATTGTTTGCATAAACACAATAAAAATGGTAACTGACCGCCTTTACCAAATTCCATGATTGAGTCCCAATGTGTCCCTTAGGGCATAGAAGCCAAGGCATCCAGCTACCTTCAGGACTGCCTGCAATATCTGCTGGGTTAGGTGAATTCCTCACCAACATCTGTGCCTGCAGTGGCTCCACCCAGGCCTGTGCCATAGGCTTCAAAGCCCATCTCAGCAGCCCTCCTACTTGTTGTGGCCTAGAGTGCATGGGGGTTCAGCAGGGACACAGAGGCACCCTTGCTCCTCCCCTTCCACTCTCACCAGCTACCAGCGATGGCAGGGTATGGGCCTGACGCTCCAGCCCATCCATTTTCAGGGCTACCAAGCTAGATACCAGACTTTCTCCATGTCACTCTTATTGGCTTCAAGTTTTCAGAGTCCAGACATGACTCTTTAAAACATGACACTCAAGTCAAAGTTTTTGGTCAATAAAACCACCATTAAAAACCAGTCTTATTGAATTTATGCAAAGAAATGCATTGCCATGATTCATTCATTAAGAATTGCCAAATTTCAGAGGGATCATATAGGGAGAAAAATACACTAATTTGCTTTAAGATCTTCTGATTTTTCTTGCCAGTCCTTTCCATGGACTCTTCAGAAGATGTAATATTTTTCCAAATGCATTATACCAAAACAATAACTGTTTCCAAATGACAAGAAGAAATTTAAAATGACATGATTATGGATTTTATTATAATGCAGATGACATGGAATGTTGTCCTTTCTGTAAAGACCAACATGCTATAATATTATCCTATAAAATAAAAGCGTAGCATGCAAATTGTCCCCCTGACCTGAGTTCTTTCGGGAGTTCGACGAGGGGGCGGGCAGGCCAGGGGAGGGGAGGGAGGCCCTGGCTGGTGGCGGCAAAAAAAACACAACAATACAAAAGATCAACAAAACCAAGAGGTGGTTCTTTGAAAGGATAAACAAGATTGATAAACTTCTAGCCAGGCTTGGCAAGAAGCAAAGAGAGAGGACCCAAATAAACAAAATCAGAAATGAAAGAGGCAAAGTAACAACTGATCCCACAGAAATACAAATGATTATGAAAAAATATTATGAATAACTCTATTCCAACATAATGGACAACCTACATGAAATGGACATAGTCTTAGAAAATACAAGCTCCCAAAACTCAATCAAGAATAATACAAAAATCTAAAGAGGCCGATAACTACCAAAGAAATTGAAGCAGCAATAAAAAATCTTCCAGCAAACAAAAGCTCTGGTCCGGATGGCTTTACATGGGAGTTCTACCAAGTATTCAAAGAAGAACTAAAACCTATCCTCCTCAGACTATTCCAAAAAATACAAGAGGAAAGCACACTTCCAAGCTCATTCTACGAATCCAGCATTACCCTATCCAAGACCAGATAAAGACACCACAAAAAAAGATAACTATAGGCCAATATCCTTGATGAACACAGATGCTAACATCCTCAACAAAATTCTAGCAAATCGGATTCAGCATTACATTAGAAATATCATACACCATGACCAAGTGGGATTTATTCCGGGGATGCAAGGATGGTACAATATCCGCAAATCAATAAATGTGATACATCACATAAACAAACTGAGAGGCAAAAATCACATAATCATATCAATCGATGCAGAAAAAGCATTTGACAAAATCCAACACCCTTTTTGATAAAACCTCTCAGCAAAGTGGGAATAGAGGGATCATACCTGAACATAATAAGAGCCTTATATGACAAACCTAGAACCAATATCATAATCAATGGGCAAAAACTAAACTCATTTCCCATAAGAATGGGAACAAGACAGGGATGCCCACTTTCACCACTCCTGTTTGATATAGTACTGAAAGTGCTAGCCATAGCGATGAGACAGGACGAAGAAAGAAAAGGCATCCAAATTGGAAAAGAAGAAGTAAAACTGTCCTTATTCACAATGACATGATACTATACATAGAAAACCCCCAAAGAATCCATCAAATAACTACTGGACCTAATAAATGAATTTGGCAATGTAGCAGGATACAAAATCAACACCCAGAAATCTATGGCCTTTTATACAATAATAATGAACTCACAGAAAGAAAAGCGGGGGGAAAAAAAACAATCCCATTTACCATTGAACCAAAAAAATTAAGATATCTAGTAATAAACTTAACTAAGGACGTAAAAGACCTGTACTCAGAAAACTACAGGACATTGAAAAAAGAGATAGAGGAAGGCATAAACAAATGGAAGAACATACCATTTTCATAGATTGCCAGAATCAACATCATTAAAATGTCCGTACTGCCTAAAGCAATCTACATATTCAATGCAATCCCCATTAAAATACCAACAGCATATTTCAAAGATTTAGAACAAACTTTCCAAAAATTCATCTGGAATAAAAAAAGACCCCGAATAGCCACAGCAATCCTGAGAAAGAAGAACAAAGTTGGAGGGATCACAATACCAGATATCAATCTATATTACCAAGTGACGGTTCTCAAAACTGCATGGTATTGGCACAAGAACAGACACATAGACCAATGGAACAGAACAGAGAACCCAGAAATTGACTCAAGCCATTACGCTCAATTAATATTTCACAAAGGAGTCAAGAGCATACAATGGAGTCAAGACAGTCTCTTCAATAAATGGTGCTGGGAAATTTGGTCAGATACATGCAAAAAAATGAAACTAGATCAGCAACTTACACCATACACAAAAACAAACTCAAAATGGCTAAAGGACTTAAATGTAAGATGGGAAACCATAAAAATCCTACACGACTCCATAGGCAGCAAAATAGCAGATATATATTGTAACAATATCTTTACAGACACAGCTCCTAGGGCAATGGAGACTAAGGAGAAAATAAACAAATGGGACCACATCAAAATAAAAAGTTTCTGCACAGCAAAAGAAAGCATCAACAAAAGAACAAGAAAGCCCACTGTATGGGAGAACATATTTGCCATTGATATTTCCGATAAGGGTTTAACCTCCAAAATTTACAGAGAACTCATAAAACTTAACAAAAGGAAGTTAAACCGTTCCAATCAAAAAATGGGCAAAGGATCTAAATAGACACTTTTCGAAAGAGGACATTCAGAAAGCCAAGAGACACATGAAAACATGCTCAAAGTCACTAATCATCTGAGAGATGCAAATCAAAACAACAGTGAGATACCATCTCACACCTGTCAGAATGGCTATCATCAACAAATCAACAAACAACAAGTGCTGGAGAGGATGTGGAGAAAAAGAAACCCTTCTTTACTGCTGGTGGGAATGCAGACTGGTGCAGTCACTGTGGAAGACAGTATGGAGTTTCCTCAAAAAGTTAAAAATGGAACTCCCATTTGACCCAGTGATTCCACTTCTAGAAATATATCCCAAGAAAACAGAAACACCAATCAGAAAGGATATATGCACCCCTATGTTCATAGAAGCACAATTTACAATAGCTAAGATTTGGAAACAGCCTAAGTGCCCATCAGCAGATGAGTGGATTAAAAAAAGGTGGTACATCTACACAATGGAATGCTACGCCGCCATAAAAAAGAAGGAATTTTTACCATTTGCAACAGCATGGATGGACCTGGTCAGCATTATGCTAAGTGAAATAAGCCATTCGGAGAAAGATAAATATCAAATGATCTCACTCATATGTGGGATATAATGATCAACATAATTCGATGAACAAGAATAGATCCAGAGACAAATGGTGGTGGTGGTGGGGGTGTTTAGAGAGCAATCAAAGACTTGTATGCATGCATATTAGCATATCCAATGGACACAGGCACTGAGGCGGTGGGAGCTTGCCTGGGGTGTGAATGTCTGGGGGGCGGGTCACTTGGGGAAAAAGAAGACAAATGTAATTTATAAAAGTAAAATTAAAAAAAAAAAAAAGAAAAAAAATGTTAGCTATAAAATTCATAACGTCTTTATAAAAGATGAAAAGCCCATTTTTATGAAGAAAATAATAAAACTATATTGAAGGGAAGATCTTTTAAAAGATCTATCTTGCCCTGACTGGTTTGGCTCAGTGGATAGAGCGTCGGCCTGTGCACTGAAGGGTCCCGGGTTTGATTCCAGTCAAGGGCATGTACCTTGGTTGCGGGCACATCCCCAGTAGGGGGTATGCAGGAGGCAGCTGATCGATGTTTCTCTCTCATCGATGTTTCTAACTCTCTATCCCTCTCCCTTCCTCTCTGTAAAAATCAATAAAATATATTAAAAAATTAAAAAATAAATAAATAAAAGATCTATCTTAGTGGGCCTACTCAGTATTATAGAGAAAACAAGAACAGTCAAAAATAACAAGACATTGTTAAAATTAAAACTTAGGGGACATTTTCAGACCAAGTACAAAAACATATAATATAGGTATAACAATTACATTAGATGTTGGTATACGCATAGACAAATAGATCAATAAAATGAGTCCAAAAACAGATCCAGATAGATGAAGACATTTAATTCATGATACCTGTGTCATTTTAAACCAGTGGAGATAAGAGAAACTATACAATAAACTGTGTTAAGAATAGTAAACACTTAAGGGAAAATTAAGTTAGAGCACAATTATACAAAAAATATAAAATTAGTCTCCAGATGAATTGATTTAATGTAAAATAAAAAAAGTGTAAGTATTAGAAGAAGAAACAGGACAATACTTTGAAAGTCTTATAAGCACAAAACCCAGAAGCCATAATGAAAAATACTGATAGATTTGAGCTCACAAAGAGGAAAAATTTCTAAATATGATAGAAAAAACTTTTTTTAAATTTTAATCCTCACCAGAATTTTAATCCCATTGATTTTCAGAGAGTGGAAAGGAGGAGAGGGGGGAGAGAGGGCAGGAAGAGAGAAATAGCAATGTGAGAGAGACACATTGATTGGCCGCCTCTGCACATGCCCTGACCTGGGTCGGGATCGAACCTACAATCTAGGTATGTGCCCTTGATTAGAATGGAACTGGCGACCCTTCAGTGCACAGGCCAATGCCCTAACCACTGAGAAACACCAGCCAGGGCAAAGATACCATTTAAAAGAAATCACTACAAGATATTTTCCACATATTTAACAAGAGGATAATGTGAGAATACTTGAAGAGCTCAAAAAATACACTTTTAGCATAGTATATGCCTGCCCAAAACTGCAGTACCTACTTATAAGAAATAAAATGTATAGTGTGGCTAAAGTCTATAACCTGTCCCTTTGTACCCAGGTATAAACAATAAAAAGATTAACAACTAAAGAGAAAAATGGGCAAAGAATATGAACAAATAATTCATAGACTAGAAACAAAAATCAAAACAGAAACAGGCAACAATGCTGTTTCATTTGTAATTGAAGAAATGCAAATGAAAACTAAGTAATTTTGTATTCACTGGGTTGATAAAAATAAAAAACAGTATTAATTGGTGGACTTTTTAGAAAGCAATTTAGCACCCAAGTATAGGATCCCAAGGGGCTTAATGCAGAAGACTATATAGTGTTAAAGGAACTCCACAATTCTCTGAATAGGAATCTGTTTCTGACAGGAAATCTGGCACTCCTGCACAAAGACATATACAAGGGATGATCATTTACCGCATTGTTTGTAAAAGTGTAAAATGCAAATAACCCAAAAGTCCATCCACAGAACAGTGACTAATAAAATCATGGCATGTCTATACAATGGACATTATGCAACTGTTAAAAAGGGCAAGATAAACTGATGTGCTGATAGCTCTGTAGGAACATTAAGTAGAGGAAAAACTATGGAAAGGTACAGTATGATCCTTACATAAAAACAAAAGATATATAGGATGTTGCCAAAAAATATATACACACTTTGAATAATTATAAAGGCAGTATTTATTAATATACTTTTTTTTTTCAAAATAGAGCTATCAGCTGTTAAAGTGTATATACTTTTTTTTTTTTTGACACCCTGTATATATAAGTGAGAAAGTGACAGACTAAAATTCTAATCTACTGAACTGAGGAGTTACTTTCATATTTTGCTCTCAATGTCTGTGTTGTTTCTATCTCCTCCCTTTTTAATTTATTCTTTAAAAACCACCATGTTAAAAGTTTTCTTATCTTCTGCAAAAGCTGTTGTCAGTAGCACCCTTTGATAGCTATCTTTGAAATTCAAAGACCTACACAATGTTCTCCTAAACTACTTATGCAAGGAAATCTCCCTACAATTCAAAAGGTTCTCCACTTCAGCCAAACTGGTATCAATTACCAAATGAACCTAATCTTGTATGCACCCAACACCCAAACATTCACATACCATCTAAAAAGTGCTAACAGTATTTCCTCCTCCCACATTTTTTATACATGGTAAATATAGGCACCCAAGGGGCTTAATGCAGAAGACTATATAGTAAACCCAGTTAAACTTAGCTCAAGAATTTATATTACGCAACATATTTACATTTTTATCCATCACTTTCTAAGACCTCAGTCTGAAGCATTTTATGTACTTTCAATAAACAGAAAGCAGTTTTGATTTAACTAAGTTATTTGAATTCTAGTCCAAATCAATGGTGTATTAAGACCATCAATTCTGATTGGTTCTACTTTGTGACCTTTGGGCAAATCTAGGTTTATTTGTAAAATGTTCTTAACATGTGTTCCTCACAATGGGAAATAACTTAGGGAAACAGGTAGCAGACTATTCAATTAAATGTGCCTAATATTATGTTCACTCTCTTGACTAAAAAATCCCAACACAATATCAGAATTGTTATCACTACTTCTTTAACAAGTATTAATATTTATTCATTCAATGTTGACTTGATGATTAATATTTGAGGTGCATACAGAAAGAGTATGGTTCTGGAATAAAACATTTGATCAAAACCTCAGCTACCATTTTAGCAATGAGGAACCTTGAATAAACCACAATCTCTGGTCTTTGGGCATGCCATCAATTACCACACAGAGCTATAGTACCACATGAGCTATTTGTAAACAAATTATCAGGTTCCTTCATAAGGTCTGTTATTTATCTACATTTTAATAACATAATTAATTTGGTTTATCAACATTTTTGAGTACTAGTGCTGAGTGCTAGAAATAGACTAGTAAACAAAAACAAATACCTTCTCTGTCTTCATGTAATTGACCATACTGGAGGCAGTGAGATTGTGCTAAGTGCTAACGGGAGAGGTAAGCTAAGAGGGCACATAATAGTGTGTGTGTATGTGGGGATGTTCCGTTCATGGACAATCAAGAAAGGCATCCTTAGGGAAAATGTGTAGGAAATAACTAGATGTAGCAGAGGAAGAGTGCTCTAATCATAGCTTATAGAATATGCTTTATCTTTCTTGTGTCTATATACCTTTATATGCACTCTAATACCTCTGGCAACTAGGTATAAGGGACTGAAAGAATAGTGTAGCTGGCACAGGTGATGAAGAAGAGACTGGCTAGACAGAAGCGACCAAAGATGCAGAGCTTTGTAGCGCACATTATCCTAAATGCAATGGTAAACTGTTACAGGGTTGTAGGGGTTATACTGTTTTTGTTGCTGCTGCTGCGGGGGATACATGAGATCACTATTTCACAATTGCGTAGCTTCACTAGGAACATGAATTTGAGGTCAAGCAAGAGTAAATGTCAGCAGACCAGTATAGAGGCAAAGAAATGATAACTTAAAGGTGATTACGCTAGTGAGAAAAAGTAGAAAACTTTCACATCTTCTGTGGTACATATATACCATGGAATATTAGCCATAAGAAAAGATGAAATACTGCCATTTGTGACAACATGGACCTTGAGAATATTATGCTAAGCCAAATAAGTCAGTCAGAAAAAGCTAAGAACCATATGATTTCACTCATATGTGGGATAAAACTGAAACTCACAGACACAGACAGCAATATCGTGGCTATCAGAGGAAAGGTGGGTGGGAAGTAGTAAAGGGAGTCAAATATACGGTGTGGGCACACAATGCACTATACAGATCATGTATCAGAGAAATATACACTTGAAACCTGTATGACCTTATTTAACCAATGCCACCCCAATCAATTGAATTTTAAGAAAAGTAGAAAAGTTGCAGGAATAACCAGGAGGTAAATTCAATATGACTTGATATGGGGGTGAGGAATCAGAGCAACTTCTAAATTTCTCATGTGCATTACTAGTTCTATTTTCAGATATATGAAGATGATCAGATCTGGAAAAGTTATACCTTCAGTTTTGAATATGTTGAATCCAGTATTTTTAAAAATTAAAAAAAAAAAGAGTCAGATCTTGCCACTCTTCTACTCAAAACCCTACAATGGATTCCCATTGAACTTTGAGCAAAACTCCCAAGAGGCATACAGGTATATTCTGGCTGTTTTCTTTTCTTTCCTACCTCTTTATCCCTTGGTCACTTTTACTTGAAACCTTATCCTTCCTGAAATCCCTGATGTACTCAAAGTTCATTCTTTCTTAAAGACATCAGTACATGCTCTTCCCTCTGCCTGTGACACTTTCCCCCCAGGTATGCATATGTCTTGATCCTCACTTAAAAGTCCATACTTGGATGTTCTCTTTTCAGAGAACCTTCTTTGGCCCTAGCCAGCTTGCTCAGTGGATAGAGCATTGGCCTGCAGACCAAAGGGTCCCGGGTTCGATTCCAGTCAGGGGCACGTACCTTGATTGTGGACTCCTCCGTGATCTCAGTGCATGCTGTAGGCAGCCAGTCGATGTGTTTCTCTCACACAGGTATTTCTCTTTCCCTCTCTCTAAAAAATCAATGAAAGAATATCCTTGGGTGAGGAATAAAAAAAAAAAAAAAAAAAATTACAAAAAAACCTTTGGTTATTCTATATAAAATAGCCTTCCCACTGAGAAGCTAGGCTGGAATCTCCTGCAGCCTTGCCGCGATAAAAGTCTGTCTATAATATAACACAAGTCTTACCCTAAAGACTTTTGCAATATATGGACTAAGTCTAACCAAAACTGAAATCCAAACCTAGTGCCATAGATTGAAGTGATGAATCTTTATAAGGCCTAACAGAAAATAAGACAAATCCCCTTCTGGGAAGTGGGGGCATCATATCAACTTCACATCTTTGGTTCTTTTGTACACACAGTCCTGCATAAAAGAAAAAAAAATTACAAGGGAGAAATAAGTATGACTGGACAAATGTGACTGATAATCAAAAATATAAAAGAATCAGATCACAGGATCAGATCCAGGGATGATTCAGATGTTGGCATTACATAATTCAAATCTTTGTCAGCTATGTTATAAAAATAAAAGAATAAGAATAAAAAGATGGAGATTTCAATAGAGAAATAAAATCTATACAATTAAATATTCTGAAACTAAAAAATACAATATTTGAAATTAACTAACTGTATGGGTTAAATGGAAAACTGGACATAGCAGGAGGTAAAATTGGTAAATCTGAAGATGGGTTAATGGATATATCAAAATGAAGCACACAGAGGAAGAAGACTGGAAAGAATGGAGAAAATAAAAAGCATATGGGACACAAAGAATATAATATATTTAAAATGAAGTGTGAAAAAGAGAGAAACAATAATAGAGAAGTCATGTGAAAAGATAATGGCCAAGAAGTTTTCAAAACTGATATGATACATCAATCACAGATTCAAGAGCTCAGTAAACCCCAAGCAAGATAAATAAAATGTTAAGAACTGTAAGTAGGTTCATCATGGTCAAACTGTTTATCAAAGATAAAGAGAAAATCTTAAGTAGCCAGAAAAAAAGACACATCATCCACAAATAGTAAAAAGGTTTTTGGCTCACTTTGCAACAGAAAATATGAAAACCAGAATAGAATAACTTTTAAATGCCCAATAAATAAAATTACTAATCTAGTAATTGTTGTAGCCAATAAACCGGCAGTCGGACATCCCTTTCACAATCCGGGACCACTGCCTCCTAACCGCTCGCCTGCCTACCTGCCTGATTGTCCCTAACCCCTCTGCCTACCTGCCTGATCGCCCCTAATCCCTCTGCCTGCCAGCCTGATCGCCCCCACCTTGCCCCCCTGCCAGCCTGATTGCCCCTACCTTGCCCCCCTGCCGGCCAATGATAAACTTTGTTATTGGAACAAAGTTTTGTAGCCAATAAAAATACCCTTCAAAAATGAAGATGTGATTAAGACTTTCAAACAAAATCTGAATAAGTTAACTGCCACCAGACCTGCATTATATGTAATACTAAAAGAAGTTCTTCATGCTGAAGGAAAATTAAGATGTAAGCAAAAAACTATAATTAAACACACAACACACACACACAAAGAAAAGAATACTAATTAAAGAAATAATATCATGGCATTTATAACCACAAAATATATAATTATAGCACAAAGAGTAGAGAGGAGCAAACGGAATTGAACTGTTTTAAAATTCTTGGATTGTTCAGGAGGTAATAAAAGCATTAATATAATAGACTATAAGTCAAACATAATCAATCTGTAACTACTAAAAAAGATATAGTCAGGCATAACTAAAAAGCTAACAGAAGAGATAAAATAGTAAGAAGCAATTTACTGAGCCCAAGAAAAGAAAATTTATGAATAAAGAAAAGATTGGAAAAAGAAAATAAATAGAAGATGGTAGGTAGGCTTAAAACATATAATATCAATCTATACTAATAAAAGGGTAATATGCTAATTACACCAGGTCAACTGGACATCTTCTGGATCTCTGACTTCCTTCCAGTTAGGGGGCAACCAGGCCAGCAGGGGACCAGTTAGAGGGCAACCAGGCCGACAGGGGACCAGTTAGGGGGTGACCAGGCCGACAGGGGACCAGTTAGGGGGCAATCAGGCTGGCAAGCAGAGGCAGTTAGGGGCAATCAGGCAGGCAGGCGAGTGGTTAGGGGCGATCAGGCCAGTCTGCAGGGGACCAGTTAGGGGTGATCAGGCAGGCAGGTAGAGTGGTTAGGAGTGATCAGGTAGGCAGGCAGGTGAGCGGTTAGGAACCAGCAGTCCCAGATTGTGAGAGAGATGTCCGACTGCCAGTTTAGGCCTGAAATTCGTGCGGGGGGTTGGCGGGATTCCCTCAGCCCGGCCTGCACCCTCTCCAATCTGGGACCCCTTGTGGGATTGAGTCTAAACCAGGAGTCGGGACATCCCTCTTGCAATCCAGGACCACTGGCTCCTAACCGCTCACCTGCCTGCCTGCCTGACTGCTTCTAACCCCTCGGTCTGCCAGTCTGATCGCCCCTACCTTGCCCCCCTGCCAGCCTGATCAGCCCTAACTTGGCCCCCTGCCGGCTTGATCACCCTTAACTTGCCCTCCTGCTGGCCTGATCGCCCCTAACTGCCTCTGCCTGGGCCCCCAGTCTGGCCTCCCTCTGTGGGAGGTGACCTGGCAGATAAGGGGAAGACACTGCCCCATTACCCCGCTGCTGCTGCTGCCACTGCCAACCTGAGCCTCAGCCCTTTGCAGCTGCTCATGGCTGCCTGAGCCTTGGCTCTCACAGCCGTTGCAGCTTTGTCTAGAAGGATGTCCGAAAGACGTCCACTCTAATTACCATATTACCCTTTTATTAGTATAGATTTGGGGACCATTACAACCACGCAGAACTTAAGAAAACACATGATCTTCACTTTGGGCTGTCATTTTACAGTATACTTTGTGCAGTATTTTAACTTCCCTCAACTTTCCTTTACCCACCCACCCTTAAAATGCAATCTATTTTGGGGAAAATGATCAGCAAAGTGATTCTAGTAGGTAGAAGTTTTTTTGGAGGGGATAGGGTCATGAAAATATTTAAAAATGGAGCATGCTGATGGTTGTACCATTTGGAATTTACTTTAAAAAAGCAGTTCATTGTACACTTTAGTTGACACGTACAGTATGTGAATTATATCTCAACAAAGCTTTCTTTTATTTCTTTTTAAATAAAGACCAGTCTTATAATCAATTGCAGATGTTTTCAGAGGCCTCCTAGGATTTGCTTACCGTGTACCAAACCACGGCTGCGACTCCAAGTTGCCTCCAGTCCTGGTGGATCTGGATGGTGTGGTTTGCAAAGGAGAAGGTGGCAAGAGGCTTGTGGAATTTCTGTAACCCCATTCCCGCGGTCTCCTCATAGGGCACCAAGGCCATTTCCACTGTGCCAGCTCTCTGCTTCCTTTAACCTGTTAGGCAAAAGAATCCTGCATGCTCTGGCCAGAAAGTGCATTCTCTCTTAGGTGGCCCGAATGCTCTTTTTAAGGTCATTTTATGGATTCAAAAGAATAAACAGAGATGTGGAAAGCTTTTGTCAAATTCCTTTCACATGGTTCTTCCAGTCTCATGGGAAGTGAGATGTAGCTCTGAATTCATCCCAAAGGGTGTCTTTGGGCAAAAGCACCCAGAACAGCACAATCCTGCAGGATGCCCTACACACTTCTCTGTCAGGACTCAGGGGGGCTTGAGGGTGAGCAAGGCAGCGGTGCCAGCACAGAACCCAGGAGAAGGTAGGGCTTTCTACACTGCCCAGGCCCGCATGGACTGCAGCTGCATTCGCTGAGGTGGGCAGGCTGTTTCTGCTGTTTTGTTTTGGTCTGGCCTCCATCCCGTCTGCCACTGACCGGTGCCTGCACTGAGGCTGTGAACCGTTTGATGGTCCTACTTTTTGATGGGTGGTGGATGCACTCCAACCTCCCAGAGACTGGCCAGTTAGACAATGGCGGCGCGGCTCTAGGTCCAGAACAGACTCCAGTGTCCTGGGCTACGAGGCCTCCCGGGGCTAGGGGCCACCCACGGTCTGAAGGCCAGTCACGCCCCCTTAGCTCCCTAGCCTGGCGTTGGTTGAGCCTTCAGTTGTTTTGGACATTACAGACCCTGGGTTTTTATGTATTAGGAAGATTATTGTTTCCTTATTCTCCCACCATCCCTATAGAGAATGTAAGCTCACCAAGGGCAGGGGCTTAATCTATCTTGATCAAACTTTATCCTCCACTACTAGCCCAGCACATAGTAGACACTCAATAAATATTTGCTGAGTAAATTAATAAAACTGCCCTTAATAATTTTTCTTAGTTCTTACTTTTAAAGTTTACATTATACATTTATTTTCTTCAGTTATGCAATACTTTCACTTAAACAGTATTTAGTAAATCTGTCAGCCAAGATATTGCATGAGAAGTTTAAATAAAAAGTTTGAAAAAATGTTAGTGGGAAATATTATTTTCTCTTATAAAACAAAGGCTCCAAAATTAAAAATCATCAAAATTTGCCTTTCACCATTAAGTAAACATATTTAAATATATGTAGGTACATAGATTCACATAAATAAAATAATACAATTATATAGTAGCTTTCATGTTTATTCAACTTCACAGAAAATCCAATAATGTGTCTGAAAGTTGGTTATCTAAATACCAATTGTTCATTATGGTGACATAATACTATATGGTAAGGGAGATATACCTAAATTAAACCAATTCTTAAATTCCTGACATTTTTCAAGTGGGCAAACAGGAAATCTTAAAAATTATACTTATAAGTTGTAAGATGATACAGAATGTAATTTAACCTATAATACCTGGAACAAGTTTTATAGCCACATTTGTAATTTACATATACAGTGGAGATCACTGAAAAAGCTTCTTGTTGCACTGCAGCAAAAAATTTTATTGTAATGTAGATTAAATGGATTTGCCACAGAGTGCAGCAAAATAATCTCACTGAAGAATCACAAGATTTTAATAATGGAACTTGTTACAGTGAGTTAAATGTTTTCTCAATTTTTTACAGTACATATTTCAAAATGAACATTATCACTGAAGAGCTTGCTAACCACTGTTAGCATTTAGTATTTTATACTTTTTACTTTAGTTATGGTATGTGGCTCTCCAAATGTTAGTACATGAAATGTTAAGTTTAAACATAATAAGATAGTCCCTTAAGATGAAGACACAGGACAAAATTTTGATAATTACTGCACCTATTTTTCTACAGAAAAATGGAAAATATACATCATAATTCTCCCAAAAGGGAACAGATGTGTAAGAAAATCATAGTCATCGGCATTAAACAGAATCTACAATGAACATTTTTGTGATCTGATGTACAGAATTAATGTACAATGAAATCTGATTAACTATGATCATGCAAATAAAAATCCTCCACAATCATTTTTTGTTGTTGCTGTTTTATAAAATGGTCTTAAAGATATACTTCCATAAACATTCCTGGTGCAATTTAGTCAATGACAAAAATACAAAGCTATCCCTTAGTCTTATCTTATAGATTTATAACCATGCCTTTGTACTGCTGGAATAGAAACAGCGTGTTTGGGAGAACTGAGTTAATGAAATGTTTAAAAACCAATGTATCTTGGTCCAACATTAGCTGCCTTGATATACAGCAGCCACCCATAATCACTGGTGTCAGTACTATTGTAAATAAAGAATAGCTAAATACTGAGAGATTAAGACACAAATAAAAACATTTTTTTAAAATAAAAGACAGTTTCATTAACATGAAGAAATCTCTAAAAAAATAATAATCACATTAATTGTGATATGCATTGGAAAATAGTAAAATGTCATTTTCCAAAATAGTTTCTTTATTATATCCCTCATCTATTATCACCAATCTTGGAAACATACCATAAACATAATAGTGTGTTACATGAAAATGCTCCATTATTCAATGTGATAAATTTAACAAGTTAGAATATGATTTTCTTTCTGATGTTAACCATGAAAAAAGAAAAGGACAGCACCTGAAATACTAAATGAATTTAGCTACACATAAAGTAACAACCTATAAGTTTGGTTCAAAATACAGTTTACAAAACTGTAAAAGTATACTGCCTTATGTAATTTGTTTCTATAATTTTGTAGCTTACAATAAAGAAAAGAAAAGATCATCTCTAAATCCAAGTAAATTTCCACTTTTCCCAATCAGGACAAAGTGGAATTTCATTTAAAAAGTTCGTAAGACTGTAATACCTACTACAGTAGCTCATGTAGTTCGATATATCACTCCCACTTTGTCCTTCCTCCCAAAACAATGTTTTTGGCTCCAAAATAAAAAACAATAATAAACTCTTAATGAAAACTATGTTATGGGGCAATCTATCATATACTATGACTAACTATGAATTTATAGAAAAGAGCACATTCCATTTTTAGCATTTTTTCATAAACATGCAACTCACTATAAAATACAAAACACTTGTTTTCAAGAACAGCCTTATAAAGACACACTGCATCAATAAAATTTTTTTTCTTTCTGATTACCTTTACATTGTTATGAAGAACTGGAACTTTCCTAATTTGTATATATCAGATTTTATATTATAGTGTAATAATTTGCATTTTCTGAACATGTTCAAGAGGAAATATCTATACACAATAACATTCTAGACTATTAAAAACTAATTCAAATTACAGAATTTTATTGATACAGTAGATTATATGAACTGAAAAGGGATGATAAAATGGGATAAAGATTTCAGTACATTATTTTATAACACATTCTTTAAAATTAAAATATTTTAAATCTCTTTTTCTTAAAATTTTCATTGCCATAGGAGGCCAGAAAATTCTGGGACCAATACTGAGGTGTAAAATAATCAACTTCAGGAGTATTTCACAATTTGTGTGGTTTCCTCCCATCAGAGGCATCGTTCAGGTGTAATAGCAGATGATTTAGCACCTCTGAAGGTTAAGGGTGCCTAGGGGTAAACACTAGGTAAGATACACAAGGGAAAGAGACCATTTAACTCTCCAACCAATAGTGACATCAAGAAAATGACACTATTTGTTGAAAAATAATTTTTTCACAGTAAAACTGCAGAGTATACAAATACAAACACTGACAGATGACTGCTTAAGATCTATCCTAACAAACTCTTTTCAAAGCAATAGATCCAATAAACAGTTGGGCACTGTCAGTTTAAAGCCACAGATAAAAGCTATACAAGCACACTAGAAGTCAGAAACATTAAAAAAAAAAAAAAAAAGGAAAAATATATTTACAAGTTTCTTCTTTAGTTTATTTCTACATAGCCATAGCAAATTACACTTTCACAAGTCAATGTTATCACCATGCGTATGGCTAAAGTGTGACCACAAATATATGAGGTCATCAAAGGGAGGTCCAACTGTTCACTCTTCAGCAGTCCCATTTTGTGCATCAAAGGTTTTATTCAGCCTCAAGCTTGATGAAAAATGATATTTTGAGTGTTCACATAGAAATTATTAATTACATTTGTTCATCGCCTTTCTCTTTTAGAACTTCTCCGCCGTACCTTAAAAGAAAAATCATCAAATGCTTAATTAAAATGGGTACACATTTATTAGACATAGGAATAATAATTTTTTAACCAATCATTATTCTTACTTGGTCCTGATTTTCTTTGCTTTTCTCTCATTGAAACCTTTCTCCTATTTTAAATTGCTGCCTTGGCATCACTTATTTAGACCTATATAATATTTGAATGTTCATAAATAGCTTTTCCCAGAATAGCAAGAGAAAAATCATTCCTTTTCTATTTAATAATTTTAAAAACAAATGATCAGAAGTCAATGTAGACAGCAAGAAAATCAATTGCAAATGTCATCTTTTTACTTATATTTCTGTGATAAGACAAAATTTGATACTTATGAACTTAGGCTTATAGCTGTCATTCTGGGAAAACAGTTATTGAGTTTAGATCCTAACAACTATCAAATACATATAAGTCAGCTAAAATTCAGACACATTCCCATTAACTGGCAATAAGTACTGAAAGCATAAAACTTTAGTTCAAACAAGAGGAATATAAAAAGGACAGTATTTTAATTTAATTAACAGTATAGTTTTTCTTTGATGAAGATATCGGAGACTCTTTCACCTTATTTTTACATCCCCCAAAAACTGTTAAGAACTAAGCTCAGCTAGCTTGAGACCACAATTCAGAATATTTTTTCTGCAGTGTTAATCCATTCAGATAAATAAATTTTGCTGAAGACTGAAGAGCTAATTATATTTTAAATAGGTCAGAGAAGTGGGGATCAACTCTGGGACTTGATCACAGTACACTTGATCACAAATAAGATGCCTGGCTGAGCTGATCCAAAGATTCAGCATTAGTATTATTAAGAGAACAGCTCTTACTTAACGGTTTATATTTCTTCCACAGTAAAATATCTGAGATGTGTTAACTGGCAAAACAATTCATTACTTAAAAAATAAAAAAAGTACCTCAGGAAGTTCCACATTCCTACTTTTGTAAAAAAAAAAGTGTGTCAATTACCAATGTTATGAATTCCAAAGGCTGATTTTAGTAAAAACTATGATTTTATTCTATATGATTGACTAATTTCTAGTTTTTACTTTGAAATTAAAACAAAAAGTAATGAAACATAAATAATAGTATATTTAACAGGTATCTAAAATCAAGGTATAAAAATTCCTAAAGTGTCAGTATCATACTGGTACTTGTTCTTTTCCACATCAGTTTAAACTTGACATTTACACTTGCACTAGGCTACATTCATTATTCTCACTTAGTTTTAGATTTCCATAAAAGATTGTCTTCTGCATTATACAAGCTGGTAGATGAAAGAATGCTATAAAGTAATGAAGAAAAAAATGTATTTAGAATTATAAGAAACATCAAATGCTAAAAAGATGTGACCAAATATTTACCAACCCTATTTCTATATTCCATACTACTGAGAAGGTTAACTTGAAATACAGGCAGATAGGGCAGGGATACAGTGGAAAACTAAGGCAGGTGGAACATAGCAGGGGTAGACATGGTAGTTTGAGCCAGCCTAATCACAGAAACCAACAAAGCAGAAATAATAAAATGTTTCTGGACTCAAAGCCAGAGAAGCATGGGAAAACAAGTGAGGGCCTGCAGCAACAAGGTGTATGAACGCATAGAAACAGAGGAAGTTCAGCACAGGAACAGAGAAAGAACACATAGAAACAGGGAAGTTCAGGTCCGTCGTTGCTGGGCAAGAACAACTGAGGGAATCAATCAGGTGAAGACACAGGTAGATATGGAGCAGACTTGTAGCAAATATATACCCCTGGACTACAAGGCTTTAAGGGCGCAGCCCATTATTAGGGTCCCCCTCTCTGTGAGGGGAGTCTGAATCTGCTTGTAATAAATTTTCCACACTTTTGCTTAAATCTTCTGGTCTGCAGAGCTCAATCTTCAGCATTGTGAGACATGGCCCCAGGAAAAATCCTTGGCTCACCTTTCCTGTTATCACTATTACACACGGCATTTTAATAAAAACATACATTTACTGTAGAAACTTCTTCTTCTTCTGTTTCTTCCTGTGGAATATCATCATTGACAGGAGAGCAACCCTGAAACACATCTACTTCTTCACTTGAATCATTTTCTTTAGTGGCTGCTTGTTTGGAGCGTCCTGCACGGCTAGAGTAAAATACATGTAAGATACAATGAACATGCTGATCTTTAAGCAGAATTACATCTCAGTAGAGGGAGTGCTTTAAATATTTCATGAATTCTCAGATTTTCATTTTTATCCTCAATAACCTTATAAGAAGAAAAATTTTTTTAAAAAAATTAGTTTTACTGATTTTTAGAGAGAAAGAAAGAGGAAGAAACATTGATGTGAGAGGGAAACATTGATCAGGCTGCCTACTGCACACCTCCTATTGGGGATTGAGCCACAACCTGGATATGTGCCCTACCAGGAATCAAACTGGCAACCTTTTGGTGCACTGGACAATGTCCAAACAACTGGCCAGGGTGGAAATATTTTTCTTATATCCTGAACCCTAAAGCAGTGTTTAATCTAGCATTTTCCATACAAACATCTACCAAGTAACAAAAAATAAGTGTGACTGAGACCAACACCATAAAGGAATTAAAAAACATAACTCAGACTCTGCTTTTTTTTTTTTTTTATCTTTCCCAAATAGTAAAAGGCATTTATATCTACTTAGCTGCTCAAAGCAGAAAATCCAGTCTTCCTTAATAGTATACCACTCTTTATCTGGCCCTAAAGATTCGATTTATAAGGAAATCTCAAATCCATTAACTAATCCATCCACCTCTAATGCTACTACATATTTCCAAAACATTCTCGACTCTTGGTTCTTCTCTTAACAAAGTAATCTTTTTTTTTTTTTTTATGGTGATGTACTAAAATGAGATTTATTCTCTTAACTTTACCTATCCTTGGGTATGATTGGCAAATGGCTATAACTGGATTTCTGCTATCTATCTTCCAGTAGAGTGATTTAAGCTATTTACCTCTGGTTAGAGAAAAGTGTAAACCATTTACTCTTTTTTGTTGTTGTTAATCCTCACTCAAGGATACTTTTTCCATTGATTTTTAGAGAGTGCAAGGGAAGGAGGGAGGGAAGAAAGAGAGAGGGGGAAGAGAGAAACATCAATGTGATTGGTTGCCTCCGGCTGTGCTGGGAATCGAACCTGCAACCCAGGTATGTGACCTTGACCAAGAATCGAAACTGAGACTCTTGGGTGCTGGAGTCTAAACTCTGACTTGAATAACACTGGCCACGGCTAAACCATTTACTCTTAAGTGTCCTTGGTTTAGAGAAGACAGACAGAATATAACTAGATGGCTGCAAATTGCTGTGAAACTATTTTTCTCAGTTTCCCTAGTCCTGGCTTACTAGCCTGTCTCAGTAGGAGTCCCTGGATTCCAATACCAAATCCCCGACTAGTATGGAACTTTAACCAACAAAGTAATCTTTTAAAAAAGTAAACACAGCAGATGTCACTCCCCTGGGATAGCTACCTCTTAACACAGTATTAAGGCCTTGCAGACAATCCTTGCCTACCTCTCTCCTTTCGAATCTCCTTCCACTCCCCAATTCCCCACAACTACAACCCAGCAAACTCTTACCATCTTTTAATTTTGACAATATTTTTCCCACTTCATAAACTTCAAATACAGTGATCCTGCCACCTAAAACGTTCTTTTCCCTGAACTCTATCAGTCTAACTACTACTATTCTCAAGGAATCAACTTTACACTTTCTCAAGAGAAAACTTTCCTGATTTCCCAGCTCTCCCATTACATTCTTATAGCAGCCTAAGTTTTTCCTGCAGGGCACATGTAAAAAATTAGAATTCATATTTAAATGTGATTATTTTACAACTACATGCCCATTTACATGGTTAAGTTGCAGGAGGACAAGAATCATGTGTTTTGTGCTACAAGATTGCCTAGCAATTAGTATTCTCTAAAACATACAAGCAATCAAAAATATATGATCCCATCATTTAATAAAATGTATCCCTACTGACAAATAGTTATTTTTTAAAAGAATATTATGTTACCACTTCTATAAGCAATCCAAAAGACATAGTGTTCAGCTCTGGCTGGGTAGTTCAGTTGGTTAGAGAATCCTCCCAATACACCAAGGTTGTGGGTTCCATCCCCAGAAAGGGCACATATAAGAATCAACCAATGAATGTGTAAGTGGAACAACAAATCAATGTTTCTCTCTCTCCTTCCTCTCTCTCCCTCTCCCTTTCTCTCTCTCTAAAATCAAAACCAAACAAAAAACACCAAAAGACATATTGTTCAATCCATGCTAAAACCAAGCATTTTTAAATATTTTATTTTAAAAATTTTCCATTGCAGTTTAACTTCAGTATTATTTTATACTAGTAGCCCATTTGCAGGAAGAATCCTGCAAGCAGCTGCTGCCGCCCGCCCCGCTCCACCCTGCTCCACCCCGATCCGCCCCGCCTGGGCTTTTCCTCTGGCAGCCACCTTGCTTTCCGCTTTTCCTCCCTCTTCCTTCTAAGTTGTCTTCAGTCTTCACTTCTCCCTCCCTCGGCGTATGCAAATTAACCGCCATTTTTGTTGGGTAATTTGCATACTCACCCTGATTGGATGGTGGGCGTGGCCTGGGCGTAGCAAAGGTGCGATCAATTTGCATATTACTATTTTATTAGGTAGGATTGGTTTCAGGTGTACAGCATAGTGATTAGACAACCCTATACTTTACAAAATTCCCCCCCAATACATTATTGACTAGATTGCCTATGCTATACTTTACATCTCTGTGACAGTTCTGAAACTACCAATTTGTACTTCTTAATCTCTTCAACCTTTCCACACCTCCCACTTCCTCCCCTCCCCGCAAAAAACCTCTCTCTCTAATGACAACCACTAGTCTGATCTCTGTGTCTATGAATCTGTTTCACCTTTTTTCGTTTGCTCTTTGGTTTCCACATAGGAGTGAAATCATATGGTATTTCTCTGAATTATACCCGTTAGGTCCATTCATGCTGTCACAAATGGTAGGATTTCGTTCTTTTTCACAGCAGAGTAATGATCCATTGTGTATTTGTATCACATGTTCTTTGCCCACTCATCTTTGCGTGGGCATGTGGGTTGCTTCCATATCCTACATAAAGCTACAATGAACTTATGGTGCATATATTCTTTTGAATTAGTGCTTTGGGTTTCTCTGAACAAAAACCCAGAAGTGGAATTCCTGGGTCATAAGGCAGTTTCACATTTAATTTTTTGAGTACACTCCACACCGTTTTCAATAGTGGCTGCATCAATCTGCTTTCCCACCAGCAGTGCATGAAGATTTCCTTTTCTCCACATCCTTGCCAACACTTGTTTGTTGACTTACTGATGATAGCCATTCTGACAGGTGTGAGGTGATATCTCACTCTCTTAAATTTGCATTTCTCTAATGATTAGTGACATTGTACGTATTTTCACATGTCCACTGGCCACCTGTAATGTCTACTTTAGAGAACTGTCTATTCAGGTATTTTGACCATTTTTCGATTGATTTTTTTGATGTTGAATTTTGTAACTTCTTTATTACATTTTGGATATTAACCCCTTATCAGAAGTCTTATTGGCAAAAATGACCTCTCAATCAGTAGGTTGTCTTTTCATTTTGTTGATGGTTCCTTTGCTATGCAAAACCTTTTTAGTTTTATGCAGTCCCATTTGTTTCCCTTGCCAATGAGCTCTATCAGAAAAAAATTATCCTATCTAATAAAAGAGTAATATGCAAATTAACCATCACTCCACTACACCCACAAGCCACGCCCACCAGGCAATCAGGAGCGAGTAAGCAAATTAACTCAACCAAGATGGCTGTGGCCATGGAGAGAGCAGGAGGGAGGCTTGGGTTTCCCCAGCGATGGAGGAAGCCAAGCTTTCCGCACACCCTGGCTGGCCCAGGCCTCTGCTTAAGGCTACAAAGTTTCAATTATATAAGATAAATAAATCCCAACAGAAATGGCTGCTGCCCAGAACAAGCAGGAGACTTGGCTCCACTCCAGGCTACAAAGTTTCAATTGTAGAAGATAAATAAATCCCAGATACCAGGGCCTCTTCTTGGGCCGCTAGGGGGCGTGGCCAGCCTGCAAACCACCACAGGCCCCTTGCCCAGGCCGCCCCACACCCCAAGGGAACCCCCACCCTGATCCGGGACACCTTCAGGGCAAACCAGCTGGCCCCCACCCATGCACCAGGCCTCTATCCTATCTAATAAAAGAGTAATATGCAGATTGACCATCACTCCAACACACAAGATGGCTGCCCCCATGTGGTCAAAGATCCTGCCCCCATATGGACACAAGATGGCCACCACAAGATGGCCAGCAGGGGAGGGCAGTTGGGAGGGACCAGGCCTGCAAGGGAGGGCAGTTGGGGGAGATCAAGCCTGCAGGGGAGGGCAGTTAGGGGTGACCAGGCCAGCAGAGGAGGGAAGTTGGGGGCAAACAGGCTGGCAGGGGAACAGTTAGACATCAATCAGGCTGGCAGGGGAGTGGTTAGGGGGTGATCAGGCTGGCAGGCAGAAGCAGTTAGGGGCAATCAGGAAGGCAGGCAGGTGAGCAGTTGGGAGCCAGAGCCCTGGATTGTGAGAGGGATCCCAGATTGGAGAGGGTGCAGGCTGGGCTAAGAGACTCCTTCCCCCGTGCACTAATTTCATGCACTGGGCCTCTAGTCTATATAATTATATGTAATAAAAGGGTAATATGCAAATAGACTGAACAGCAGAACAATAAAACAACCATTCAAAGCGTAATATGTTAATGATATGCTAAGGCTGCTCAAGCACACGCTATGACGGGCACTGACCATCAGGGGGCAGAGCGTTGACCAGTTGCTATGACGTGCACTGACCACCAGGGGGAAGATGCTTTGACCGGTAGGTTAGCTTGCTGCTGGGGTCTGGCTGATTGGGACTGAGCGAGATGGGCTGGACACGCCCTGGAGCCCTCCAACGGTCCAGTTGTTGTACTAGTATTCCCATTTTCACTTGTCTTCTTGATTTCTTCCTTGATCTTATTGTTAACCCATTCATTGTTTATTAATATGTTATTTTGACTCCATGTTGTGTGTTTTCCAGTTTTCACTTGTAATTTTTAGTTTCATTTCATTGGGGTCAGAGAAGATGCTTGACATTTCAATCTTCTTAAATCACTGAGTTTGTTTTGTGGCCTATTACATGGTCTATACTAGAAAATTTTACATGTGCACTTGGAAAAGAATGTATATTCTGCTGCTTTGGGTTGAAATGCTCTAAAATATTAATTAAATCCACCTGGTCTAGTGTGTCATTTAAGGCTGCTGTTTCCTTGTTTTCTGACTGGAAGATGTCAATGAGGTGTTAAAGTCCCTTACTACAACTATTACTGTCAATCTCTCCTTTTTTATCCATCAATATTTGCTTTACATATTTAGGTGCTCCTGTGTTAGACTGATCCTTTTATCATTATGTAGTGTCATTCTTTGCATCTTACTATATAGCCTTTGTTTTAAAGTCTATTTTGTCTCACATAAGTATTGTTCCCCCAGCTTTTTTTTTTTCATGTTCACTTGCATGAAATATCTTTTTTCATCTTTTTACTTTTAGTCTGTGTGCATCTTTCATTGTGAGATGGGTCTCTTGTAGATAGCATATATATGAGTCATGTTGTCTAGTCATGTTTTCTATTCTAATCATACCCTATGTTTTTTGGTTGGAACATTTGAGCCATTTACATTTAACGTGATTATTAATAAGAATTTATTGTCATTTTATTCTTTTTTTAAAAAAATATATTTTATTGATTTTTTTACAGAGAGGAAGGGAGAGGAATAGAGAGCTAGAAACATCGATGAGAGAGAAACATCGACCAGCTGCCTCCTGCACACCCCCCACTGGGGATGTGCCCGCAACCAATGTGCATGCCCTTGACCGGAATCGAACCTGGGACCTTTCAGTCCACAGGCCGACGCTCTATCCACTGAGCCAAACCGGTTTCGGCTCATTTTATTCTTTATAACTATGTTTCTCTGCTTTCTTCTTCAAGAATACTCTTTAATATTTCTTATAATACTGGTTTGGTGGTAACAAACTCTTTTACCTCTTTCTTGTCTGGGAAACTCTTTATTTCTCCTTCAATTTTAAATGACAGCCTTGCTTGGTAGAACAGTATTGATTGTAGGTCCTTGCTTTTCTTCACTTTGAATATTTCGTGCCAATCCCTTCTGGCCTGAAATGTTTCTGTTAAGAAATCAGTTGACAATCTTATGGGATCACCCTTGTAGGTAACGATCTTTTGTTTTGCTGCTTTTAAGGCTCTCTTTTTCTTTAACCTTTGCCATTTTATTTATGTCTGTCTTGGTGTGAGCCTCTTTGAATTCATCTTGATTGGGGCTCTCTGAGCTTCCTGGACTTGTGTGTCTTTTTCCTTCACCAGGCTAGGGAAGTTTTCAGTCATTATTTCTTTAAATAGATTCTCAATCCCTTTATCTCCTCTTTTCTCCTTCTGGTAACCCTATGATGTGGATGTTGCTATGCTTCATGTTGTTCTGAAGGTCCCTTAAACTATCCTTATTTTTAAAAAAAATTCTTTTTGCTGCTCTGTTTGGGTGTTTTCTGTTACCTTGTTTTTCCAAATCACTGATTTGGTCCTCTATTTCATTCAACCTATTGTTTATTCCTTTAGTATATTAATTTCAGATATTGTATTCTTCCATTCTAACTGGTTCTTTTTTATGGGTTCTATGTCCTTTTATGCTTTGTATCTCTTTAAATTTTCAGTGAGTTCATCTATTCTTCTCCCAAGTTCCTTGAGCACCCTTATCACCATTGTTTATGTTTATAAACAATCTACTGTGTGTCAGGTAGATTGCTTGCCTCCATTTATTTCTTTTTCTGGAGCTTTCTCCCATTCTTTCATTTGGGGCATGTTTCTGTTTCCTCATTTTGGCCGACTCTCTGTATTTACCTGTGTATTAGATAGATCTTCTGTATCTTCCAGTCTTGGAATGGTAGCCTAGTGTAGTAGGTGTCCTATGGAGCTAAGTGGCACAGTCTTCCTTATCACCAAAGTCTGATGCTCCCTTTTGTGGAGTATGTTGGTGCTGTAGAGTTTTGATTGCTGTTGGCCTCCTATTGTAGTCGAGTCTTGATTGCCGTTGGCCCCTTCATGTGTGGGTCAACCCTCAGGCTAGCTGACACTGAGGATTGACCCCAACCACAGCTGAGCTATTGTGAGGGTGCTGACCACATGAAATGGAATTCATCCCAGCAGTGTCTAGTTCCCACTGAGATCCTCCTTTGGATGTGCTGCTTGTGGAGCTAATTGGGTCCTGTCTCTGATGTGGTCTGCAGCACACCACCAGGTGTGTTGGTTCTGGGGCCTCTTGGGAGGGAATCTGGTGTAGGTCAATGTCAGATATGGCCTTAGACTGGCCTTGAGCTACCTGTTTGGAACTACAATGTTATGCAGTTTGTGGCTACCTATTCTGGACCTGGAAGTGCATGGGAGGGGCTATAGTGTACACCAAGGCCAGCTTACACCAGCATCATACATGGTGGCAGGGCATGAAGATCCAACAGTTGCCTACCGGTTAGGCTCAGTAAATAAAAGAACCTCTGGCCATACTCAAGTTGATTGAGACAGATTCTTAGTGAGTGACCAGGTAGAAGTGAGTGGTATTCACCAGACTGATACAGGTTCAAACCTGGAGTCAGTGCTGGGTCTGAGGCCACTCAGCAAATGTCCTAAGGCATACCGAGTCTAGCTATCCCTTGTCCAGTACCTACAGACCTTTTGGTGGGGCAGGGTCTCAGGATTGTCAGGGTGAGGCCAGCAGAATTTATCAGGCCCAAACAGACTAAGATTTTATTGTGTGAAGGAAGGTTCTGCACCGGTTGGGTATGAGAGGAAAAAATGTCCCTTGTCATAAAGCCACACAACTCAAGCCTGTCCCACATTCTGCCTGGACCTCCTGGAGAACCTGCCTGTTGGGAGGATGGGCTATTAGATCTCCTGTGAGGGGATGGCACTGATCAAGCTTGAGGGAAGGTACAGGGACTGGCCCTCCTCCGAGAGCCAGATAACTCAGTCTCTGACACCAGTGGCCAGGAAGATGATTCCTCTTCTGGGTATGAGCTCAGGGATGACAGGGAGCAGGAGTTTGGGGCTCTTGCTTTCCTCCAGGCTGATGCCATATGGAGGTGATTGCTACACCCAAGAAAGATGGAATCTGTGGGCTATGGGGGAGAGGGACTGAGCACAGGGTATCCTGGCAGTTGTTTCTTTAGCTTTCTGTGGAGCCACAAAACTCAAGTCTCTCCTCACACACCAGTCATCTCTGAGCTGCCCTACTTCTACCACAACCAAGGGTGAGTGGTTGGCCCTTTAAAAGGGAGCCTGGATTTCTAGCAGAATTGTCACTCCCTGGCAGACAGAATACCCACTGATTTTCACAACCACATTTTATGTGGACCCCTCTACCTGGTTCTGTTGCTCTGAGCTGAGGTGCCTGGCATGCGGCTGAGAACCCTCTTTCCTCAGAGGGACTCCCACCACCACCCCCGCAGCTGAGATATGCCTCTGGAACCTCAGCTGCCAATAGTAGGAGCAGAGCCAGCCTTGTTTGTGTCTCCATCCTTCCTACCAGTCTTGATGTGGCTTCTTCTCTAAGTCTTTGGTTATGACTTCTCTTCAGCAGGTTATTTAGGATGATTGTTCTGTAATTTAATTGTAATTCCAGTTTGGTCCTGGGAGGAGGTAAGTGTAACTTTCACCTATTCTGCCTCCATCTTGGGTCTTCCCATGTATTTTTTTTTTTTTAAACTTGATTTAGTTTTTCAGAATTAACAGAAGAAAATACAGGAATTACACAGAAAATGATACAATGGTTCTTAATTCCACGGAGGTCAGAAGAAAAACAGGCAAATGTAATGTTAACAGCTCTAAAAATAAAGCTTCCTAGTGAAAAAGAAGATAGGCTGTTAAAACAGAATAAAGAGTCTCTGTCCGTACTGACTTTTTTTTTTTAAATCCTCACCTGAGGATATGTTCTTTGAATTTTAGAGAGAAGGGAAGAGGGAGAGAGATAGAAAGAGAGATAGTGAGAGAAAGTAACACATCAATGTAAGAGATTAGTTGGTTGCCTCTCACATGCACCCTGACCAGGGCTGGGGATTGAACCCACAACCCAGGTACATATCCCGACCGGGAATAGAACCTGATACCCTCTGACATATGGAGCAACACTCCAACCAACTTAGATCTACCAACCAGGGCTGTATTGATTTTTTTTTTAAACTGACATTCCTTTTATTTATTTTTAAAAAATATTTTTATTTATTTCGGAGAGGAAGGGAGAGGGAGAAAGAGACAGAATCATTGATTGGTTGCCTTCTGCACACCCCACACGGCACTGAGCCCACTGGGCATGTGCTCTGATCAGGAATCGAACCATGACCTCCTAGTTCATAGGTCAATGCTCAACCACTGAGCCACGCCAACCAGGTTGTATTGATTTTTAAAAATAAATACTTGTTTGTTTTAGAACATTCATGTGAGAACTTATGTAGTTTTGTGAGAGAACACGATAATAATTTAAGCCCAAATATAAATAAAGTTATAAGCCATCATTTCCTTGTTATAAAATTAATCATGGGAATTTAACATTAAGAATTCTTGGTTAATACCAATCATTTTCCATGGTTGAATCAAAACATAATGAAGCTGCCGAGAACATGTACTTACCTTTACTTTTTACCTGAGGGAAAAATTAAATGGAAGAAGGCATAAAGTACTGGCTAGACACTCAGGAAACTTTTCCTCTTTCTGTGGAATACACAGGAACAGGAAAAACTTCTAAGATAACTATTTAACCAAAGTGTGGTGGCAACTCTGAAAAGTCAAGCCACTGATGTAGTTATATAATATAATCACTCCAAGAAAAACTGAGGATTTCTTCACTAAACAAAGACATGCCATTCTATTTCCACTTAAATAACTGAGAAGAAAAAGTGCAAAATTTACAAATTACAGCATAACTACTCCTCTATCACTTTAAAATTTTGGATACAAATCTGTTATTGTAACTCTCAGATAAATATGTGACTGTGTGACCATCCAAAACTATCTGTGGATATAGATGTATTAATTTGACTAAAACAAACAAAATCAAAACATCAAAAACTTGATATCTGCATGTGATAATTTCTATGGATGTAATTTAAGAAAAATAATGCCTGATACTTTCCTACATAGTTCAAAGAATAAAAGCAAAAGCATAAAAGCTATGTTTTTAAAAAGCCGCTGAGGAAAGACAGGAAGAAAAATCGTAGTGTGGAATTATAAGGCAACCAGGTCAATATGCTATGATTATTTAAAAATATATCAACACCTCGTAAGGTACCATAAAATCTGTACTGGAAATAATAAACTATTTGGTATTCATAAAGATTTGCCTAAAACCTGTAAAAACGTACAAAAGTTACTAGAGGGTTAATTGGAATATCAACCACCTAGGTAAGTATATAAAAACTTTACCTTACTTATTGTGTTGGAGCTAAATATATGGCATTTAAATGCAGCTCTATGTATATTTAAAAATTTATAAACTTCTGCAAAATAATTTGAAATTTGTTTGAAATTTAACATTATTTACAACTTACACATTTTTTTTTTGTTGTGATGGTGATGGCGTTTTTGATGGTCTTCCTCGTCCTTTCTGTGGTATGGATTGTGTGGATTCAACTGCACTAGTCTCAGGAGATTCTGCTCTGCTTTGGGGAAGACCCAAATGTGGATAGCATCAAATTATGATTTATAATATAGTAACTAAATATATGCAGTTTAGAGTTACACATACTTACTTCTGTTGTGCTCTCTTTGAAGTTCGGTGCTGTTTGCTTTTTGACTTCTGTTCTGTGTTTCCACTTTGTCTTTCCTCTTCTTCCTCTTCTTCTACTACTGAAGGTCCAGATTTTTTTTTGCTTCCTTTTTTAGAAGTTTTCATTGTTGGCTCTTCTTTTGTTGTACCTCCCCCAACAAGAGGTTTTGGTGGTCGGCCTCTTTTACCTTTTTTTGGTGGACTATTCTGTTCATCCTCATTTTCTAACAAATCTTCTTTGAGTCTCTTTTCCTCAGGCCATTGCGGCTCATCCGACTCTGAAGTTGTATGGCCTCTCTTCCGTCCACGCTGACTGCCTTTAGGTTTCTGTTCTTGTACCAATTTAGTCAGGTCATCCATACCTAATTTCTCTTCTGAATCAGTGGCTGGTGTTTTTTTCCGGCTTCTAGGTTTGTCCAATTCAGACTAGGAATAAAAATCACAATTTCAAATATAAAATTGTTAGTAAGCGTATTTTGAATGAAACAAACAAAAAAAATCTATTACACACTTTTGTCATAAAAATGTACCTAAATAAAGTATAGAGTTCTTAAATATATCAGAACCATAACTTAACTTGCTTTTATTAGTCTTATAATTTAAAACATTATCTGGGATAAGAGGGTACTCGTTTATTTTTACTTAAGCTAGAAAGCCTCAAATGGAAACTTCTCAAGACCACTATTTTATTACATTATAAATTTTAATGAAGGGCACATAAAAAGAAAATTATAATTCAATGCTTGATTAATAGATGACTATATTAAAGTATAATGGATCAGTTTTGATATACAATTTGAGTAATTCCAATTTTACCACACAGTATATAGTAAGACATAAAATATCTATGTTCTATATCATGCTTTACATATCATAAAAGGACTATTTTTGTTTTATAAACAAAAGTGGCAAAATATAAAAGTTAATAATTTATTGAGTTTTGAACACATTTCTGAATCAAAGATACTGCTTTATCCCAGTAACGAAAATAATTTTAAAAATCAGTGACTTTCAAATCTCTCTATATAAAAGCCTAAGTGACCGAACGACTGGTCACTATGACGTGCACTGACCACCAGGGGGCAGACTCTCAATGCAGGAGCTGCCCCCTGATGGGTCAGTGCACTCCCACAGCCAACCTCCTGTGGCTGGCCAACTTCCCGTGGTCCCTCCCTGCTGCCCCCCTGCTAGCCAGCCCCAATTGGCCTCGATCAGCCCCAATCACCAGCCAGGCCAAGGAACCCTACCCGTGCATGAATTTGTGCACCGGGCCTCTAGTTTAAAAATAAAATCCAAGTTTACATTTGGAGAATTTATGCATTTACCAGCAGATAGAGACTGAGAAAATTCTCCAAAGAAACGAAGAATAGTATGTATGAACATGTATAATGCTCTCCATATACACATACAATATAAAACACACAAATATATAAGTTTATAGTAATAAGTTAACTTCCAAAGTTTGTACCAATTTATTCTTAAAAATCATTGAAAACAAAAATGATCTACCTGTAATTTTTAAATGTTTAATTAGTTGTGCATTTCCTATTTGTGAACTGCCTAATTATGTCATTGGTATTATGCCCTTTTCCATTTGTTTCCTAGAGTCTTAGTGTTTTAATCTGTATTCTTTTACATTTCTGCATATTTTAAGATTTTGTTAACTATTTGTTATTTACTAAATTGTGTCTCTACAGCCCTGACCGGTTTGGCTCAGTGGATAGAGCATCGGCCTGAGGACTGAAAGGTCCTGGGTTCTATTTCAGTCAGGGGCATGTACCTTGGTTTCGGGTACATCCCCAGTAGGGGGTGTACAGGAGGCAGCTGATTGGTGTTTCTCTCTCATCGATATTTCTAATTCTCTATCCCTCTCCCTTTCTCTCTGTAAAAAATCAATAAAACTTAAAAAAAAAATTGTGTCTCTACAAACTTCATTGGTTGAAGCCACAACCTCTAATGTGATGTATTTGGAGATAGGGCCTTTAAGAGGTACTTTAGTTGAGATGAGGTCATGTGGGGTGAGGCCCATATGATGGGATTAGTGACCTTATGAGATAACAGGAGAGAGCTCTCTCTATATATATGTCTTCATCATGTAAAGACACAAGAAGAAGGTGGCCATCTGCTAACCAGGAAGAAAGCTGTCATCAGGAACTGAATTGGTCAGAACTTTGATCTTAACTTTTCCAATCTTTAAAAATGTGAGAAAATTAATTTCTATTGTTTTATGTTACCCAGTTTATATTATTTTGTTATGGCAGCCTAGTCAGACATTATTTTTTACCTTGTTTTAGAATAGGATATGAGATGAGGTTCTAAACTGATTTTTCCTACTTCCACTCCCAAAGAGACATTCAATTCTTTCAAAATTACTGATTTGTAATGCTTCCTTTATTCTTTTTTTTTTAAATATATTTTTTTGATTTCAGAGAGGAAGGAAGAGGGAGAGCTAGAAACATCAATGATGAGAGAGAATCATTGACTGTCTGCCTCCTGCACGCCTCCCACTGGGGATCGAGCCCGCAACCCGGGCATGTGCCCTTGACCGGAATCGAACCTGGGACCCTTGTCTGCAGGCCGACGCTCTATCCACCGAGCCAAACCGGCTAGGGCTTCCTTTATTCTTTATTGTGTTTTAAAAAGTAATGTTTTGGGGCTATTAAAATAGCAGCACAATATTTTATTAATTATAACTATGTATCTGGTTGGGTTGATCTTATGATTTACTCCTCTTTTTTAATCTATTTATTCTTTCACATGGACTTAAAATCACACTAGAATTGTAGTTACATATAAAACATATATTTTTATTGATTTCAGAGAGGAAGGGACAGGGAGAAATAGACAGAAACATCAATGACGAGAGTCATTGATCAACTGCCTACTGCAAGTCCCCTACTGGGGATCAAGCTCCCAGCCCAGGCATGTGGCCTGACCAGGAATCAAACTATGACCTCCTGGTTCATAGGTTGATGCTCAACCATTGAGCCACACAGGCTGGGCCAAATATATATTAATTTGAAAAAATTGTCATCTTTTTTTTTTTTTTTTTTTAGGAATAGTTTACTGAATTTTAGAGAGCAAACGGGAGATGGAGAAACGTTGATGCGAGAGCGTAACATTGATCAACTTCTTCCTGCATACCACCCACCAGGGATTGGGCCAGCAACGTGGGCATGCATGTGCCTTGGCCAGGAACTGAACTGGCAACCCTTTGGTGCACAGGACAATGCCCAACCAATGGAGCCACATTGGCTGGGGCAAAACTATCATCTTTTAAATTCATTTTTCCTATGAAGGAACACAGCATGTCTTCTCTTTGTTAAGTCGTCTATGTTTCTCAGTTTTGATATTTTCTCCACAAAGGTTCTATTTCTTTTTAAGATAACGTTTAGATCTATCTGTCTGCCATCTCCCTATCTAATTTTGTTGTTGTAGTGGTTATTGTGGTGAAGTCAATCCACTTTCCCCCAAGTGTATACCTAAAGGAAGTAAAATCAACAGAGTGAAGTTAGTTATGTACATACATACATAAACAGATACATGGCTACCATGCTAACCTCTTAGTTTTTCAATTACTTCTCTGGTTTTTCTAAGATATTACAAAAATAATCAGAAAACAACTCCGAGACCATGTGGATTCCAGCAACAGAGAGGAATCGACAGGACTACTCCAGCCATGAAGACAGAAGAGAAGCAGTCCAGAGATCGAAGACGCCGACGTCGCCTTGCCATACTAGCAGTTAGCAGCTGTGCATCACTGCAGGTTGCCCAGGACCAAACCAGAGAGAGTCGGACCTGCATTACCACCATTTGTCCACCATCCAGAACTGAAATGTCATTGCTGACATGTACACATAAGGAACTGTTTGACATTGAAATTGGGTCTCAAAAGAACTGTTGGCCCAGAAAGAAACTCACTACAGACTGATTCATTTGCCTATAGCATAACCATTATTGCTTTTCTCATTTTCGGTTCTTATAAGTGTATTTCTAATAGCACAGGATCTCACTCATCTAGGGGAAATAATGAACAACATAGACTGATGAACAAGAACAGACCCAGAAACAAGGAGGCATGGATCAGACTGTCGGCATCAGAGGGAGGGGAGGGGAGGGTAGGGGTAAAGGGGAGAGATGAACCAAAGGACTTGTGTGCATGCATATGAGCCTAACCAGTGGTTAAGGACAACAGAGGGGTGGGGACATGCGTGGGGAGGGGTGTGGGATGGGAATGGGGGGATGAGGACAAATATGTGATACCTTAATCAATAAAGAAATTAAAAAAAAAGGTATTACAAAAATAAAAATAAATTTCTCTTCTTATTCATTGTCAAATCTTTGACTTTTATTTCATTGTCTTCTTGAAATGAAACATTCTAGTACAATTTTAAATAATAGTGGTGACAGCAGGTTGCTTGTTTTGTTCCTGACTTTTCATAAGAATGCTTCAAGTATTTTGCCATTAAGAATAATAACTTCAACTAAATCATTCACTACTAATTTAAATAGACAAAATTTTTAGCATGTTAAGGATTTATCCTTTTGGTATTAGTTTATTAAAAGTTCATCTGTAAAAATTTATGTCTTCTTTGGCATGATCTATGATTCCCTTTTTAGCGTTTTTCTTATTCTGTTTATTAATATGCTATAACATATTAAGAGATTTTTTTTAAGCATTATATTATCCTTACATTCCAAGGAAAAAAAGACCTACAAATGATTGGTTTTAATTTGTTAGTATATATTTAGTTTTTATTTTAATTTTTTTAAAATTTATTTTTTCCATCACCATTTATCCCCTCTATGCCCTTTCCCCTCCACCCCAACAATCACCACACTATTGTCTATGTCCCATGAGTTCTCTCTTTCTTTCTTTTATATAATTAAAAATGAACTGTTGTCACTCAGAGATGGGAAGATAAAAGAAATATACATTAAAACTAAATTTAACGTGTCATCTCCAATTTTAAATGCTATAATTCATTTGGATGTCCAAAGATCTGAAAGGATGACTTAATTCCTTTATGCTCTGAAAAAGGTTGGTGGTAAAAATGAAACCAATGCCTGCTTTCTTGAGAATACCATAAAATTAATCTAGTTTGCTAAGACACTACATTCTCTAATTTCTTTTTTCATTTTGCACTACATTGTTTTAAGAGCAAAGGGAGTATAAAACTAAGGCGAGGAGCAGGAAAATGTTACTTGCAAAACTATAATTTTGAATATAAATATATATGGAGAATTCCTTTGCAATTTAATATCAATATGAAGCTAGGAATAGTAAGGGCGACAGTACTCTTTCACTATGATTTACTGATATTAAAATTAAACTTCTGTCTCATAATTCTCACACCTCTCTGAGGATATTTCAGTTGAAACTAGATTAAGTTTCTAAAACTTTTGAAAATGAATGCAATGTTGCACAACGGACAGCCAAAGGTCTTCATTATAATTATATAAATAAATTCCAAAAGGACAGAAATTCAAAACTGTTCAATAAAAATAGAGACTGTATTCTGCATTAATTCCTAAGGTAAAATTAGATATGGAATTTACAGAATAAAAAAATATTAAGAATTAATCAAAATCATGTTTCCCAAATTTGAGGGGATAAGGAGGAGCAGCATGTGGACAGGGATGGCCTAGCAGATGTTTCCAATAAACGAGAGAAATTATAAGCTTTCTTCCACTAAGGCATTTCCAAGCACATGATGACCAACTCTCATAAAATGATAATGAAGGAATTTTTGCACTAAATGAGAAGTAGCATTAGAAGACAAATACCTTTTCCAATTCAAGAATTTTCTTCTATAAATCCAGGTAACAGCATTCCTTTCTGACAAAGCAATCAATTTTAATTCTGGTTGGCTGAAATTTTTAAACAGCCAATAAAAATCAGAATTTACAGATAGATAGTAATGATGTAGTAAGAATTTTAGAATTCTAACTTTTTAAGCGGAAAGAGAAACAATCTGGCAAAATAAATTACTGGATAAACTTGAAAAGAACTGAGAATAAAAGTTTTTGGCTATGTAATGTTGAGCCAGTAAAAGACAATCAGGGCAGTACTGCAGGGGTGGGCAAAAGTAGGTTTATAGTTGTGAGTACACAAAACAGAGTGTATTCCTGTATTATTATTTATTTATATATTATTTTGTCTTCTTCTATAAATCTATTTTGCCTTTTGTATTATTATTTATTTACATATTATTTTGTCTTCTTCTATAAATCTATTTCAGAGAAAGCAAACGTAATTATTTTACTAATAACCTTCCACCTCTATTAACTGAGTAAATTGAAACACATTAACTTTTATTTTATGGTAATCGTTAATAAAAATATTAATCTTTATAACAACAATTCATTTGGGCTAACTGATTTATTCTGATAAACCTTACCAGCTAAGTATCCATATGTTACAGATAAAGAAACGGATTCAGAGAGCTAATTAGTTATTTTAAAAAGTTTAGAGCTAACCTAGAAAATAAAAATGTGCCCAATTATTAAGCCATCAGTTTGTGTTGAAATATATAACTACCTTCTGTATCTTCACCAAAACCACCAACTTTGTCTTCAAATGACATTTATAAATTATATCTATCTTATCAACTATCATTGCTATTAAGATTTTAAAACTAAACAAGGACTATATGAGAAATGTAGCAATTCCTACCTTTATTAGAAGCTTATCTATAATAATAAAAGCATAATATGCTAATTAGACAGGAGAGCCAGACGACCTTCCAGACAAAGCCAGTGGCGAGGGCCGAGCCCCTTGCACGAATTTCATGCATTGGGCCTCTAGTTTAGTAATTAAAGGTTCAAGAAATCAACTAAAATGAGGGAGTCTTTAAATAACCTCATTCTATTTCTTTTCTCTAAGGCTAATTCTAAACTTATGTTTTAAAAAAAGCAAACAAACAAAAAACCCAGCAGTCTGAGTATAGAACTGGACTAGCATGTTAGAGTCCTAAGACCTAAAGAAAAAAGATTCCTTAGTAGAATGACAAAAGGCACAAGAAATTCAATATACTTAAATTACATGGTAGAGGATAATCATAAACTCAAATTTATAATTAAAATCTTTAAAAGGAAATCATGTCACCCTGTCCAGTGTTGCTTAGTGGTAGAGCCTCAGCTTGTGCACCAAAGGGTCTCAGATTCCATCCTGGCACATACCTGAGGTTGTAGGTTCAATCCCCATCCTGGTCAGGGTGAGTGTGGGAGGCAATGAATCGATATGTCTCTCTCACATAGAAGACTTTCTCTTTCTCCCTCTCATAAATGTCTCTCTCTCTCCTCCCCCTACTGCTTTTCTCTCTTCCCTTTCACTCTCTCTAAAAATCAATGGAAAAAATATCCTCGGGTAAGGATTAACGAACAAACAAAAGAAAATCATGTCAAATTTGAGAGTAATGTTAAGTGGTTTCAGTGTAAAAATTATTAATTTAGTAAAATGAAAATAATAATAATTATAAAATCAAACCATATAGCTCACCCTTACAAGATCAGAGTCTTCTCTCTTGTCACTTTTTTTCCCCGACAAAGGTGAAGACATTGTGTAATCCTCATTTTCACTGTGGTCCATTTCAGAACTATCAAGCCTTTTAACACAATTTATAATTGTTATTACAATCAAACAACCTTAAAAACTTTTTCTGTTCTCTAATGCAGCTTTATAAAATAAAGGTTCATTCCATTCAAAAAGTATTGGTTTTATTCTATCATACTTAGCACTAAATCAACAAGCAAAGAAGCAAGTTTAATAAAAAAGGAAAATAAAAACATCACAAATTTATTTTTTTCCTAATTCTTTTTAAAACCTAAATTCTATCTTGGAGTGGGAACATAAACTAAATTGAGACATTTCTTATTAGTAAGTTGGATTGGCCTACATTACAATCTGCCCTGTCCCCTGCCTCTCCCCTTTCCCTAATTCTTTTTCTTCTTACATTATCACCCTCTAATACATTAAAAGTTACTAGGTTTATTATCTACCTGACTATCTTTTCCTGCTAGAATGTAAATGTGGATCTTTTGTCACTTTTACTTACCAATGCATACTAATGCATGTGGATCAGTGCTTGGCACAGAGTAGGCACCCAATAAATACTTGTTAAACAAATTAACAGCCCATTTTTTTCATGCATTGGTATAAAGGCTCAGTCTTCTATCCTGGGTGATTTCATCCTTACCTGGTTTTAAAACCCACTGAAACATTATTGAATCCTGGATTTCAATATCTAGCTAAGGTGCTACCCTGAGTTCTAGACTCACATATCGAGCTGCCCACTCACTTGAATTTATAATAGGAATCTGAACCTTACCACAGCCAAAATAGCTATTTGGACACCCCTCTTCTCCCCACCTCCCCAAAACACACACACGAGCACAGCCTGTTCCTCCCCTAGAAGACTATTAGCTGACTCCAAACTGGTTTTTCTATCTCAATCCTAGCTTCTCTATTTTTCAATCAGAGCAGTATTTTAAAGAGCAAATCAGATCACTAGACTCCATAACAGTATCTTCCAGTTGTACTTAAAAATCAAAACCAAATTTCTTACATTCACAAAGTCCAAACATTATCTGGCTACCTCTCAACTTCATCTCTAACCATTATTATCATTCCTACTCTCCAACCAAACTGTCTCAAACACACTTAGCTTATTCTCTTAGAAAGAGTTCTAGTGAAGAGATGGGATTGGATGAAAAAATGACAAAATAAGGTTAATCAAAGAGTGAAAGAAAATTTAACCAAAGTACACTGACAAAGTATAGCAGAAAACCAGGAGTCATTTGTTTTGAGTAACAATGGGAGGTGAGGACAGACTAACATATAAATTATCTTAAAAGCAAAATAAGGGGAGCCAATTAAGATTTCTAAGCAATGGAATAACCTTAAACTAGCAGCATTTTAAAAAAGAGAATCTAGCAATGATATGATCTACATAGCTAGAGGAGTAAGAAAGGGAAACAGCCAAGTATAATATTTAAAGAGAATGAATGAAATGATAACAGAAAACAGAAGTATAAAACACTGTAGGGAAAAATAACTGGTAAAACTTAGCAAGGGGGAGAGTCAAGGACAGTTTTGATGTTCTTAGTCTAGATGACTAGGCAGAGTTAGATCATCTATGATTATAACCAGAAATTCAAAGAAAAACCCCCAATAATTTAGAATTAGTTGCTGGAAATGTTTTGGTCATTTTAAGTATGAGGATATTCACTAGAAAATGTTCAAATGATATGTGTGAAGAGTCACTTAAGTATAAGCCACTAATATATATTAATATAGAAATCTTGAACAAACAAGAGCTATAGATATTAATTCTGTTCTACTTCTATTGTACTATACAGTGGAACCTCGGTTCTCGAACTTAATTTGTTCTGGAAGGCTGTTCAAGAAGTGCTTTGTTCAAAAACAGAACCATTTTTTCCCCATTAGAAATAATGTAAGTTGAATTATTCTGTTCCAGACCACCAAATGAGTTCCTGTTTTAACCTTTCCTATATTCAGTACATGTCTAATGTACTGTTTAATCTATAAACATATACTTCTTTTCCTAACTTATAGAACCACCCCCTACTAGCCTTAAATGAATCATTTTCAGCACTCATTCCAGGGGTGTCTTTCAGGTCAGTATACAGCATCTTTGCTTGTCTCAGAAATGCTGTCACCTACTAACTACTTTTTCTTTATCTAAATCAACATCAGTTCTACCTCTACAATTGCCTGTGATCATTGCTTCTTTCACACCCTTAGCAACATTAGCACTCCTGATGGCCTCTATGCTTTTAAAATTGTGCTAATTGTTGATTTCCCCAGCAACAAAAGCATTCTCTCCTTTGTTTGTTGCCTGAGAGACACTTTTCCTCTCACTGAGGTATCAACATGAAAGGGCTGTCAGGTTGAAAACGAAAAGTTTGGTTGGACAAGCAAGACATTCTTTTCTGTGAACAACTTGGTCAAGAACCAAACTGTTTGAGATGGGAGATGTTCCAGAACCGAGGTTTGACTGTATAAGATTTAAACACTCATTGTAAGGGAGTTGGTAAGATACTTCAGAATGTCTCCTCCCTCCTTTACTAACTGGTTATGAACAATACAAAAGACAGCATAAAGTCTTCAATAATAACTTAGCAAAATCAATAAACAGTGGCAGTTTAGCCCTGTATAAGGCTCTGCTGCTAACAAAGGATGTACTAAGCACTATGGCTAAAACTAGAGAAAGTGTAAAATGTTTCCTTTTTGCTTTCTTCAAACAAAAAGTTTATACACACACATACTAAAAATAAGTTTAAATCATACCAAAGAATATAAGATGATCTCCCCGCCTACACTAGATTACATCAACACTATTAAGATGTGATTTATTCTTTTAAAAACTTTCTATGCATATATAAGCAAATGTAAATGCAAATCCTTTTTAAAACTCAAAAACACGTAACACTGTTCTTATTCTTTCTCCTTTCACTCAATAATGTATTGTCAAAACTCTTGATATTATCTCCTACTTCATAATTTTTAATGACTGTGTATTCTACTGAATGGGCGTACTGTTATTTAAGTTTTATAATTCCTAGATAATTGGATTACCCCAAAAGCTAGAATATGGAAGGCTAAGATGGAGAGCTTGACTACCAATGTTAAACGGTATGCATTGATTTCCACTCACTGACATTAAATGTTTTGGGTTACATTATTTTAGTTCTCACAGCTTTATTGAAATCCTTAAATATAAAGCAGGTATTTCTTATGTACTTACCTCCCTTTTATTCTTCCAGGAGAGCTTGGGTTTGAGCTGCTGCTTGAATTGCTCACAGTTTCCATTCGTGAAGATTTTGTCTGAGATTGTTTGCCTGCTGATGAAAGCGGCTTATTAACAGCTCCTAGTACATTGGTTGCTTTAGGCTGTAATGAAAAATGCATATCTCTATTTGATTAAAGCTAAAAGAAAGTTAAAGGACCATAAGTAACATCTCTGTCAAAGTATTTATATACAAACTAGAGGCCCGGTGCACAAAATTCGTGCATGGGGGTGGGGTCCCCCCCTCAGCCCAGCCTGCACCCTCTCCAATCCGGGATCCCTCTCACAATCCTGGACCGCTGGTTCCTATTCACTCACCTGCCTGCCTGCCTGGTTGCTCCTAACTGCCCCCCCCGCCCCCCGCAGGCCTGATCACCCCTCACTGCCTCTGTGTGCCGGCCTGATTGCCCTTAACTGCCCCGCCCCCCGCCGGCCTGGTCACCCCTAACAGCCCTCCACTGCCAGCCAGGTCGCCCCCAACTGCCCCCTCCCTGCCGGCCTGGTCACTCCTAACTGCCCCCCCTACCAGCCTGGTCACCCCTAAGTGCCTTCCCCACCGGCCTGGTCGCCCCCAACTAACCCCCTCTGCCGGCCTGGTCACCCCTAACTGTCCCCCTGACGGCCTGGTTGCCCCCAACTTCCCCCCCCCGCCCGCGGCTTAGTCACCCCTCACTGCCCCCTCTGCCAGCCTAATCGCCCCCAAGTGCCCCCCATGACGGCCTGGTTGCCCCCACCTGCAACCCCCCGCCGGCCTGGTCACCCCCAACTGCCCCCCCTGCTGAACTGGTCGCTCCCAAGTGCCCCCCCCGCCAGCCTGGTCACCCCTCACGGAACCCCCACTGGCCTGGTTGCCCCACACAGCCTGCTGTTTAGTCATTCGGTCGTCCCTCACTAACCCCCCCCCCGGCCTGGTTGCCCCACGCAGCCTGATTTTTCAGTTGTTTGGTCATCCCTGGGCAGTTGGGGAGCTGAGGGGACTGGGGGACTCCGGAGGCAGGCAGGGCTGAGGGGACTGGGCGCCACCATCTTGTGGCTGTGGGCACCGCCATCTTTGAGGGTGGGGCAGTAATTAGCATATTCCTCATTATTGGCCGTGGGCGCTGCCATCTTTGAGGGCAGGGCAGTCAATTAGCATATTCCTGCCTTATTGGCTGTGGGTGCCGCCATCTTCATGATGGTGTGAGGGTCAATTAGCATATTCCCTCTTTATTAGATAGGATCATGAAAAAATGTGCCTATTAAGTAAGAATAAAATGGATATCACTTGAACAAATAAAAAAACTATATAGGCAGCAGAATAGTCACGTTTCTTAGTTATTTAAAGATTACACAGAAGTGAGAACAAATCAAATGTATAACAATGAGAATAGATTATTAGACTCTTGCTGTGGAAGGACAAAAGATGCTTTTTCACTTTAAGATTTTTATCTTGATACTAGAGGCCCGATGCACGAAAATTCGTGCAAGAATGTGCCTTCCTTCCCCTGGCTTCCAGGCACCGCCTTTGCTCTGGCCGGAGCCGCCTTTCCGTCTTCCCACACTGCCCAGAGGCCCGGAGTGGCTGGGGCAGTGTGGAATGCCTGTGTCATTGCCATGGCAACGATGCAAGCGTCCCGCCCCGCCCCGCCTGCTTGGTGCCTGTGTATGCAAATCAACCCTCCATTTTTGTTGGGTTAATTTGCATACTCACTCCTGATTGGCTGGTGGGCATCACGAAGGTGCCGTCAATTTGCATCTTACTGTTTTATTAGTGTAGATTATAGGATAGATATTTAAAGATCAAAGTCTCCAAGGGCTTTATTATAAAGCTAAAAAGTAAGGTCATGTATCTCAGCTTACATCTATATAGTTAATATAACTATTTCTTACTAGCAAATGGAAGATACCTAATAATTAAATTTTCTTACTTAAAATATACCAATGTTTAAAGAAATACAAAATAACATAATTTTACCACTAATGAAACTAAAATAAACTACCACATAAGAATTGAAACAATTCTCAAAACATACTTTTCCAGGAGTGAAAAACGATTTCATTTCTGGAGGCAGGTAATTTTTGGTGTTACTGAAGTTCTACAAACAAGGGAAAAAGATGTAGTTAGTGAATACTAAAACACTGTATCTGTGAGGGTCAAAAGCTAAGGAAAGCCAACATCAGCTTTTGTTTTGAAATACATAAAAAGTTCATACTTATTAAAACTAATCAGTTAAAACACAAAATTTCAGTTATTGCTTTTAAATAATATACTTGAACTAATCTTGTACCACACAGTCTCCTCATATCTTAATCATACCAAAGTGAATGCTTCAAAGCAGACAATAATCGCTTTTAGCTTTTGGATGAACCTACAAGGCCGTTCTAAATTTCTATACACTATATTAAGACTTTAATTGGTATTTTGATTAAGAAAAAAAAAGACATTGGTGAGTCAAAGACAGACTCTTGAAAACACCTTTTATACTTCATACAATAAACTTGAGTTTAATGACAGTGGGAACATTCTTGTAGCATTCCAAGGATCTTGGGTCTATTCCAGTGTCTGTTCTCCACTTGTTTCCTCATACTAAAGTAACCCTCACACAAACTTCGAATTTAACTGACAAAATTTCCAGTCCGTATACCCTTTGTGAAAATTAACACCCTGTTAATTTTAAAATGCTTTTAATCAAGACTTGCTTATAATTAAATTAACAGGTTATTTTTGTTATTAATTAACTGCTATTTTTAACAATTCTTAGCATTGGAAAAAATACTGTAATTTTGCTGATACAAATAAACATTATATATCTACAACTATAGTCTACAGATTTAAATCCAAGAGTCACCGGTGGCAAACAATATTCGGGAATGATTAGCATGTGATCACACCACATGGCGCACTGTTGTTGAGTGGCGTGAATTTCTGCAGCAGTTTTAACACAGGCCAGCCAACGTTCTAATGTGGGATGGACCACACCCAGTCATTTACTCATGGTGGCTGGTGAATTCACACATTTACTAGACCTATACAGTATAAATTTAAAATTAGAGTAATACATATAGAAAACTTTTCTATGAAATTAAACTTTTCATATGTAATTTTAATAACACAAACCTGTTTACATAAGTAGAAACAGGTAAACTAATTTGTCGATTTTTAACATACGTATTCAGAAAACCTACTTTATTATATAACAGACTTTTGGGTTTAATGGTCACCCCCTTGTCCAAATTAGTCTGTTATATCGAGGTTTTATTATAGTTGTAGATCTCAATCAAGAGCTCTAACTTTAGACTGTATCTCTATCACTATTCTCCTTCCCATTTTGGATCAATGGCCATTTACTCATAGATCTACATGCTTTGATCACATTTTGTTGTGCTCTCAAAGTGGCATAAAATTTTGAACACAAACTCTGGATCCTACTAATTTCTGTGCCCTCCGGTTTGGCCCATATTCTGGTCTTAAACCACATTATTAAGATCTTTCCATAACATTAGTAGTGGGTCAGCTCTTGATTCTGCTCCTTCTTGATCTCTCCACAACCAAGTACTGAGAATACCTTTTACTCCAACTTACACAAATAAATTCTAAAATGACTACCTTGTCAGGTTGAGTAAAAAAACGAGCTGGTAGTACTGGGTCTTTAGGAGATTCCAAACTGTACGTGGTGCTCTTCGACATGATGATATTCATGGCGACATCACACACAGTATACAGTTTCTGCAATGGTATTAAAAAAATTAGGTACTTAGGTTGGCATCCTAAAGTCTAAATTGGAAGTAATTCTAGAATATGTACTTAATATGCAGTTTTTAATGCAATAGTGTAAATTTAACATACACTGTTGTTTTCATTAGTTTACTAGTAACAATATTAGTACTAATTTTATATTAGTAACTATATTAGTAAGTCTAATTACTACTAATCAAAATACTACTATTTACTACTAATAGAAAAGACTGACATCGCGTACAAAATACTACAGGAGTTCCATACTCTACACTCAAGTGCTTAAATAGATAAGGAATCGTAATTATTTACAAAGAATTACATACTTCATTCATTTTTGCATCATCTGGTCCTTGGGCATCTTTTGTTTGTTTAATATTTTCTACCATCTTTCTGATAAATGCATGACTGTTATTTTCATTTTTGGCCATTAATATTTCTAAAACAAACCAAAGACATCTAGAAAAATAAGAAAATAGAAAAGAATAATTTGTTGTTAAATACAGATATAATAATTCTAAATATAAATATAATGAATGCCAGGAGTAGAAAAAATTAAAAAGAAACAGCTCTAAGCCAATAGAGAAAAAAAATATCTCACATGTACATATCACAACATATCAGTAATTTAAGTATGAGTTCACAAGAACCCCTCTCAAAGTCTTACTAATTTTCCCAGGGTGGCAGGTTAAAAAGGAATAAATAATGAAGTGATTTTAGCTATGACAAGAAAGGAAGACTACCTAAGGGAATAACTGGGCCATGAATAAAGTGATGCCTCAAATATTCAATATTGACTGTAGTTCCAATTGGAAGTCTTCAAGAAAATACAACTACCTTAATTTAATAATTGAGAATCTTCATCAGTAAATTAGAGAGAAAAAAGTCATGGGTGACAACTGCACATAATATCCTTGCTTAAACATGAAAAAATTAAAAGAAAATTTCAATTTTAAAGTTAGCCCAGTTTTAAAGTTAATTACAAAAAAATTCTATTTAAGAAAAAACCCACAAAGGGCTCTGTCTGTATATTACACTGCCAGAATGTGACAGTTATAGCACAGAGGAGAAAAGTAATGGGAGAAGAGAGAAAAGTGAAGCAAGATATCATTCTAGAAGAAAAAAAATAACCTTTAAGATACAGGTACAGAATATGCTCTTCGGAAGTGGCTTTCTCAAAGACTAGAGATGACAGCCTGGCTGTATTGGGGCAATTTAGAGGTATAGCCAGAAATATATAGTAAATTCCAAAGAGTATTTTATCTATTTAAAAAACTAATTTTCTCTGAGAAAGAGGAAATGCTAGAAGTTTTCATTAGTTATAATTACTCTAACAGGATTAATTTTGGGAGAACTGCATATTTTTAAAAAACAGAAACTATAGTAAGAGGGTAATAGCTTTTTCCCTTGCCAAGTTATCAGTCTTTTGACATTATACTGGTCTTATAAGGACTTCTCTAAACTCCATTATATTTCTCTATTCCACACACAGGCATATATACTCTTTTGGCCTCTCAATAGTAATCTTTGAAAAAATTACAACTGTCATTAACTTTATTTAGAAATATCACCAATGAATTAGTAAGTGTGAGTGTTGCCTGGTTATCAACTTAGTCCATTATTAAATTAGACCATTCTTTCTTCCTTATAAAGAAAAATAGTGTCTGGAAAACAAAAGTGCTTACCATGTGAATAAAGGAGAGTATTACTGTATTACTTCACCCCACATGAAAATCTATACAGAGTTTCAAAAGAAAGTAGAAAACGATAAGAACTGTAATGGAAACTTTTAATGGATTGCTTCAATAAAAAAGAAATGCTAGATTGGTAAAGAAACAGAGCAGTATCCAGTAATTATGCTAAATTAAATATTGGAAAATTATCTATATATATATAAAATAGAGAAATATGCTAATAAACCGGGATGCCGTAACGGGTCCACCAGACAGGAGGAGGTTGCACGTGCAGCATCGGGGGCGGGGCGGCAGGGGCCTCCGCAAGCCTGTTTTGGGGGAGGGCTGGATCAGCAGCGGCCGGGGCTGCTGAGGGGCCTGGGGAGTGAGGCAGGGCCGGAACAGCAATGGCCGCAGCTGCTGTGGGGCCCGGGGAGTGCAGGACCGGACCTGCAACTTGAGAGTGGGTGCTGGGCTCCTAGTATAAGAAATAAAATATAAAGAGATGGTATGAAAAAAAAAAAAAAAAAAAGGAGGCCCGCCTGGTGTGGCTCAGTGGTTGAGCGTCACCCTATGAACCAGGAGGTAACAGTTTGATTCCCAGTCAGGGCACATGCCTGGGTTACCAGCTTGATCCTCAGTGGGGGAGTGTACAGAAGGGAGCCAATCAATGATTCTCTCTCATCATTGGTGTTTCTATCTCTCTCTCCCTCTTCTTTCCTCTCTGAAATTAATAAAAATGTATTTTGAAAAAAATAAAAGAACAAAGAAACCTTAAATTCCTAAAAAAAAAAAAAAATAAATCTAATAAAATAATTATAATTAAGGTTCTAGTATCAGCAGGAAAGGGAAAAAACTTTCAGAAAATATGAAAATGGGATGAAAAAAGTCTTACTCTTTAACATCTTTAAGTTGTTCAATATCCTGTACTTTGACATAATCTGGGTCATGTGCCAAAAGGTGAATTGTATATGGAACAACATATTCTGGTAGAAGAGATAATAATTTTTCTGAAAAACAAACACACACACACAAAACAAAACAAAACATCCAGGTTAGAAAACCAAATCTTATAAACCTTTCTCTTTCTTTACTCTGATTCAGTATTTCCTACATCCCAACAGTACCACATTATGGCTAAAATAAAAACATAATGAAATAGTCAGTGCTAAGACTATTATAAATTAAACAGTTTATTCATTCATTTATCATATACAATAGTGAAATGCCTATTAAATGTACTATATGCTGTGGTTACCAAGACTATTATTTCACTTTTCAAATGCATATGGGAAAAAGTGACACAAACAAACTCTAAGACTAAGAAACGTAAGATCTCTTTTTCTTATTACAAGCAACACTATGCTCAACAGTGCCTTCCTTATAAGCTTATGAGCAAATTAAAAATTAGTAAATATTTCAGAGTTAGTGTGACACAAAAGTAGAAAGTAAAGGTTTTTGATATTTGTATCAAAGTAAAAGTATTTGATTCTATCTGTAGCAAAAGAACTGATATTAAAAAAAACCATAAATAACAGTTTCTAGGACATTTTAAATATCAAAGAAACATTTCTTTTAGTTTAAATTAAAATATCTTTATACAGGGTGAGACAAAAGTAGGTTTACATTTGTGAGTATATGAAACAGTTTTGTGGGGTTTTTTTAAATCCTCACATGAGGATATGTTTTTATTGATTTTTCTGTTCCTAGGGGGTGGGGGTTAGGGAGAAAGAGAGAAGGGGAAGAGGAGAGGGAGAGGGAAGGAGAGGGGGAAAAGGGGAAAGGGAGAGAAGGAGAAAGAGAGAGAGAGACTTCGATGTGAGAGATAAAAATCGATCAGTTGTCTCCCATATGTGCCCCAGGGATTGAACCCAGAACCTTTTGGTATACAGGACGATGCTTCAATCAACTGATTCACCTGGCCAAAGCCAGAGTTTATTCTTGTATTATTATTTTTTTAATTATTGTATTATTTTCCATGTGAACAACTGTAAACCTACTTTTGCCCCACCCTGTATTTTAACTTTGATCAGCTATTCCATTAGAGGTCAGAATTGTAATCCTAACTAGTTTAATAAGGTTATTATTCAAAAAGACCAGGATTCATATTTTGTACAATCTTTTCATATTTCCTACTTTCAAAATAAAAGTTTAAATTATATGTTCAACCTAGAGTATAATAATGTACGTGTCAATAAGGCACCAAGTTCTATTTTCAATTCTGAACTCAAAGAGAATAATTTGTGTGTAATATCCTTCATGTTAAGGAAGGTATAGGAGGAAAAAAATATCAAGGTTCAAAATTCAGTGAAATTCAAATTAAATTTTTATCAAATATTTATTGAGTGCCTACAATTTTTCAGGCTTACTATTTTAAATATAAAGATGATTAAGACTAGACAACACCCTCATACTAAGGCATAGAGACAGAAGCTATCCTTCAATGTGGTAGGTGTCCTAAGACAAGAATAGCTAACTACTACTACTTCTTTTTCTTAATCCTCACACAAGGATATTTTTCCCATTGATTTTTACAGAGAATGGAAAACAGAGGGAAAGAAAGGGAGAAACATTGATTGGCTGCCTCATTCACGAGCCCCGACCAGGCTTTGGGCCTGAGGAGGAACCTGCAACCAAGGTACGTGCTCTTGACTAGAATCAAACCCGGGACCCTTTGATCCACAGGCCAACCCTCTATCCACTGAGCCAAACTGGCTAGGGCCTGACTACTTTAGAGCACGCAGTATGCCAAGTACTTTAGATACGTTAACTTCTTTTGTTGTTTTTGTTAATCCTCATTTTTCATTGGTTTTTAGAGAAAGGGAGGGAGGGAGGGAGGGAGGGAGGGAGGAGGGAGAGGGAGAGAAAGAGAGAAACACTGATGTGAGAGAGAGACATTGATTGGCTCTCTCCTACACAGGAATCACACCTGCAACCCAGGCACGTGCCCTTGACCAGAAATCAAACCTTTGACCTTTCAGTGCAAGGATCAACACTCTAACCACTGAGCTTCCCCAGCCAGGGCTATATACATTAATTTTTTAATACTCATAACAACCATAAGAAATGAGTATAATTAAACCAATTTTTTACAAATAAAGAAATTAAGGCTCAGATTGTTAAAGTAACATGCCCAAACACAACCAGTGAATGGCAGAGGTGGGATTTGACTCCAGAGCACTCATTTTTCCCAAGGTGAGGAAGAGAAAAAAAGAATTCCAATGATGGTGTAACTCCCAAACTACATTTAAAGGACTCAAAAGATGCAAACCATGCTCCCTGGTTTTGTCTGTCTGGAAGGGGAGGCAACTTACAGGCACTGTTGAAAACAGAGAACAAGATGGCTATACAAATTTCAAACAATCCAGAGTATAAGAAGCATAGGACTTATAGTAGGGAATGGTTAGGGAAAAGCCTAAAACTCAGGTTGAGAGTAAAACTCTAAAGGGCCATGTTAATGAGTTTAAATTTGATTCTATCAGCAATAAAAAAATCAACACATTTCAAACATGATAGTGATATGATCCAATGTGTTTTAGAAAAATAATTTTGATAGCAGTCTGGCACACCTGGAGGTGGATTAGAGGCAGGGGAATTTATAAGAGGGAGGCAGACATGTACACACTAATCCAAGAGAAATACAGCAAACAGCTGAGTAGAAATGTTCAAGATATCCAGAGGAAGAATTAAGGATTTGGGGAAAAAGATATGAAGAATGTCTCTGATTTTTAACTTGGATAACTGGATAGATTTTAATTAAATTAAAGTCGGAGAGACACAAAAGCTACTAACGTGGATGGGGTAAAGTGAGCAGTTTAAAAAGGCACACAGCCCTGGCCAGTGTGGCTCAGTTGGTTGAGCACTGTCCCATGCACTCTGAAAGGTTGCCGGTTTGAATCCAGGATGCCGGTCCTGCACATGCCGGCTGTGATGAGAATAATCAACAAAGACCAGAGACTGGTACATTTTTAAACTAAAAGATAATACTCTGACGTATACATTTTACTGTTCTATTCAAGTACCTCCATCCAATGTCACTACTTATTTCCCTTGGCCATTTCGTCAGTTGCATAGAGATATGAGTTGATATTTAGATACCCATGCATTTCTATTTTAAAACTTTTTAAAGGTGAAGCTATTATTGAAAAACAGTAATACTTATTTAATGAGGGCTAATTAGAATATAATAAATAACAGTTACATCACTTTGTGCTCTATAAAGAAAATTGGCAAGCTGGAAAAATATACTTTCCATTTTCATATGGGCTTACCACTAACAGCTGCATGCTGCTTCAGATACTCGCGTCTCACATTTATATTTTTTACCAGACACTGCCTGGCGTGAGCTCTTCTCTCTTTTACAGGATCTTTTGCACAAAGAGCACAGATTGCCATATACTCAAGTGGAAGTCGTAATCGGGAAAGGCCTTTGTGAAGTTTCTGAGCAAATACTTGTCTTACTTGATAGCATTCATCCTGTGAAGACATCATTATTCTACATATTATCACATGGCAGCAAAGAGTAACAAATTCAGATATAAAATGTACTATATCAAGTAACCAGACCAGTAAACAGGAGCAAGTTTATCCACAACCACTGTTTCAGCTCACAAGACTGAAATGTTGTGACAAGTTAATTTCAAGGCTGAAGTATTTACCTGGACTCTAATCACTACCAGTTTAGAGGTATCAGAAAATATTGAATGTACTCTTAAAACAGATAAAACTCATGAATATCAATCCATCTCAAGTTAAATAAGGTAGGAAAAAAATAGTTTAAATACTCTCTCATATGTAGCTTTTTCATTTACTGAGCAAGATAAAATTTTAATCTATACATTTTATTTCTATCATTTCAAAACTATTTCAATTAAAATGTACAACTCTGAAGGAAAGAGTTACTAATCAATTTCAGAAACACCTAATTACTTTTTGTTCTATAAATGAATCAATCTGTTCATTATCACTGCACCTGATTAAAGAACAGCTCCTCTATCCTCCAGAAATCACTGTGTGATTTTTATCCTGCATCTACCTGTGCTCTCTTAAGCACTCTGTGCACATCTCCAGCATAGAAGTCAGTATCTATGTATATATAACAGCCTAAGTGATCGCCGCAACCAAAACAACTGAACGGACGACTGAACAGGCTGCGTGGGGTGACCAGGCTGGCAGGGGGGTTAGTGAGAGATGACCAAATGACTGAGCAGCAGGCTGCGTGGGGCGACCAGGCCGGCAGGGAGGGGGGGCAGTGAGGGCGGCCAAATGACTGAACAGCAAGCTGCATGGGGCGACCAGGCTGGCAGGGGGGCAGTTGGGGGTGACCAGGCCATCAGGGGGAACAGTTAGGGGTGATCAGGCAGGCAGGCAGGTGAGCAGTAGGAGCCAGTGGTCCCAAATTGTGACAGGGATGTCCCACTGCTGGGATTGGGCCTAAACCGGCAGTTGGACATCCCTTGAGGGGTCCCAGATTGGAGAGGGTACAGGCTGGGCTGAGGGGCCCCTCCCCCCCATGCACAAATTTTGTGCACTGGGCCTCTAGTATAGTATTAAAATGACTGGTTTATATGTCAGTCCTTACTCACTCCGCTCCTCATTCCTTGAAGACATCTTTGTGCTTCTAAATCTAGCACAGCATCCAGTACATAGATTATCAGAATTTTTTTCTAAACTAGGGAAAAGCTCAACATGACTTATTTGCTCTTATTTGTAAAATTATTTAGAGTATTACAAATGTCCCCTTTTTTGACATTGACCTCTTCTAGCCCACTCCCGCGCACCACCCAAGGCCTTCACCACCTATTGTCTGTGTCCATGGGTTATGCATATAAGCATACAAGTTCTTGGGTTGATCTCTTCCTACCCATCCACCCTCCCTTGCCTTCCCTCTGAGGTTTGACAGTCTGCTCCAAGTTTCTATGTCTCTGGACCTATTTTGTTCATTGGTTTATTTTGTTCATTAGATTCCATATATGAGTGAGATCATGTAATACTTATCTTTCTCTGATTCATTTCACTTAGCATAATACTAAGGTCCATCCATGCTGTTGCAAATGGTGGGACTTGTTTCTTTTTTACAGCTGCATAATATTCCATTGTGTAAATGCTCCAAGGCTTTTTATTCACTTATCTGCTGATGGGCACTTGGGCTGTTTCCAAATACTAGCTATTGTACATTGCCCTGCTATGAACATAGGGGTGCATATATTTTTTCTGACTGGTGTTTCTGATTTCTTGGGATATATTCCTAGAAGTAGGATCACTGGGTCAAATGGGAGTTCCATTTTTAATTTTTTGAGAAAAATTCCATGCCGTTTTCCATAGTGGCTGCATCAGTCTGCATTTCCACGAGCAGTATACTAGAGTTTCCTTTTCTGCACATCCTTGCCAAAACTTGTCGTTTGTTGATTTGTTGATGATAGCCATTCTGACAGGTGTGAGGTGATCCATCATTGTTGTTTCGATTTCCATCTCCTGGATGATTAGTGACTTTGAGTATTTTTTCATCTCTTGGCCTTCTTCTGTATGACCACTTTGGAGAAGTGTCTATGTAGGTCCTTTAGCCATTTTTAAGCTGGATTGTCTTCCTTTCGTTAAGTTGTATGAATTTCTTATATATTTTAGAAATTAACCCCTTATTGATGTATCATTGGCAAATATGCTCTCCCATGGAGAGCATATTTCATTTTGTTGATGGTTTCTTTTGCTGTGCAGAAGTTTTTTATTTTGAGGTAATCCATTTGTTTATTTTCTCCTTAGTTTCCTTTGCCCTAGATGTATCGGTAAACATATTGCTACATGAGTTGTCTGAGATTTTGTTGCCTTTGGTTTCTTATAAGATTTTTATGGTTTCATGACTTAATTTAAGTCTTTTATCCATTTTAAGTTTATTCTTGTGTATGGTGTAAGTTGGTGGTTCAGTTTCATTTTTTTGCATGTACCTGTCCAATTTTCTCAACACCACTTATTTAAGAGTCTGTCTTTACTCCATTGTATGCTCTTGCCTCCTTGTCAAAATATTAATTGAGCATCATGGCATGGGTCGATTTCTCGGTTCTTTGTTTTGTTCCATTGCTCTCTATCAGTGGTTCTCAACATTTCTAATGCCGCGACCCTTTAATACAGTTCCTCATGTTGTGGTGACCCCCAACCATAAAATTATTTTCGTTGCTACTTCACAATTGTAATTTTGCTACTGTTATGAATCGTAATGTAAATATCTGTGTTTTCCGATGGTCTTAGGCTCTACAGCAGCGGGTCCCACAGGTTGAGAACCGCTAGCAGCGTCGCCTAAGACCATCGGAAAACACAGATATTTACATTACGATTAACAGTAGCAAAATTACAGTTATGAAGTAGCAACGAAAATAATTATATGGTTGGGAGTCACCACAACATGAGGAACTGTATTAAAGGGTCGCGGCATTAGAAAGGTTGAGAACCACTGCTCTGTATACTTGCTCTTGTGCCAGTACCAGGTTGTTTTGATTATAGTGGCTTTGTAGTGTAACCTGAAATCTTGTATTGTGATTCTTCCAACTTCATTCTTCTTTCTCCAGATTGCTGCAGCTATTTGGGACTTTTTTTGGTTCCATATAAGTTTTTAGAGTGTTGTTCTAGCTCTGTGAAATATGCTGTTGGTATTTTAGTAGGGATTGCACTGAATCTACAGATTGTTTTGGGTAGTATGGAAATTCCAAAACCAGACAAAAACAATACAAAGAAAGAGAATTATAGGCCAATATCCCTATAATATAGATGAATATAGATGCTAAAATCTTCAACAAAATATTAGCAATACATTAAGGAGATCATACACCATGACCAAGTGAGATTTATTCCAGGCACGCAAGGCTGGTACAATATCTGCAAATCAATAAATGTGATACAGCACATTAAACAGATTGCAACACAAAAATCACATGATCATATCAATTGATGCATATGAAAACTCTCGGTAAAGTGGGAATAGAGGGATCATACCTCAACATAATAAAACCTATAAGCCTACAGCCAACATCATTCCCAATGGGCAAACACTAAAACCATTTACCCTAAGAACAGGAACAAAACAGGGATGCTCACTTTCACCACTCTTATTCAACATAGCACTGTAAGTCCTAGCCATAGTGATCAGACAAGGAGAAGAAATAAAAGGCATCCAAACTGGAAAGGAGGAAGTAAAACTCTCATATTTGCAGATGATATGACATTGTACACAGGAAACCCTAAAAACTTCATAAAAAATCGACTTAATAAAGGAATTCAGCAATGTAGCAGGATACAAAATATAACACCCAGAAATCTATGGCATTTTAATACACTAATAATGAACGCTCAGAAAACTAAACTAAAAAAAAAAAAAAAAAAAAAAAAAAAATAATCCCATTTACCATTGCAACAACAACAAAATTTAAGATACTTAGGAATAAACTTAACCAAGGAGATAAAAGGCCTCCTTCAATATTTAAGGACATAGAAAGCACAGGACATTGAAAAAAGATAGAGGAAGATATAAATAAGTGGAAGAATATACCGTGTTCATGAACTGGTAGAATCAATATCATTAAAATGTCCATACTATCCAAAGCAATCTATAGATTTGACATGACTTTTGTCATATGTGAGATAGAGAGCTTCAAAATTACACCTCATTCTCCACCAATTAACACAAGGTGTGAAGTGTTTCGTATTTTTGCAACTTTATGTATATTATTTCTTCTATCTTTGAATATTCATTTGGTTCTTCTTTAAAACCTACGTCATAATCCTGCCTTTATGTTTAAATCCTTATTTTGTGCATCTTCTTTCATTTAATTTAAACTTCAGTTTCTTATGCCAAATACCTACTTTAACAAAAAAATAGTCTAGCTTCCACAGAAATATTGTGTATTATCTACACTTACACTCAACGAAACAAAGTTAGTTAACTCATTCCTTCCTCAGTATCACTACCATAAGAGAGAGGAGTCTTCATTATCAATTATATATTATGAAGATAAGGAATTACAACCTGTATAAATCCACCTATCAAAATATATTCACAAGTAAACAGACCACTCATTTAAAAATTAATCTCCAAATATTTTCCCCTCTCCCCCTACTTAGATGCATTTCCTAGCAAGACCATGTTTTTGTCACTCTCTCACTCATCATTCAGGATACAATGCAAATGAATAACAAAGTCAAATTGTGAATCCCATGGCAAATTTAGGACTCCAAAAAATCATTAAAGTGATGTTAGAGAAGAACTTCAAATCATATGAAAGGAAACTGACAGAGTTAATGAGAAAAGATGATAAATTTGACATGATGTCATAAAAAGTGTATCAAAATAGAATCACCTGAATGAAAATTTAAAATAAGTGTTCCTAAGAACTGAGGTTTTAAATGTTTGTTTTGTTGTTGTTGCTTTTTTGCAAAAATGATTATTCTTTTGACTATATTATAAAAGTTAAAGGACAGAATAGAATTTTTATGCAGAAAAAACACTAAAAAAAAGAAAGCACCTGATACTTTCATAGTTTTGGTTTTAACCGATTATTAGTTCAATATTTTAAAATAAAGAAGATGGTATCACAAAATATATTCCCCCAAAATAAAGTTCGATACAAACTTTTACTCACTATTAAGAATAAAGTCTTAATCTTAAGTATTAAGTAGTCTGTATCTTAAGTTAATTCACTTTTAGTGGCCTTTTCTAGTACAAATTATCGTCATGAATGTAGTACCTAGTATCTTGTAAACAGTTCAATTACTTGGTGTATCGCATTGTGTTATTACCATTTACTTATACTTTCTGTTTTCCTAAGAGGTTATGTTCTTGAGGGTGGCAGCCATGACTTATCTCATTTTTGTATTTACAGAATCTAGAACAATGTACAGCACACAGCAGTACATACAGATTTTCCATGAACTGCATTCAAATTCTAAAATAGCTTAATTATTAAAAATGTTAAGATTCACATTACTGAATTTCTCTTCCTCCAGACTTACTTTTTATTCAAATATCATTAACAATGGTCTCTGAGGTAAAATATTGTCTTTAAAGAGCTCACCACAAGTAAGAGAAATAAATCACAGGTACATAAATAACTAATGCACAGCACGTATGTATGTATCAGAGGACTACAGATAAGACCACCAGGGAATCAAAAGGAGACCAGCTATAAAAATGAGAAAGAGTTTTGAGAAGAAGATTGTGTCTGAGTCTTGATTTGTAGGAGTTGATGGTGGATGTGTAGAAATGGAGAATGAAAAGAAAATTAGAGGCAGCATATTATAAACATATAAAAGAAAAAATATGTTAACTTTCACTGAAATGAGGTTAGGTAAAGGATAATGTGTGCTAAACAAGATTTTTAAGTGTATATTTGGGTCCAAGTATTAAAATGTGTTTTTTTTCTTTTTTATGAGTATAAGGCCCTAAATATTTTTTAATAGGGAATAACATGATCAGAATCATGATAGGAAATTTAATCAATAATAAAGTCTCACAATACTACCCGAGAGCTAATGATGATTATAGAAGTAAGAATGATTAAGAAGTACATATATTAAGAATGATTAATAGATACAATAGATATGATAGGACAGAATTATCTGTACTTTGCTATGAGGTGCAAGGACAAGCAGTCAAATATAAATCATGCTTGTGGATTTGAGAAATGCCATTCAGATTTACTTAAGGCCTATCAAGGCTCTACATGTCAGAAATGAATAGATTTGGGAAAATATGAATTTAGTCAGACATTCACAGAACACGAAAGTTTGAAAAATCTGTTTAGCAATGGAAGTGGGACGGGAGACTTTTAAAAAAAGAAAAAGTTAATGCTGGTAGTACAGGAATCACTTACATAGAAAATAAGATGGCCAAATAAGAATATCCTATATAATAAAAGGCTAAGATGCAAATCAACCGAATGTCAGAATGACCGGTCACTATGACACACACTGACCACCAGGGGACAGACGCTCAATGCAGGAGCTGCCCCCTGGTGGTCAGTGCATTCCCACAGGGGGAGCGCCGCTCAGCCAGAAGCCAGGCTCACGGCTGGCAAGTGCAGCGGTGGTGGCGGGAGCCTCTCCCGCCTCCGCAGCAGCACTAAGGATGTCTGACTGATGGCTTAGGCAACCTAAGCCATCAGTCGGACATCCCCGGAGGGCTCCCAACTGTATGAAGGCACAGGCCAGGCGGAGGAACCCCCCCACCCCCGAGTGCACAAATTCATGCACCGGGCCTCTAGTACAGTATAAGTGGAAAAGTTAGTCATGGACAGATCCTCATAGAACACATACATTTAAAGGAAAAGAGAATAGCCAGAAAATGTAGTCAGAGAAGTACAACAAAAAAATCAGGAGATGGAAGCCAAAGAGAGTTTCAAGAATAAAGACACAATAACTTGTGTCAAATGATGCAGAAAGGAGATGTAAAATGAGTACCAATATTACTGGATTTGGAACTTCAACAGAGCATTTCTGGAAAACAATGAAGCCAAATGATTAGAGAGGAGTGAGAGGATAACAGTGTAAGAGAGACAAACATATAGATTACTCTTTCTTGAGGATTGGAGGTTTAAAAAGAAGTGATGTAGTTTAAAGGACTAGGGAAAAGTTTGGTTTAGAAGAAAATAAGGTAACCAACCATATGTTAATAATTAAATTTAACCATTAACATGTTCTACAGTCAACAAAATTCCAGAGCAATCTTACAACTTTCAACTTTCACCTTAATATATAACAAATACTATGCTATAAAAGAAAGTCTCTAGAAGTTAATAAGCATGAATAATTCTCATACATAATGGACATTTAACAAATGGTTTGCACTCAGTAAGTTTCAAAGCCCTCTGTCTACATATTTCCATATTTTCTTGGTTTTTAAAAAATTTTCTACTTCAATACTGATAGCAACATTACCCTAAGAAATATCAGACAAACAACCTGATAAATCAACAGAATGCAAGTATTGCCAGTTTAAAAAAATAGTTACATAGGTTGTTTTCTCTTAGGAAATTTAACAAGTACTTTTTAAACAATTTTCACTTTCTTGCAAAACAAGATGATCTCCAAAATTAAATGGGGAAAACTAAATCAGAAAATTATGGGCTCACCGAAATCTCATTTCTCAAATGGTTTAGTCTAATCTGAACACCAACACCAAAAGTAAAACAAAATATGTAGGATCTGGAGTAACTTTTAAAGACTGAAGTACCAGAAATTGACAACATTATTAACCACAAACGTGATTGTTTATAAACTGCAATTTAAAAATAAGTAGTAGAAAGAAGGGGAAGTGGAAAAAAATTACAATAATCCCTGAAGTAAATGCCAAAAAAGAACAGCAAAAGTAAGTATAATATAACCAAATTATGAATAAAAAACTCATACTGGAATATCATCTTTACTATTATGAAAGTCCGTTTTCTTTAATTTTCTCAAATGATGCTAAAAATGTCTAAAGTGCCCTGGCCAGTGTGGCTCAGTTGGTTGAGCGTCTTACCATGCACCAAAAGGTTGCTGGTTTGATTCCAAGTCAGGATATATACCCAGATTTCGGGTTTGATCCCCAGTCAGGGTACAGCCAGGCGGCAACCTATCATTGTTTCTCTCTCATATCCTTGCCTGTCTCTCTCTCTCTTTCACTCTCTCTAAAAAATCAATAAAAACATACTAAGAAAAAAACTTCTAAAGTGATATAGTTCAAATATTACGTTATTCTAATTTTTGGAAATTTTCACTCACTAATAAAGAATGTTTCTGATCTAAAATTAATCTATACCATGTCCTTATCTATAATAAAAGCATAATATGGTAGTTAGACTGTACAGACAGATGACCTTCTGGATGAAGCCGGGGCTGCGAGGGCCAAGGCAAGCCACCATGGCTGCAAGGGCCAAGCTCCTTGCATGAATTTCGTGCAACGGGCCTCTAATCTATAATAAAAGTGTAATATGGTAATTAGACTGGATGACCTTCTGGACAAAGCTGGGGTTGTGAGGTAAGCCCGGGTCCCGGGTGCCAGAGGGAAGCCGGTGCCGGCAGCCAGGGAAAGGAAGGCCTACTCTTGCACGAATTCTGTACATTGGGCCTCTAGTGAAACTATAAATTTCTATACTTTTTTCTTCCTTTTAAAAACTAAATACATTCAAGCCTCATTATTCACACATTCTGCATTTGTGAATTTACCAACTCACTAAAATTTAATTGCAACCTCAAAATCAATACTTGCAATGCTCTCATGGTCATTCCCGAGTTAATGCACTGAGCAGGAAAATATGAGAATCGCCTGACACATGTTCAACTAAGGTTGAACAAGGCAGTGCTCCACTTTGTTGTTTCAGCTCTCATATTACAAACAAGTGTCCTTCTGGTGGTCTATATAGGGCCTCATTTTTCACATTTTTGTTAATGACCTTGTTGTTAAATTAGCTTCTAAGCATAGTGCTGAAATGCTATTTACTGACTCTAAGAGCAAGAAGGCTGGGATGTACATTATGGAGAAAATACGTTTGTTAAATAGGCTTCATTCAGGCATGAGTTATAGTGCTGCTGGCCATGAGTTTAATAATAAAACAACTAAATATTAAGGTGCCTTTAAATATAAATACATATAAAACAAGGTTAAGGATGATTGATAAAAATGTTGTGACTTGAGGTATGCAGGAACCACCCCTGTATTTCCCCTATGAGCAATGGTTCAGTATTTGTTAATTCAGTGCTTGGAGTGACTTTGCAGAACTACTGCAAATAACAAGAGTCAACTGTACTATGTTAGCAACCCCAAATTCAAGTGCTAGTTTTAGAACTCTAAAATGTTTCTCACATAAATTTTTCAAAAGGAGACATAAACGTTCAATATTTTTATCTCTATATCATGGTGGACTTCTTAAGTCAAAAACCATATCAAGTCATGTTCTATATAGCCTTTTTCCTTACATTGATAGCTAATGCACAGAGCTGATACTGTTCTAATGTGATGATTTCATGGTAACAGGGTTCTTGTGCCAGCTTCACAATAGCACTCCCAGCAGCAAGTCTCAGACGTGACATATCTGGTTTACTGAAAAATAAGCAAGAAAGAATGTAAATTAGATTTCTAACTATGTGCACAAAAACATTCCTGCTTTATATAGCTAATTTTACAAAATTCTCTAGCCAAAAAAAAAAGAAGTTATAAAACAGTTTAGTGATGCTAAAAACATACTATATTTATTTAACTTTGGAATATGATGTCTAATACTGCAAAATTCTTCTCCTGAACATAAGTGTGCTAAAGTCATGTAATTCTCTCCTACAAAACGAGCTTATAGCCAATCCTATTATTTGTATGTTTAGTTGTTAGGTCTTAAGTCTTCCATTATCGATTATTTTTAAGACTAGAGGCCTGGCCTGCGCCCTCTCGCAATCTGGGACCCCTCAGGGGATGTTGGCTAGCCGGTTTGGGCCCAATCCTGGCAGGACCAATCCAGACAGGAGGGAGCCCAATCCCCACAGGCCCAATCTAGACAGGAGGGAGCCTGATCCCTGCAAGCCCAATCTAGACAGGAGGGAACCCGATCCTGTGCATTGAGTGTCTGTCCCCTGGTGGTCAGTGTGCATCATAGCAACCGGTGGACCGGGTGTTCTGTCGCTTAGGCTTTTATAAATATAGATATGTTTGTTTACAAATTAGGCATAAAAATGTTCTAACATGCTTATTAGTCAACTAAAACTACTGTGTTAAGTATAAAAGAAGTTGAATGAAAGCAGGTGTAGTGAATAAAACATTACTATTTTCAGCTAGAATCCAACTTTTCAAGTATTACCAAGAGGCTCCTTTTATGTTTAAGGAAACTTCTGCTAAATGGGACACATCTCAAAGAATAGTAAATTCTTGACTAGTAAATATATCTAAATAACCCTTCGTAATACAGTAATGTACTAGATCAGTGGTTCTCAACCTTTCTAGTGCCGCGACCCTTTAATACAATTCCTCATGTTGTAGTGACCCCCAACCATATAATTATTTTCGTTGCTACTTCATAACTGTAATTTTGCTACTGTTATGAATCGTAATGTAAATATCTGTGTTTTCCGATGGTCTTAGGCTCTACAGCAGCGGGTCCCACAGGTTGAGAACTGCTAGCAGCGTCGCCTAAGACCATCGGAAAACACAGATATTTACATTACGATTCATAACAGTAGCAAAATTACAGTTATGAAGTAGCAACGAAAATAATTATATGGTTGGGGGTCACTACAACATGAGGAATTGTATTAAAGGGTCGCGGCACTAGAAAGGTTGAGAACCACTGATATAAAAGAAGAAGCAACGTCGGGACTGGTAGGAGGGGCCGAAATGCAGAACAAGTTGGTCCCACATCCATATTTGGCAATTGAAAATTGGGAGAAATTATTTTGACTGCGGAGGTTCCCCCTTAGAAGTCCCAGTTCTATACCAGGCTCCCCAACTCAGGGTTTCAGTGTGGGGTGAGAATGAGAAGTCCCCATTACATCTGGTTGTGAAAATCAGTGGGGATTATGGCTGAGTGAGACAGAGAGCTAATGGAGTCCCACGCCTTCCTCTTAAAGGCCCGAGCACATTCAACTCATTTGCTCTGAGCTCCAGCACTGGGGCAGCAGCTGGTAAAGTTCCAGGAACAAACAGAAAGGAACTGAATTGTCTGGCACAAGGGGGAGGTCTAGAGGGACAGCATTCTCCCAGACAAAAATGTAGGCAGAGGTCTTTGTTCCTTTGCTGAGCCCTCCCAAAAGAGCCCACAAACAGGGTTGTATCTCAGTCTCCACCAACCTGGCTAACACTGTTTTCTAGCCCTGGTAATCCTGAGTCCCCACCTCACTCAACTTGTGGGCCTACCCAGGCCATTTTCAGTGGCTTTACCATACAAACGGGCTGTCTTGGCTACTGCTGCAGATTTTCTTAAAATCTCTCAAACAAGCAGAAGCTGGCCTTGGCGTGCCCTCTGCCCCTTGCTAAGTGGCCTGAGGCCTGTCACTATTGGCAGCTGGTCCTGGTTTGCACAGTGGCCTCTCCTGGACACCTCCAAGCCCAGCACAAGTAATAGCCATCTGCATATCACTTTGTAGCTCATGGTTTGGGGCAGGGCACGGGCAGCAGATGACCTTGGCTGACAGGCCTCAGAGCCAACAAACCCAGTGGATAGCTTCAGACCATGCCAAAGACCACCCACCCCCTAACCACCTACAACAGAAAAAAGTCAAGGGGTGGACTCAGCAGGCATCAGAGTCCTGCTGAAGCAAGTCCTGCTCCGTGGGTTTGGCCCTTGCACAGCAGATCCTCCCTGGTGGCCAGTGGTTGTGGCCAGTCCTCCAAGCCAATATAACTTTATAAGTTATATAAATGTCTAATCACTGGTTTGTAGATCTGAAACTAATATTGTACAACAACTAGAATTAAAAAATAAACAATTACTTTAAAAAAAAAGAAAGTTCTAAAAAACAAAGTTCTGAAGTTACATGACATAGGGATGCCTTTCAGTTCATCTACAGCAATATTCTAAGAGCTGTTTTGAGGTAAATCCTTCAGCCACTGCTAAAGGAAAGTCCTTCTTGTTTGAGTTTATAAAAAGAAATAAACAACTATAAATAAATACTTCACAACTAATATTTTGAAAACCAGATTTCTATATAAAACTTATTTAAAAGTGCAAAACCAACATAAGTCACACACATTTGCAGAATTCAAGTACACATTTAATTTTGTTAAGGAATACCATGAAAAATAACAGATCTAAATATGCACATGAATAATGTTATTAATAAATTTAAGAGATAAGATGTATTAATGCTAGAGAAAAATGTTCTTCTCTAATTATTATGTAAATCCTGAACACTGGCATATCCTATATAATAAAAGCCTAATATGCTAAGTGTCCGGTCAACCGTTCTACCAATCAAAGTGTAATATGCTAATGATATGCTAAGGTCACTCAACCGCTCACTATGACATGCACTGACCACCAGGGGGCAGACGTTCCAACCAGTATGTTAGCTTACTACTGAGGTCCAGCCGATGGGGACTGAGCGAGACAGGTCGGACACGCCCGGGAGCCCTCTCACGGTCCCTCCCAGGCTGGACAACCTGCTGCGTCCCTCCCAGGCCGCGATTGTTCACCAGTGGGGTCCCTCGGCCTGGCCTGAGCCCTCTCACAATCCGGGACCCCTTGGGGGATGTTGGAGAGCTGGTTTTGGCCCAATCCCACAGGTCAGGCCGAGAGACCCCACTGGTGCACGAATTCGTGCACTGGGCCTCTAGTATGAATTATAAGAATAGAGAGGTAAAGACAACTAATTAGACTGAAAAAATGTACATAAATGAGTTATACATGTGGAATGCTTGACCAAGTTTTATTTTTACTTGGTTTGTTTGATAAAAATGTGCTCCTTTTAACTATCTATGCAAAAAGTATAGTATTAGCAAAAACACAAGAAATGAAGACAGAAAGGGAGAAAGGAGCTGGTAGTCATCTTTATATACTTTGTCATTAAAGTCTTTATGCTAGAAATATTAAGAGGAGAAAGGTTATTCTCTTATGTTTATTACCAAAAAAAAAGTCAATAAATAACACAGAAGACAAATTTCTAAATTTTAGCTAACCTTGTCATAATAACCACTGCCATCACCAGTACTTCTAAATACTTACTATGTGCTGGGCAGTGTTTTAAACACCTTAAATATACTAACTTATTTAATCATCATAATAGCTAGGTGAGACAGGGTATATCTAGTCATTCTCTACGAGGAAACTGAGGTACAGAGAGGTTAAAGTAACTTGGTAAGGGTCCCTTTGCTAGGAAGTGATGGTGCCAGAATTTGAATCTAGGACCAAGAGTCTGTTACCAATCATTATTCTGTATCTTTTAAACAAAACAAAACAAAAAAGTATGTATTTTAAATAATTTACATCAAGTATTTTTTTTCATTTGTACATATTTATACTTCTGGAATCGATTCAATAAGCTGTCTTCTACCCAGTCTGCTTTTTTCCCTTTAGACATTAATTAACAAGAACACAAAATATCAGGTACTTATTGGTACACTAACATCTTCACATTAGCTTTTCAAAACTTTGAAAAGCCTAATGTGAAGATGTTTTGTTCAAAATAATTAGTGTATATAGTAGTACCTTGCACAAATAACCACTGTACAAACGCAATTACAATAAAAATATAGGCATACATACAAAGCAATAATTATTTTTTAAAAGAAACTGAACCAAGCAATGATTACAGCAGATTTGAAATACTATGCAATCCAAATAACTTAAAACAGTAATTTATACCTAATTTTCCCCTGTTCTGTCAAGTCTCCATCACTATGCAATATTGTTGTTAGCAATCTTAAAGTAGAAGTTCCTGATTTACTGTGATTATTTTTCATTCCAAGCAGCCATCGAACCATCATTTTAATCGCCTGTATCTATTTAAAAGACAAATCGACAAGTAAGACAATGCTATATTTTAAAGAAATTCTGTATCAAGCTTAATTTAAAAAAATATGCTTTTCATCGATGCCTTTGTGGGGGAAAAAAGAAAAAGAAAAAGGAATTATTCTTTTCTATATCTATGAAGATAACTCTGAATGTTTAATATTAAACATGCCTCACCTCCTAGGTAACTGACAAAGACTTTTCGTGTGTGTGTGTGTGTTATTTTTCATTTTCCCCAACATACACTCTACACTTTATAACCCTCAGTAAAATCATACTAACTATGCTAGGCAAAAAAGTTAAGCTCCAAACTACAAATTATATTCAATCTTTTGTGTCTAAGAGATGATACCATCTTACATTTGTACTGTTTTTATAATTATGAAGTACCTAAGTTATTTGCAACAACCCTTTTTGAAGGGATGCATATTACTTCTTCTTTTCTTCACACATTATCTTAGCTTTTTACAGCTCTAAGGCATAGGGACTGAGTGGGTCTTGTCTTCTGCAGTGGCATGGTCCAGACACCCTTAAAATGCCTTTCCTGTTCCATTTGGTAATTATGAACTTAAGTGCAGGTGGCCTGCCTTCCAGTCCAGTGCTGCTCTACCATACAAAACTGCTGCTTGAGACCAATGCTAAGAAAACAGATTTATACTGGAACTTGAAAGAATCAAGCATCATCTACACCAGGCGTCCTCAAACTACGGCCCGTGGGCCACATGCGGGTGTTTTTGCCGTTTTGTTTTTTTTACTTCAAAATAAGATATGTGCAGTGTGCATAGGAATTTGTTCATAGTTTTTTTTAAACTATAGTCCGGCCCTCCAAAGGTCTGAGGGACAGTGAACTGGCCCCCTGTTTAAAAAGTTTGAGGACCCCTGATCTACACTAATAAAAGAGAAACATGCAAATTGACCATCCCTCCACCATGCCCACCAGCCAATCAGGAGTGAGTATGCAAATTAACCCAACAAAGATGGAAGTTAATTTGCATATGCAGGCTCGGAGTGAAAGACTGAAGACAGCGTAGAAGGAAGCCAAGCGCTGCAGAAGGGAGCGAAGCGACGGAGAAGGGAGGGAGCGAGGCAGCGGAGACGGGAGGGAGCAAGGCAGCGGAGAAGGGAGGGAGTGAGACAGTGGAGAAGGGAGGGAGCGAGGCAGCAGAGAAGGGAGCGAGGCAGCGGAGATGGGTGGGAGTGAGGCAGGGGAGGAGGGAGCGAGGCAGCAGAGAAGGGAGCGAGGCTGTGGAAGCTCAGGCCGCAGGAAGCCCTCTTCTTGCAGGAAAAGGCCCGAGGAAGCCCTATTCTTACAGGAATCTTCCTGCAATGGGCCTCTAGTTCAATGACAAAGGAAGGGATGCTCTAAAGGTCTATCAGAATCTGAAGCTGGAATAATGTGATAAAGTAGTTAATAATATGAAACATAAACACCGCTTCCGAAAAGATTTATAAGAAATTACAACTAGAAAAACAACAATATTTATTGTATTTGTTCATAGCCTTCACATCTTGGGCAGTGCATTGAGGTGAGGTCTATAAAAAAAAAAAATCAAAATAAAAAGTTTTATTAAATCCTTTGGGAAAGATAAAGTCTTCAAATCCGAATAACCATTTTTACTGAACAGCAGAAGGTACATAAGAAAACCAGAATTGTCTTTTGCCATTTGATGATTGATATCTAAGAAGCATTGCAACATGGAGGTAGTTTACAAACTCTTTTTTTTTTTCTCTCTCAAATTAGATTACATGCAGCTGCCCTCAAGGCCTTGGGTTTCTCATCATTGCCTTATACTCTCACAGTACATGGGTTAATGTCATACTATAAATATAAAAACTCGAATGGTTTTAATAGCCAACTTGGTAACAGGAATAGAAATTTTAACACCTATATTAAAAATATATTAAATGTATTTAAATAAAGAAATCTATATATATTACTCACTTTGACCATTGTCTCAGGAGAAACTTCTTCATCTGGAACCCAAAGCTTAGTTGTCTTTTTTCCTGGAAGCTAAACAAAAATTAAGGACTTTGCAATGTGAACATGAATTCTCATGTTTAATTAATATATAGTGAATGAATGAAATCTTTACCTTCTGGAGTGACAGTTATTATATGTAGGGGGGAAAACACACCTTTCTATAACCTTATTACTCAAAAAGGCTGAAAGGCATTAATTCACTAGCACCCACATTCAGTACTTATACATCCTCATCAGTTGGGTCTCTCTGGGTGGAGGTGGGTTGACTTTAACATCCTATATACACTCACATAAAAACCCGTTTTGAGACTGATTCAATTATTTAAGGCAGCTTGGCAAGGTCTAGGATAAAATAACGAAACCATAAAGTATAGTTCTTAAATAAGGAGAAAGATATACACAAAGAACCTTGAGCAGGGGAAAAATTGAAAAGGTTTGCAGTTGAAGATAACAGAAAAAAAGCATTAATATTTTCATAGCTAAGTCCCACCAAAATGGCCACACACACACACACACACACACACACACACACACAAAAGAGCTAAAAAACAAGAGGCCCAAAAGGAGACCAAATTATAGAATAATTTTGAAAAACACAAAATATACAGTAAAAAAATTAACAGAGCTAGAAGGTTTGTCTCCCTACAAGCACAGAAAAGAAACACCCCCTCCCCCCTCCCCCCCCCCCCCCACCACGGGCAGCACAATCACAGAATAATCTTGAAATGATAAACTGCAGCTAATGAAAGATGTGAATTTACAGTGGCAGCCAGGAAATCAAGTTAAGGTGACAGTAACGCTGAACCCAATGATGGAAGCCTGCAGATCCCATTTTTACTCCCAGCTCATGTGTTATTTCCAGAGGCAGCCTAGGAAACAGAAATCAAACCCTCTGACAACAGGATCCAGGAGGCAAACTCTGCAAATAACATCCACTTTAAAGTTTAGGGTGTTTAACAAGGGCTCTACTCTTTATTGGGCTCATAGTTGTAATTTTTTTCTTCCTTTCAGCTTGGTAACAGTGATTGAAGTAGTTATCCACCTCTCAGCCTTTCATCTTCAAAGTCAGCTATCATGTGTATAAGCTATCACGTGTGAAGGCAAAACCATCAGAGCACCAACCTCAAATCTCTTTATTTCTCATCTCTTTAGAAACTTTGCCCTGCCAAATCTCATCGCTTTGGTGTATTGGTGTATCTCTGTTGCCTTCAAACTGATTTTTAAAAATAGTTTGTCCATTCTTTTTATTTGTTCCAGTGGGAATACAGGTTCAAGACAACCTAGTCAGTTCTTGTCAGAAACAGAACTTTCACCTTTTTAAATCCATTTATTTGTTTTATTTTATGTTATATTTATAAAAAGGAATATACAGGGTTGGGCAAAAGTAGGTTTATAGATGTAATACAATAATAAATAATAACACAAGAATAAATTGTGTTTCACATACAACCATAATCCTACTTTTGCCCACCCCTGTATGTATTTAACATTTGTATCACTTGTTTTATAATACGACAATGAACACCCATGAACTGTTAGTACCTGGTTTTATTACTTGCCAAACCTCCCTGTATTTTTTCTGCCTTAGGTAAGCACTGTGTTGAATTTTGGGTTTATTATTCCCCAACTAAAACAAAATACCACTTTACCAAATATATCTCTCTAAACAGCATACTTGTTTAGTTTTGCTAGTTCTTGAGGCTCATAAGCTATGTTATACTGTATACATTCTAGGTGACTTGCTTTTATTACACATTTGTTTCTTAGAATAGTCCTTGTTATTAAATCTAACTGTAGTTCATTCATTTGTTATTCTGTGTTATATCATGCAAAATAACTAAATTTATTTATTCTCTTTAGTAGACAACTGAAATATTTCCATTTCTTTCCCATAAATATTCTTATAGAGGCATCCTGATACTATTAGCAAGAATTTCTCTAGGTTATATTCATACGAGTGAAACTGATGAAATAGCAATGTGTACATGCATTTAATTTTATTGTCAAAATATTTTTCAAAATGGTTGTTAAAACTTATTTTCCTCCTATCAGCAGTATATAACACCAATTCTTGTCATATTTCTTAATTTCTCCCATCTGATTGATGTAGTGTCTCATTATAGTTTTAACCTTTTGCACTCGGATGTTGAGTGTGACTCGACACGGTTAGCATTAGAATAAAGGAATTGAGAAAAAAGCAAGTGAGTGCAAAGGGTTAATTTGCATTTCCCTGGTTATTAATCCTATATAATAAAAGGCTAATATGCAAATGGTCCCCTCAGGAGTCTGATGGAGAGTTCACTCGCTCGCTATGACATGTGCTGACCACCAGAGGGCGGCCTGGAACATGGTGGGCGACCATAGGTGGCGGCAGGATGCTGACGGAGCAAGGGAAGGAGGAGGCGGGGAGGCCAGGAACTGCGTGGTGGTGGCAGCAGCGCATGGGCAGTGAGGGAAGGGAGAAGCAGGGAGGTAGGGAACCTGATCAGCCCCGATCACCGGCCAGGCCTAGGGACCTTGCCCATGCATGAATTTCGTGCACTAGGCCTCTAGTTAAGTTTATATGTCTAGTCACCAATTTCATGTTGCCTCCTTTCCAAAATCCTTTTGATGTCTTTTTTTTCTGGATTGACTTTTTTTCAGAGGTAATCTTTACATATATTAACCCTTTGCACTCTCTTTTTTCTCGATTCCTTTATTCTAATGCTAACCGTGTCGGGTCACACTCGACATCCGAGTGCAAAAGGTTAATACTTTTTTCAGGTACATGTTGCAATACCTTCATAAAAGGCATAAAATCTCATTTATGGTGTGTCTTTTACTCCCTTTATGGTGTCACTTGAACAAACGTTATCAATTAAAATGTAGCTAAATTGGCCATTCTTTTTGTAGTTAATATTTTTCACATCTTTTTAAAAAAATCCTTTCCTATTTCAATGTCATAAAAACAGTCTCCTGTATGTTATTTTAAAACTTTTAAGGTTTTTAACATGCCCTAAAAATTTAATCCATCTGTAATTGATTGGTTTCTCTGTATGCTGTGATTTAAGGGTTCCATTTCTTTTCACTTCCCATAGGATAACACAATTTATTGAAAAATCTCCCCTTTCAGTCATCTGCAATGCTACTACTATTGCTTCTATTATTTAAAAAAATTTTTAAATGTTTTTATTGATTTCAGATAGAAGAAGGGAGACAGACAGAGAATCATCGATTGGCTGCTTCCTGACACACCAGCTACTGGGGATTGAGCCCTAAACCCAGGCATGTGCCCTGACCAAGAATCAAACCATAACCTCCTGGTTCATGGGTCGATGCTCAATCACTGAGCACACCTGCCAGGCCTCTCTATTCTTTTTCATTGCTTTGTCCATCTGCTTATCCACAAGATGTCTTTCACTAAAGTTTTGTAATTTTCTCTGTAAATAAAATTTTAAAAGTTCTATTGTACAACTTTGTTAGGTACTTTGGTTGTTAAAATTAGGTTTTATGTTTATGGTTAATTTGGGGAATTATTTTGTAGTTTTGATTTTATATCCATCTTTCTTGCTAAACTCTTTTTAATCATATTTATGAAAGGTGTCAATTTTAAATATTTTCTAATCCTTTAATACTTTATTTCTATATATTCCTTATATTTGTACATATACATTTTTCATTTCATCTATATCTTTTTATCCCCAAGTTTTCTGCTGTGATGATGTACATTTTAATCTTTAAAAAAAATCATTTTTGTTTTGGTTTATTTAGATATTATTCTGCTAGTTGCATAAATGTCCACAGATTATACATCTTATTGTGGTACAATTTTTTTGGACACTACATGAATATATTACATCAGTATCCAATTTAAATCCATATTCTGTTTAATGCATATTGACTGATATATTTTTCCTTCCTATTTTTAGATTTTGTCTCTCATTAGTTTAGTTGCATCTGTTGGTTTTTATTTTATTATTTTTGAACCCATCTGCCAGTCTATTGGTATTATCAGGATAACTTTTCTGGTGTTTTTTTTATTTGTAATAATTTATGCAGACTGAATTTTCTTGTGAACTAAATATTTTAGTGGAGTATATCTTTGAGTAATTCTTTCAAAAAGTCACTTGGCAACAGAAAATTTAAAAAATTGTTTTTTGGAATCTAGTATTGCAGCTGAGAAATCTGAAGTTAATCTGGTTCTTACTTTTTTTTTTTTTGGTAGGTTGCCTCATGGGGACTTTTGGGGTCTTTTTGACATCCTTAGTTCAGAAATTTTAGCAGAATATGTCTACTGTGATTCCACTTTCATTTTTCCACTTTATACTTTGAAGGTACTTCTCAACCAAAGAACTGCTTTTTCAGCTTTATATAAATTTTTAGCTCTATGTGTTTGGGGTATTTGTCTGCTGGATTTTAGAGATACCTGTCCTGTTGCCAGAGCGTTATCTGAGCTGGTATTTGGTTCCTATTTCATAGGCTGCCTCTAGAAACTACACATTATCAGCTGTGGGTAAAATAGGATCTCAGTGCTTCCAAGACTGGGATCAGCATTTTTGTCATCTTATTTTAATTTCCTGGCTGCCACTGTAAATTCAATTCTCAGTAGCTATAGTTTATCATTTGTCCTGAAAACAACAATAAAACAACTCCTGCGGGTGTTTCCTTTCTGTGTTTACTAGAGGCCCAGTGCACAAAATTCATGCACGGGGGTGGGTTGTCCCTCAGCCCAACCTGCACCCTCTCCAATCTGGGACCCCTTGGGGGATGTCCGACTGCCCGTTTAAGGGCATTAACTCCAGCCATTAGGAAAATCACACAGAATGTCCTTGACATACAAACAGTGTGGTTTTATGAGTTGTTTTAATAATAATGGCCATTCCTTTAAATAACATCTACTTACATACAATACAGCTGGTACTATGTGAATTAAGGATGTTAATATCACAATATTATAGAAGGTTGTAGTGGAAATAACCTTGAATTGTCTAGTCCAAACTTTTATAAATATTGGAATTCCCTTTTCAAAGATTTTTTAATGCTTTCTGTCCTAAGAAACTTAACCAACTTTTGAGGCAACCCATTTTCTGTGAAAGGACTGGGGGACTCTGTGTGCCTGTTGCCCTCCCCCAGCAGGGCTGAAAGGACTGGGGGACTCCGGCAGCAGGCACGCGATGCGGCTGCTGCCCCCCGGGATGAGGGGACTCCGGCGGGGCTGAGTGGACTGGGCACCACCATCTTGTGACTATGGGCGCCACCATCTTTGTGATGGTGTGATGGTCAATTTGCATATTTTCTCTTTATTAGATAGGATGTAAGCCATAGTCTACCTCTGTTAATTTTTAACATATGATCTCTCTTACATGTGAAATCTAAAAAAACAGAAATAGAACAAAACCCAAAAAACAATAACAACAACAAAAACCGAACTTAAATACGGAGGACAGAATGGTAGTTGCAAGAGCAGGGAGTGAGGAATGGGTGAATCAGATAAAAAGGTACAACCTTCCAGTTATAATATAAATAAGTCACTGAATATTTTATATTTTTATATTTACATATTTTATATTTTTACCTATTTATATTACATATATTTTATTATATATTTGAAAACTACTAACAGAAGATATCATAAGTTCCCACCAAGAAAATAATTACTGTGCTGTTTCACAATACATACAATATTGAATCATTATGTTGTACATCTAAAACTAATATAATGACGTACATATATCAATTTTTAAAAATTAAAGAACAACTTGAAGAAGTGAAAAGACAATCTACAGAATGAGAGAAGATATTTGCAAATCATCTATCTGATAAGAGACTTGTATCTAGAATATATAAAGACCTATTACAACTCAACAAAAGGATAAACAAAGCAATAAAAGAAGGTCAAAGGATTTGAATAGTCATTCTTCCAAAAAAGATATAGAAATAGATACAAAGCACATTAGATGCTAATTTCATTAGTCATTAGAAAATGCAAATCAAAACCACTTCATATTCAGCAGGACGGCTATAAATAAATTAAAAGAAAATAACAAGTTGGTAAGGATGTTAAGAAATTAAAACTTTTGTACACTGCTTGTGGGAAGGTAAAATGGTATAGCCATTGTGAAAACAGTTTGGCAGTTCCTCAAAACTTAAACATAAAATTATCATATAATCCAGCAAATTTACTCCTCGGTATGTATTCCAAAGAACTAAAATTGTATATGCAAACAAATACTCAGACACAAAATTCATAGCAGAACTATTCACAATAGGGAATTATAAATTCAAAAGGTGGAAACAATCCAAATGTCCAACAATGAAGGAATGCATAAACAAATTGTGGTAAACACATACAAAAGAATATTATTCATCCATAAAATGAAATGAAGCACTGATACATGCTACAATGAAGATGAACCTCAAAAACATTAGAAATTAGACACAAGGTCACATATTGTATGATTTTCTTTATAGGAAATATTGATAACAGGTAAATCCATTTGGACAAAAAGAAGATTGGTGGTTGCCAGAGGCAGGAGGAAATATTTAGGGAGTGACTACTTAATGAAAATGATCTGGAACTAGATAAACATGGTGATTGTACAACATAGTGAATGTACTAAATGCTACTTGAATTGTATACTTTAAAATAGCTAATTTATGTTATGTGAATTTCATGTCTTTTATAAAAAAAGCAGCAGGGAAGGAAGTCTTCAATAAATGGTGCTGAGTCAGATGGAAATAAAAATGAATGTGGACATCTATCTCATACCATATACAAAAATTAATTCCAAATAAACTAGATTTAAATGTAAAAATTAAAACAATGAAGTTTCTAGAGCAACTGTCCAATAGAATTCTCTGAGATGGTGGAGATGTTCTGTGCTAATACTACTAGTATGTGGCTACTGAGCGCTTGAGATATGTGAATATATTTATAACTAGAGACCCAGTGCACGAAATTCATGCACGGGGGGGGTGGTGTCCCTCAGCCCAGCCTGCACCCTCTCCAATCTGGGATCCCTCGGGGGATGTCCGACTGCCAGTTTAGGCCCGATCCCTAAACCGGCAGTCGGACATCCCTCTCACAATCCAGACTGCTGGCTCCTAACCACTCGCCTGTCTGGCTGCCTGACTGCCCCTAACCACTCTGCATGCCAGCCTAATAGCTCTCTAACTGCTCCCCTGCCGGCCTGATTGACGACTAACTACTCCCCTGCCGGCATAATCATCCCCAACTGCCCTCCCCTGCTGGCCCGATCGCCTCCAACTGCCCTCCCCTGCCGGCCCCATTGCCCCAACTGCCTTCCCCTGCGGGGTTGAGGGGACTGGGGGACTCCGGCTGGATGAGGCGGGGCTGAGGGGACTGGGGAACTCTGGCTGGATGAGGCGGGACTGAGGGGAATGGGCGCCGCCATCTTGTGGCTGTGGGCACTGCCATCTTGTGAGGGCATGAGCAGTCAATTAGCATATCCCCTCTTTATTGGCTGTGGGCCCAGCCATCTTGTGATGGCATAATGGTCAATTAGCATATTCACTCTTTATTAGATAGGATTATATTTAGTTTATTTAAACAAAATTTAAATAGCTATATGTGAATAGTGGCTAGCATATAGACTGGGGCAAAAGTAGGTCTACAGTTGTTTGCATGGAAAATCCTATATAATTAAAAGGGAATAAGCTAATTGACCCTCACACCGTCACAAAGATGGCAGCACCCACAGCCAATAAGGAGGGAATATGCTAACTGACTGCCCTGCCCTCAAAGATGGTGGCACCCACAGCCAAAAAGGAGGGAATATGCTAATTGACTGCCACACCTTAAAAGATGGTGGCGCCCAGTTCCCTCAGTCCCACCAAGGTGGCAGGCGCCTAGCCACTCTGCGCGCCTGCCTCCAGAGTCCCCCAGTCCTTTTAGCTCCCCAGCCGCCCAGGGCCGGCACAAGGCTCAGGTAACCAGGGCCGGCCAAGGCTTGCGCTGCCGGCAGTGGCAGCAGCAGAGGTGTGGTGGGGCGTCGCCTTCCCCTGATCGCCGGGTTGCCTCCCACCCATGAGGGCTCCTGGACTGTGAGAGGGGGCAGACCGGGCTGAGTGACCCCCCTCCAGTGCATGAATTTTTAGGCACCGGGCCTCTCGTAATATAATAATTAATAAATAATACAAACTCTGTGTTTCACATACTCAAAACTATAAACCTACTTTTGTCCCACCCTAAATTTCTGTTTTTTCCTGAACATAACACCCATGATAAAGTTTAATTTATATATCAGGCACTGTAAGATATCAACTAATAAAAAAACAATTGTAACAATATACTATGATAGCAGTTATGTGAATGTGGTTACTTTCTCAATCTCCCAAAATATCTTATTGGTCTGTATGTACCACATGGAGACGTTGGACAAAGGGATGATTCACATCCTGGGCAGGTCAAAGGACAACAAGATATTTCATCAGGCTACTCAGAATGACGCAAGATTTAAAAATTATGAATTGTTTATTTCTGGAATTTTCCATTTAATATTTTTAGCATGCAACTGAGTGTGGGTAACTGAAATGGCAAAAAAATACAATTGCAGATGAGGGGGACAACTGTACTCACAAACGGAAGAGAGACAAATCATTTCTTTCCTAATATTTCCTCTCAGAGCTCTCTTAATCAATTCACTATTGTATATAGGGAAAGGAACAACTACTGTCATGACAACCATACTGTGAACAAGCTTGTCAGTCTTCACATTTTAAAAAAGAGATGTCATAAAAAATTAAATCCTTGTAAAATTGAAAATAGACAGAATCAGGTAATATTCTGTATTTATCAAGGAATGTATTTCAGATTACATGACTTGGCTCAACTAAAGAGATGTTTCAATGTTGTTTTACTTATAATGGAGAGATAGCGTAAGATAAGAAAACCTAAAATAAGGCAGCCAAATGGAAGTGTTATGTCATTTCACTTCTCTCTTTGCTATGTAAAATTTTAGAAGATAACATGAAGCACACGAGTCTAAAAGATATAAATAACTTACCCGATCATTCATGAGAAGATCTTTCACAATGAAAGTAGCTACCAAAGACTTCAAAGGAGCAGCAAATTGATCAGGTGCAAGGAGAGCAATGTGACCAATAGTAACCAATGGGGTTATAAGATGTTCCAGATTGCTTGGATCTAGGCTCTTATGCAGAGGCTGAGAAAATGAGGAAAGGAAAATATATCCAACTCTATAAGTCCTATATAATAAAAGCCTAATATGCTAAGTGTCAGGTCATCCGTTCAACCAATCAAAGCATAATATGTTAATGATATACTAAGGCCGCTCAACCGCTCACTATGATGTGCACTGACCACCAGGGACAGATGCTCCGACCAGTAGGTTAGCTTGCTGCTGGTGTCTGGCCGATTGGGACTGAGTGAGACTGGCTGGACATGCCCTGGAGCCCTCCAGCGGTCCCTCTCAGGCTGGCCAACCTCCCACGTCCCTCCCCAGCCCCGATCGTGCACCAGTGGGGTCCCTTGGCCTGGCCTGTGCCCTCTAGCAATCCGGGACCCCTCAGGGGATGTCAGTGAGCTGGTTTTGGCCTGATCCTGTAGGCCAGGCCGAGGGACCCCACTGGTGCACAAATTCGTGCACCAGGCCTCGATTATGCAAATAAACTGCTCACACATTTCATCTTCAAATTAAAAATACTACAAAATTTCAATACATATACATGGTATAGGTAGTAGCTCAAGCTTACATTTAAACTTCCATATGTTATTTATGTCTAGAAAGCATCGTGTTTAAATATTTTTGGTTTTGCTCATGTCATATTTAGAGGTAGGTAAAGAAACATTTCAGCAAAAGAATCATATATTTTATGACCACATCTATGAATATGTTAGAGATAGCTGGACTCACCAATATCCTCTTCTTTTCTACTTCCTGACTATAGGTGCAGCCTCCTTGGCAGTTAGATTAGGATATGTGAATAAGTCTGGCTAACAGAATGGGAGTAAAAGTGAGGTATGTCATGCCTTCACTGAGGCAGGTATGATCAATGTGTCTTCTCCACATTCTCCCTCCTTACTCACTGGCTGGCCAAATAGTAAGGATTCAGTGGGACTTAAAGGGAAGCCATTAATCAAAAAGAGTTAGTGTGCCTAAGCCACTGGTCAGAATACAATCCAAACACCCTACTGGTCTTTTTCAGGAGCAAGAAAAAGCTTTTATTATGTATATTCACATGCATTTCTTGTGGCTTTTCATAGCATTAAATATTAAATTTCATAACTAATAAAATTATTTTACTACTCTGACAGGAAACCCAACCAATAATATTCATTTTTCAGTGAAAAAGAATGAGGCTCCTCATATAAATATACAGAATGATATGTAAAGTGTATTGCTAAATTTTAAAAATCAAATATTCATAAGAGTGACTATAGTATGCCATCACTGGTATAAGAGTAGGAGATAAAATGTGTACGTCTGTATTTATATTATTTGTATATGAATAAAACCTCTCCAAAAAAAGTTCATTAGAAACTGATAACATTGGTTGCCTCTGAGAAAGAAAACTAGGTGGCTGGGGATACAGGAGTGGGATGCAGCACAAAACTTTTTGCTATTTGGATATTTGTTTTGTATCTTTTGAATGTGAAAAAAGTGAATATACTAGCGATTAGAAATTTTCATAACAGATTTTTGTTGTTGTTGTTAATCATAACCTGAGGATACTTTTTTCCATTGATTTTTGAGGCGAGTGAAAGAGAGAGAAAAAACAATGTGAGAGAAACACATTGGTTGCCTCCTGCAAACGCTCTTACCAGGGCCTGGGCTGGGGGAGGAGCCTGCAACCAAGGTACGTGCCCTTGACTAGAATCGAACCTGGGAACCTTTGGTCCTCAGGCCAACGCTCTATCCACTGAGCCAAACTGGCTATGGCCATAACAGATTTTAATGAAGAATTGATGCTCTATCCTCCCATACTGAACACCAAGAAATCTAAGTTTGGAAAAACAATAGAACTGTTCTTTTCCAACATATGAGGGCAATATAAAGCTTCATTTAATCAAATGTATACTTAGCTCTGGCCCCCTTTGCTCAGTGGTTAGAGTGTCGGCCCTAGGCCCAAAAGGTCACAGGTTCAATTTCCAGTCAAGAGCAAATACCTAGGTTGCAAGTTCCATCCCCAACCCAGTTGGGGTATGTGGTCCATCTTGCTTTCCCCCCTCCTCCCTCCATTCCAGTCTCTCTAAAAATCAATGGAAAAAATATCCTTTGGTGAGGATTTTTAAAAATAGTATATTTACATGAATGTACTTTCTGCTATTCTTGATGACTTCCCTCAATACTTTCATTGCACATAAGTTCCAGCTTGCTGTTTATATTATAGACAAAAATCTGATAGTGTAAATTAGTTTCAATCAGTTTATTATAGTAGTGTGAAAAATTTTTCAAAATAAAATGATAAAATCATTTCTGAAAAAGCAAAATTAATGGCCAGAGACTAGATTAATAATAACCTCTTAAAGGTCACATATTTCTATGAAACCTTTTTTCAGAAAGCCAGCCAACCTTGTATGTGATAGGAGGATTATATTATTAATAAAGGTTTCCTAATACATGTATTGGTATAAATACAATGTATAAGGTATAAATATTATAATGTATAAATATAGGTGTCAAAAATATTACACAATTGTTTGATATCTAAATTTTAGTTGGCACAAAGAATTCATTAATAGCAATTATACTGATGCAATTCTAAAAATACAGCAGGCCCTCGAATAATGTCATTTTCTTGAGATGCCACAGGAACTTCACTCTTGTTTATATCAATCAGCCAACAGTAAAATTGTTTTTGTTATATATCATTTCACTTCACTTAGCAGAACCTATCAATAAAGTTGAAGACTTACTGTATACTATAAAATGATGTATCTCCAAATGCGAACATTCTCTATTCTGTAAAATCATTAGTATTTGTTTTTTAACTTTAACATATGAAACAAAAATTCTTTTTCTCTTTACCTCAAATATCTGTGCAAACTGGGTCTCTTTACTAGAAAATATTGCATGGATACAATGAATAGCATATTTGGCTTGACGGGGAGGTCCTTTTTTAGATTTGTGATGTAAAACAGGAAGCAAAGCTCTAAAAGGAAAAAAAGAAAAACAGTAAGTCAGAAAAATCAGCATGACTTCCACTAGGCACTGTAATGTTTATATTTTTAAAGTAACATTTTGTAAGGACAAAAAAGTCACAACATCTACTCAGACTCACTTTCAATCATCTATACTTTTGCTTTATTAATATCTATATTAAAAATATAACCCAAATACAAATATTTTCCTTTTTACTTAACAATTACAAATACAAATAAGAATGATGACTCATTTCTTCTGTTTAATGTGAGTTCCAATATTGTTTTCTCTTTTATCCTCACTGCTATCACTCCAGCTAACCTGCCACCTTACATATAAGACCACTGTTAAGGGACCTAATTGTTGGACTTAATTGTTCCTTCTTTCTAAAGTTTCCCTTTCTCTCCAGTTCATCTTTCAATTGGTCCCAGAACAATCTATGTAAAGAGAAATTTGATTATTTAACCAATACAAATTGAGTGCTTACTATGTGCCAAGCAGTATTAAAAGTCCAAAATCCTTGCCTTCATGGTACCAGCATATTGGGGACAACACAAATGATAATACATAAATTAGCAAAATATGTGTCATGTCAAATTGTGATAACTGCTGTAGAGGAAAATAAAGAAACAGAGGATAGACATATGTAAGAGTGTTAACATTTCAAATAGGGTGATTACAGAAAAACTTTCTGATAAAGTTAATTGAGCAGAGTTCTGAGGGAATTAAGGAGTGAGTCATGTAGCTACCTGGAAAAACATTCATGTATCATATCATTATACTACACAAAAACTTAATATAGACACTGAATAAATCAGAACTTCTTAGCTCAACCATTTTTCAAATAATCACAGTGAGATATTCTGAATCCTCCTCCTTGCCTAATACCAGCTCAATTCTCTAGTACTAAGAAATCAGAGATACAATAATGCATCACAATCATAATAAAGTCTCAGAAAAGATATCAACAGCAAAATATGTTAAAAAGACACATGATAAATTGAGGAGAAATTTTGCATTTCATATTAGAGAAAGGGATTAATATCCTTAACATATAAAGTACTTGCACAAATAGAGAATGAAAAGACCAACAATATCATGGAAAAATGGGTTGGATATACAGAGTAGAAAGCTCTTCAAAAAAAGCTAGACAAACTGCCCCATGATATGTGAAAGGATGTTTACCTTCACTTATTTTTAAAAAATACAAATTAAACTATTATGAGAGGACTTCTGCTTTAGATTATGAAAGTATATGAGACTGGATTTACTCTATCTTAAACAAGCAGAAAACAAGATAAAATATGTCAAAGGTTTCAGACACTGGGCCGTAGGCAGCACAGTACTATAAGCCCTGAAAGATGGGAAACCAGAAGAGCCCCAAATCTGCTCCCACATACTGCGAAGAGGTAGCTTCCAGACTGTAGTGCAAATAGAAGTAACCAGAACAGAGCCTAGTGGTCACATGTTGAGGGGAACAGAGACAGAAGGTTCAGGGAGGCCATGGGAGCTATACTTTCCATGGCAGAATACTACAGAGCAGGGAGCTACAAAGAGAGAAAGGGAGCTTGAGTTCTGGGCATCCCTAGAGGGATAGCCCCAAGACTCTGGCTAAATAATGAGCAATGCCAAGCATGAGTACCAGGAAAAGAACGTTGAAAAGCAGTAGGCAAAAAAAAAAAAAAAAAAAAAAAAAGCCCTTACACACACAGGGCTGGTAATAATTCATGTTTCCACCAGCCATAGTAGAATGACGTTGTCATTTATAACTAGGAGAAAATTAATCAATGGAAACAGGTCCAGAAATGGCACAGGTGACGGAATTAGCAAAGACATCAACAACCCAGCTATTATAAATATGCTCCATATACTCAAGAAGGTAAGAAGAAAATATAGACATAATGAACACAGAAGTGAAATACATAAAAAGACCCAAATGTAATATACGGGGTGAGCAAAAGTAGGTTTACAGTTGTTTGTATGGAAAAATATATAATACAAAAATTGAGACCCTAGATGGCAGCGATAGGACAGCAGTGAGGAAGAGAGTGTGAGTGAGAGAGCGTGGATGCGTGGGGCGTGTGTGTATGTGTGAGTGAGGGACAGTTATTCCACAGGACTGTTGGGGACTGGCGGACCAGGATCCCCTAGCTAGGCAGCCTCTACTACCGCTGAAATCTCTCCCAGGGAACCCAGCCTCACCTCCACCCGGGGAGACCTCGGACACCACCTGGGACCCTACAGCCACACCAGCCAGAGACCAGCTGCCTCAGCTGCAAACCCACGAACACCGAGACTCCAGCCTTCCCAGCTGTAGGGGCCTAAAAAGTTTGTCCAGGGGGAGACAAAAATGGCAGCTGAAAAGGCGGACAGGTCCAGAGCCTTCTCACGGAGCAGACAGAACAAACAGCTGAATTGAATAACATACACCCGGAATTGGCGAATTAAACACAGCTGATGAGATAATCCATGGACAGAAAGGTCAGAGGTAGCCTGGTGCATGGTGGCATTGGGGTTCTGGGCTGGAGGGAGAAATGCGTGCAGCCAGGACTAGAGTATCAGTGGGAAATAGCACTGCACCAACTCCGAGTCCCTTGAGGACACGTGTAGCACTCAACTGTGGAAGGGGGTCCACAGGGCTGCTGGCAGCCGGGGACTCTAGATCTAAGCCCACAGCCATGGGAGGCTGTGCCCAGAAAGGCAGTCTGAAGTTCTGCACTGGCCGCATAGGGCCAGAGGTGTACAGCAGCACAGATGCTCTGTCTTTATATTTTCCTTGCTTTTACTTGCTAAACCCAACACATAGGATTTTTCAATTACAAACACTCACCGAGGCTGCAGAACAGGGGAAGGTGGTTTTGTAGAAGCTGGGGAGCAAAATAGGGGGAGGCAATCAGGAAGCCAGCTCTGGGACAGTCCAATCCCCCCAACCCTGAACAGACATTTTTCTCCTGAAGACCAGGGCCCTCTAGCAGCGCAGCCACACCCAACCTTGAGCAGGGACACAAAGATTCGAAATAAACGCAGCGAGCCCTTGGAGACTGGGTTGAGGGGCAATTTGGTTCCAGAAACTAATACAGAAACACCGCCACCTAGAGGCCGTGTCAGAAATAGATGCTTGTGTAAATATGATTGAAAGCAGGCAGAAAAACAAAGCTGGCAGACTGATCCTGCCTGCCTGAAACCAAGGCTGTGGCTTCTGACACAGAGGAGCAGAGGATCACTGGGAAGTAAACACAGTGCTGATTACCTAACAGGAAACTGAGATGTGGCAGACAGAACAGAAGAGACAGGTCTTAAGCCAGCCCCCATGGGACATTAAAACTCAGCTGAAATGAACAAAATTCACTACTTCACTTTTTAAAAAATAGATTTTTATTCATTTCAGAGAGGAAGGGAGAGGAAGGGAGAGATAGAAAATCAATGATGAGAGAGAATCACTGATTGGCTTCCTCCTGCATTCCCCCTACTGGAGATTGAGCCCATAACCCAGGCATGTGCCCTTGAAAAGAATCAAACCTGGGACCCTTTAGTCTGCAGGCCGACGCGCTATCCACTAACCCAAATGGGCTAGGGGCACTACACTTTTCTTTTTATCTTTTACTTAAGAAACCAAAATTTTTTTCTTTTACTTTTTAAAATTATTTTTATTTATTATTATTATTATTATTATTATTATTATTATTATTATTTTTTGGATTAGTGTTCTATATTCTATTTTTTTTATCATTATTCTGCTCTATCTCATTTTTTCCTTTATGCCAACCCTTTCGTCCTCACTTCCCCCTTTTTCATCCTGTTTCACTTCTCCTGTTCCTGCTTTAGTTTTTCTCTCTCCTTTCTTTTTATTCCTGGTTAAAAACTGATTTTATCTTCTTTATTGACATATTACTATTAAAGTAGTCTCTGTTGGCTTACTCATATATCTAATTTCCTCTCCCCTGCACCAAGTCCATGCACCCTTCTCTTTTCTATTTCTTCGCTAGCCAACTTCTTTTTCTAATTGTTGTGTTTTGTTTTTGTTTCTGTTTTTTATTTTATGCTTTTATTTTTCCTCTCCTCGCTTATTCTCTTCTTCTACTAATACCTTAGTTTTATTCACCAAAGTCAGGCCTATCTGCTCTCTATTCTCCTTTTCCAAAAGTAGATGAATATACAGATAAAAGAAAGGGGAAAACCTTGTTCTTTTTAAAAATATATACATAAACTTTTAAATATATATAGTAGAGGCCAACTGCACAGATTTGTGCACCGGTTGGGTCCCTCGACCTGGCCTGCAGAGATCGAGCTCTCTAACATCCCCCAAGGGGTCCTGGATTGCAAGAGGGCGATTCTTGGGTGACACACCCCGGAATCAGGGCTCCCTCCTCTCTGGTTCCAGGTGAGGCACCCGAGAACCACAGCTGCCAAGTCACCACAGCTCAGCAGATCCTGTGTTGAGCTTCTGCCCCCTGGTGTTCATTGCGCGTCATGGCTACTGGTCAATGGTTGAACAGTTGGATGGTCGCTTAGGCTTTATACGTATAGATTTTTAAATATATATATATTTTTAATTTTTATTATTTTTAATTACTATATTTATTATTATTTTAAATTGAGTATTTTGTTTTCTACTTTTCTTCTTATACACGCATTCTCTTTCTACCTCCTCTATACTGAATCAGGGCGATTCTCCTATTCATTCCATTCCTTTACATTACCTTCTGGAAATAAGCTCTGCCTCTTTAGACTCAGAGCTTATTTTTGTCTGGGTGTTTGTTGTTTGCATTTTTTGGTTTACTTGTTGGTTTTGAGGAGTTTTCTCCCCACATACGTATATTTTTCTCCCCCTCTTTCTTCTAATTTTTCTTTTCTCTCTTACCATTTTTCCTTTTCTAAAAATCATTTTTGCACTCTTCTCTTCCCTAATTCTTTTTTCTCTGGTGGTCACCTTAATTTGGGGTTATCGGTGTCATGAATACATTTGTGTTTTGTTCCCTCTGTGTCATGTCTTGTTGAGTATTTTGTGCCTTTTGGTAAACGTGGTAGAGAGTGATCCACATAACCAGACAACCTGAGAGGAGCAAAAATGGGGAGACAAATAAACAGCCCCAATATAAAAGAAAAGGAGAAATCACCAGAAAAGGTAGTAAACGAAATGAAGGCAAGCAATTTGTCAGAGAAAGAATTAAGAGCAATGGCCATAAAGATGATTAAAAGGATGGAAGACAAATTCAACAACATGTGTAAAAATAAGAGAAAATGAAGAACAAGTAAGTAGAAATGAAGAATGCAATAGTATCAAAAGTAGACTAGAAGAAGCTGAGGACCGCATCAGTGAGCTAGAAGATAAAGTAGGAAAAAAGACCCAAGCAGAGCAGCAACTGTAAAAAAAAACAACCTTAAAAAACAGGAGGAGAGCCTAAGGGAGCTTTGGGACAACACGAAACGAAACAACATATGCATAGTATGGGTTCCAGAAGGAGAGTAAGCTGAACAAGGCATAGAAAACTTGTTTGAAGAACAAATGACAGAAAACTTCCCTGATATTGCGAGGGAAAAACTCACACAAGGCCAAGAAGCTCAGAGTCCCAAACAAGATGTACCCAAAAAGACCAATACCAAGACACATCATAATTAAATAAGCAAACACCAATGACAAAAAATTTTAAAGGCTGCCAGAGAGAGACAGAAAGTTACCTATAAGGGATCTCCCATTAGCCTATCAACTGATTTCTCAACAGAAACACATCAGGACAGAAGGGAATGGAATGAAATATACAAAGTGATGCAAAGCAAGGGGCTGAATCCAAGAATACTATACCCAGCAAGGTTATCATTCAAAATTAAAGGTGAAATCAGGAGCTTCACAGACAAAAAAGGACTAAGGAAGTTTATTACCACCAAACCAACAATGCAAGAAATGCTAAAGGTACTGCTGTAAAAGAAAGAAATAGGGAAGAAGGAACACAGGCATAAATAATAAAAATGGTGACAAACAAGTACCTATCAATAATAACCTTAAATGTAAATGGACTAAATGCTCCAATCAAAAGACATAGGGTAGCAGAATGGATAAGAAAACATGACCCATATATCTGCTGTCTACAAGAGACCCATCTCAGAACAAAGGACTCACACAGACTGATAGTGAAGGAATGGAGAAAAATTTTTCAGGTGAATAGAAATGAGAAAAAAAAAAATAGCTGGGGTAGCAATACTTATATCTGACAAATTGGACCTCAAAGTGAAGGACATAAAAACAGATAAGGAGGGCCACTTCATAATACTAAAGGGACAATTCAACAAGAGGATATAACTTTGGTAAACATATATGCACCCAATACAGGAGCACCCAAAAATATTAAAAAAAAAAAACTTCTGGAAGATATCAAGGAAGAGATCGACAGCAATACAGTCATAGTAGGGGACTTTAATACTCCATTGACACCACTGGATAAATCCTCTAAACAAAAAATCAGCAAAGAAACATCAATCCTAAATGAATCACTAGATCAGATGGAATTAATTGACATCTTCAGAACATTTCACCCCAGAGCTACAGAATATACATTCTTCTCAAGTACACACGGGACATTTTCAAAGATAGACCACATATTAGGTCACAGGCAAAGTCTATTCAAATTCAAGAAGATACAAATCATATCAAGCATCTTCTCAGATCACAATGGCAAAATATTACAAATCAACTACAATAAAAACAATAAAACAAAACAAAACAAAAACAAAAACCAAATACTGATTGGGTTACCAAAGAGATATCAAAGAAGAAATTAAAAGCATCCTGGTAGCAAACGACAATGAAATCACAACAATCCAAAATCTATGGGATACAGTGAAAGCAGTCTTGAGAGGGAAGTTCATAGCTCTACAGGCTTAACTCAAAAAAACAAGAACAACTTGTAATAAGTTATCTAAACCCTACAACTCAAAGAATTAGAAAGAGAGCAACAAGAAAAGCCCTGAGTAAGCAGAAGGAAGGAAATAATAAAGACCAGAGTAGAAATAAATAATATAAAGACCAAAAAAAATAAAAAATAAAAAATAAATGAAACCAAGAGCTAGTTCTTTGAAAGGAAAAACAAGATTGATGAACCTCTAGCCAGGCTCACCAAGAAGCAAAGGGAGAGGACCCAAATAAACAAAACCAGAAATGAAAGAGGCAAAATAACAACCTACCCCACAGAAATACAAAGGATTAAAAAAAAATATTATGAACAACTCTATTCCAAGAAAGTGGTCAACCTAGAAGAAATGGACATATCCTTAGAAAAATACAAGCTTCCAAAACTCAATCAGGAAGAATCAAAACACCTGAATAGGCCGATAACTACAAAAGAAATTGAATTAGTTAATAAAAAATCTTCCAGCAAACCAAAGCCCTGGTCTGGGCAGCTTTACAGAGGAGTTCTACCAAGCATTCAAAGAAGAACTAAAACCTATCCTCCTCAGACTATTCCAAAATATTCAAGAGGAACGCACACTTACAAGCTCTTTCTATGAAGCCAGCATTACCCTAATTCCAAAACCAAATGAAGACACCACAAAGAAATAGAACTATAGGCCAATATCTTTGATGAACATAGATCAGGGGTCATCAAACTTTTTAAACAGGGGCCAGTTCACTGTCCCTCAGACCGTTGGAGGGCCGGACTATAGTTTAAAAAAAACTATGAACAAATTCCTATGCACACTGCACATAACTTACTTTGAAGTAAAAAAACAAAACGGCAAAAATACCCACATGTGGCCCGCGGGCCAGTAGCTTGAGGACGCCTGACATACATGCTAAAATCCTCAACAAAATACTAGCAAATTAGACCCAGATTACATCAGAAAGATCATACACCATGACCAAGTAGGATTTGTTTCAGGGATGCAAGGATGGTACAATATCCACAAAGCAATAAATGTGATACATCACATAAACAAACTGAGACAAAAACCACATAATCATATCAATCAATGCAGAAAAAGCATTTGACAAATTCTAACACCTTTTCTTGACAAAAACCTCTCAGCAAAGTGGGAACAGAGGAATCATACCTCAACATAATAAAAGACTTATATGACAAAACTACAGCCAACATCATACTCAATGGGCAAAAACTAAACTCACATCCCCTAGAACAGGAACAAGACAGGGATGCCCACTTTCACCACTCCTCTTGGTTATAGGACTGAAATTGTTGGTCATAGCGATCAGACAAGAAGAAGAAATAAAAGGCATCCAAATTGGAAAAGAAGAAGTAAAACTGTCATTATTCACAGAAGACATGATACTGTACATAGAAAAACTCAAACACTCCATCAAAAAACTACTAGACTTAATAAATGAATTTGGCAATGTAGCAGGATACAAAATTAACACCCAGAAATCCATGGCTTTTTAATACACCAATAATGAACTCACAGAAAGAGAAACTAAAAATCAACCCATTTACCATTGCAACAAAAAAAAAAATTAAGATGCCAAGAAATAAATTTAACTAAGGAGGTAAAAGACCCGTACTCAGAAAACTACAGGACATTGATCAGAAAGACAGTAAGACATAAAACAAATGGAAAAACAAGCTGTATTCATCGATTGGTAGAATCAACATCATTAAAATGTCAATACTACCCAAAGTAATTTATAGATTCAATGCACTCCCCAATTAAAAGACCAACAGCATATTTCACAGACTTAGAGCAAACTCTCCAAAAATTCATCTGGAATAAAAAAAGACTCCAAATAGCCACAGAAATCTTGAGAAAGAGGAACAATGTTGGATGGATCACAATACCAGATATAAAGCTATATTACAAAGCCACAGTTCTCAAAACAGGCTGGTACTGGCACAAGAACAGACATAAAGACCAATGGAACAGAACAGAGAACCCAGAAATAGACCCAAGCTATTATGCTCAATTAATATTTGACAAAGGAAGCAGGAGCATACAATGGAGTTAAGACAGTTTCTTCAACAAATGGTGATGGGAAATTCGGTCAGATACATGCAAAAAAGTGAAACTAGACCAACTTACACCATATGCAAAAACAAACTCAAAATGGTTAAAGGAATTAAATGTAAGATGGGAAACCATAAAAATCTTAGAAGACTCCATAGGCCAGCAGTCGCCAAACTTTTGAACCTCATGGACCACCAGTGGTCCCCAGACCACCGGTTGGCATAGGACAGCAAAATATCAGACATATGTCGTAACAATATCTTTACTGACACAACTCCTAGGGCAATGGAAACTAAGAAGAAAATAAAGAAATGGGACTACATCAAAATAAAAAGCTTCTGCACAGCAAAAGAAACTATCAATAAGAAAGCCCACTGCATGGGAGAACATATTTGCAAATACTATTTCAGATAAGGATTTAATCTCCAACATTTACAGGGAACTCATACAACTTAACAAAAGGAACATAAACTATCCAATCAAAAAATGGGCAAAGGACCTAAATAGACACTTTTCGAAAGAGGACATACAGAAGGCTGAGAGACATATGAAAACATGCTCAAAGTCATTAATCATCTGAGAGTTGCAAATCAAAACGACAATGAGGTACCATCTCACACATGTCAGAATGGCTATCATCAACAAATCAACAAAGAACAAGTGCTGGCGAGAATGCGGAGAAAAAGGAACCCTCGCGCACTGCTGGTGCGAATGGAGACTGATGCAGCCACTGTGGAAAACAGTATGGAGTTTCCTCAAAAAGTTAAAAATGGAACTCCCATTTTACTCAGTAATCCAACTTCTAGGACTATATCCCAAGAAGCCAGAAAAACTAATCAGAAAGGGTACATGCACCCCTATGTTCATAGCAGAACAATTTACAATAGCTAAGATTTGGAAATAGCCTAAGTGCCCATCAGCAGATGATTGGATTAAAACTGTAGTACATATCACAATGGAATACTATGCTGCTATAAAAACGAAGGAACTTTTAACATTTACAACAACATGGATGGAACTGGAGAACATTATGCTAAGTGAAATAAGCCAGTCGTAGAAAGATAAATATCACATGATTTCACTCATATGTGGGATATAATAATCAACATAAACTGATGTACAAAAAATAAATCTAGAGACAAGGTAGCACTGAGCAGACTATCCAAACCCAGAGAGAACGCAGGGGAGGGGGGAGGATTAGAGATCAACCAAAGAATTTGTATGCTTGCATATTACCATCACCAATGGACACAGGCAATGGGGCGATGGGGCTTGCCCTCATTGGTAGGAGTGGTGGTGGGGGGGGGGGTGTCAATTGGGGATAAAGGAGACATATGTAATACTCTAAGCAGTAAAAAAAAGAAAAAATACAAAAATAAACTGTATTTTTACAGAATCACAACTGTAAACCTACTTTTGCCCACCCTTGTATATTACAGAAGAAAAAGATCAGGGAACTTGAGAACATAGCAACAGAAACTATACAAAACTAAACAAGAGGGAAAAAAAAGAAATTAACAGTATGATTGTCCTGTAAAACAGTATTAAGCAGTCAAAAATACATGTAATCAGTCTCAGAAAACAGGAGGTGAAGAGAGGAAAACAATATTTGAAGAAATAACATCCAAAAATTTCCCAGAGAATTTGTCATGTAATTAATAAATAAAATTAAAATTTTGAAAGAGTATCCTCTTAAAAAGTAAAATGAAACAAACAAAAGTGTGTACCCATTTGGTTGCATAACTGCACTAAGAAGAATCATTCCAAGTAATTTAAAAACAAGGAAGAATTTGACTGTATATCCCTAATGTGATGTACCCTAAAGACGAAAGAGAACTAACTAAACAAATAAACAAACAACTGTATTTAGGAATAACATCAGTGGTGCTGCTATTCTGAGACTGTTATGTATGTATTATGGGATAATTCAAATGAATTATTATGTAATTATCATAGTTACCCTTAGCATAGCGAAATAAATGTAAAATTGAAGAGGTTCAATAAAAACCTTGTAGACCTAAATTTGAACTGGAATAATCAATATAAACACTCGAAGCACTTTATCTTCCAAAAAACTAGCTGTGTCCACTTAATAATCCTAGAAAAATGACTCACACATTAGTTAGCTATTATTACCTTACAGGACTCATTCTCTTAATACTATTCCCATATTCCAGGTCTCAAGCAGGAGATACATAAGATGGGCCTGGAACATCTTACCATAAAAGATTGCAAAGAAATTACAACGATTAGTGGATTGTTCAAAAGGACTCAGGGTTCAACCTAAATAGGCTCTCAGATATAGATGGGGTAATATGAGCATCAATGAAAAGTAACCACTGCAAATGACTGAAACATAAATACATATAAATTCATGGGTTTATAATATTTTAAAAAGACAACAATTAATTGGTCACATCTGGAGTATGCTAGTAAAGTCGCTTTGTTTTGTAATCCTATCTAATAAAAGAGTAATAAGCAAATTGACCATCACTCCAACACAAGATGGCTGCTCCCATGTGCTCAAAGATGGCTGCGCCCATGTGGACCCAAGATGGCCGCCAAGAGATGGCCGCCAAGAGATGGCCGCCACAGAGATGGCCAGCAGGGGAGGGCAGTTGGGAGGGACCAGGCCTGCAAGGGAGGGCAGTTGGGGGTGACCAGGCCTGCAGGGGAGGGCAGCTGCAGGGGGGACAAGGCCTGCAGGGGAAGGCAGTTTGGGGGGGGGGGGGGACCAGACCAGCAGGGGAGAGCAGTTAGCGAAACAAATTCAGGGCCAGCTATTTTGCCCTAAAGGGTGTCCCGGATCAGGGTGGGGGTTCCCTTGGGGCGTAGGGCGGCCTGGGCAAGGGGCCTGTGGTGGTTTGCAGGCCGGCCACGCCCCCCCCCCCCAAACTGCCTTCCCCTGCAGGTCTGGGCCCCCCCAACTGCCCTCCCCTGCAGGCCTGGTCACCCCTAACTGCCCTCCCCTGCAGGCCTGGTCATCCCTAAATGCCCTCCCCTGAAGGCCTGGTCACTCCTAACTGCCCTCCCCTGCAGGCCTGGGTCCCCCCCAACTGCCCTTTCCTGCAAGGCCGGTCACCCCCAACTTCCCTCCTCTGCCGGCCTGGTCACCCCTAACTGCCCTCCCCTGCAGGTTTGATCACCCACAACTGCCCTCCCTTGCAAGCCTGGTCCCTCACAACTGCCCTCCCTGCTGGCCTGATCACCCACAACTGCCCTCCCTTGCAGGCCTGGTGCCTTCCAACTGCCCTCTGTTGCTGGCCATCTTGTGGCAGCATCTTATGTCCACATGGGGGCAGCCATCTTTGACCACATGGGGGCAGCCATCTTGTGAGTTGGAGTGATAGTCAATTTTCATATTACTCTTTTATTAGATAGGATTAGATAGGATAGAGGCCTGGTGCATGGGTGGGGGCCGGCTATTCTGCCCTAAAGGGTGTCCCGGATCAGGGTGGGGGTTCCCTTGGGGCGGCATGGGGCGGCCTGGGCGAGGGGCCTGTGGTGGTTTGCAGACCGGCCACGCACCCCGGCGACCCAAGCGGGGGCCCTGGGATCTGGAATTTATTTACCTTCTATGATTGAAACTTTGTAGCCTTGAGCGGAACCAAGCCTCCTGATTGCTCCGTGGCCGCAACCATTTTTTGTTGGGATTTATTTATCTTCTATAATTGAAACTTTGTAGCCTTGAGTGGAGGCCTGGGCCCGCCAGGGTGTGCGGAAAGCTTGGCGTCCTCCATTGCCGGGGAAACCCAAGCCTCCTGCTCGCTCCATGGCCACAGCCATCTTGGTTGGGTTAATTTGCATACTCACTCCTGATTGGCTGGTGGGTGTGGCTTTTGAGTGTAGCGGAGGTACAGTCAATTTGCATATTACTCTTTTATTATATAGGATAGCAAGATATGGAAGCAACCTAGGTTTCCATCAACAGATAAAGATAACATGGCACGCGTGTGCACACACACAAAGGAATATTTATCAGCAATAAAAAGGAACAAAATCCTGCCATTTGCGTAAAATAGATCGACCTAGAGGGTATTATGCTAAGAGAAATAAGACAAAGACAAATAACATGAATTCACTTATATGTGGAATTTAAAAAAAATCAAAACGAATGAACAAAACAAAAATAGAAACAAAGAATAAACTGATGGTTTTGTGGGGGGCAGTATAGGAATGGGTGAAAAGGTGAATGGAATTATCATCAATAATAGTGTGATAACTTCACAGTGACACACAATTATTAGACTTAGTGTGGTGAGCAGATACCTATATATATAAAAGCCTAAGCAACTCACTGACCAGCTGAGCAGCCGGTAGCCATGACGCAAAATGATCACCAGAGGCAGACGCTCAGACCGGTAGCTATGCCACGCACTGACCACCAAGGGCAGACACTCAATGCAGGAGTTGCGGTGACTTGGCAGCCTCGGTTCTCGGGTGATGCACCTGGAACCAGAAAGGAGGGAGCCTGATTCCAGGGTGTGTCACCTGAGAACCACCCTCTTGCAATCCAGGACCCCTCGGGGGATGTCGGAGAGCTGGTTTCAGCCCAATCCCTGCAGGCCAGACCAAGGGACTCCACTGGTGCATGAATCCATGCACCGGGCCTCTAGTGTTGAGTAAGAGTGGTGAGAGTGGGCATCCATGTCTTATTCCTGATCTTAGAGGAAAAGCTTTCAGTTTTTTTAACACTGAGTATGATATAAGCTGATGATTTATCAAAGGTGGTCTTTCTTACACTGAGGTACTTTCCTTCTATTCCTATTTTATAGTGTTTTAATCATAAGTGGATGTTGTATCTTATCAAATTCTTTATCTGCATCTGTGGATAAGATCATAGATTTTTATCCTTTCTTTTGTTAATGTGGTGTATTACATTGATTGATTTGCCTATGTTGAACCATCTTTGTGCCCCTGGAATGAAACCAACTTGATTGTGATGTATTATTTTTTAGATGTACCGTTGTATTCATTTTGTTAGTATTTGTTTAGGATTTTTGCATCTGTACTTATCAGAGATATTGGTCTGTAGTTTTCTTTGTGTTATCTTTGCCAGGTTTGGTATCAGGATTATATTGGCCTCATAGAATGTGCTAGGAAGTATTGCCTCTTCTTCAATTTTTTTTTGGAAGAATAGGTTTTAAATCTACTTTGAATATTTGGTAGAATTCCCTAGTTAGGTATATAAATGTCGTGTCACTGTACTACTACTGTACACCTGAAACTAATGTAACACTGTATACCAATTATACAAAAAAAAAAGATAGCATGAGTAGTTGTAAGCTTATACAATGTTTTCTTTACTCAATAAAACAGAAATAAACCAAAATAATAAACTAAGAAAAAGAAAAACAATTTTAAGAATTCTAAGTACTAGACAGTCTTAGAAGTTAGTGAAACGTAAATGAAGCAACTACCTTCTGACTACTTTTTCTGTTAGTAAGTTTTCATGAAAAGGAATCCTTTATTCCTTCATTAACCTTTTGCACTCAGATGTCGAGTGTGACTCGACACGGTTAGCATTAGAATAAAGGAATCGAGAAAAAAGCAAGCGAGTGCAAAGGGTTAAATCAATTTTCTCCTTTCAAATTCAAGTTTTTCCTCCTTAGGGATGATCATATACATGCAGAAAAATGCAAACAAAACAAAAAAATGCATTAAAAACAGTAGAGAAATAATTCAGAATTCTACTACCCTGAATTTCTTTTAACATTTTGGTGAACATACTTCTAAAATCTCTCCGTGTATACATACATACATACATATACTAAATAAATGAGGATAAAAATACTATTTGAAAACTTTTTTACCCAACAATGTTGTAGAGAACTCCTATATCGCGTATTGCTAAGCACTATTCTTTCTAATAGTCACATAATTCTTCAGTGGATGGCGATACCACAAGTGATCTGACCTATCTCCTACTGATGAACATTTAGATGGTCTTATTTTTTATTTAAACCTTAACAATAAAACAAACAAACAAAAAAATAAACCTTAACAATAAAACCATGATGTAACATCCCTGTGCTAGCTATTTACTAATTCTGAGCTTTAAGCCTATCCTATAATCTGCTCTGAGATTAGGAGCTGTAAACCTGTAAATTACATTTTCCAGACTCCCTCAAAAGCTGGCTTCCTATTAGGTTCTTCTAATTAAAGACAATAGAGCTCCTTCAGACATTCTGTGCAGTAGCTTTACTGCCACTTCCACTTCCCACTTGCAACAGTCAAGCCACCCCTAATGACAGTTAGTTGATGTTGACAGGGCTCTTCCACCACTGGGCAGTCCTTAACACCACTTCTTCCTTGTAGTTTCGTCAAACATCTGTACTAATTACTTATGTTTAAAATACCTAGTATGGTTTCTATTTCTCTGACTGGACCCTGAATCATATAATCATTACGTAGACATTTTTTCTAATTATCTCTGGGATGAGTTCCTGAAAGTGAAACAGCCATGTTAAAGACTATACCCATTTTAAGTTGGTATCTTAATATATAAGAAGTAATATGCAAATTAGGCCAGGATGCCATAATGGGACGACCGGACAGGAGGAGGGGCCGGGCGCGGCTGGAGCCTGAGAGAACAACACGCAGGGGCACCTGCTCTGAGACTCTGCGGCATGGCTGGGGGCAGGCCCCCAGCGGACACACACACACACCCGGGGTGCCTGCTCCGAGCCTCCGTGGCACAGCTAGGGCCGGTGCCTAGCGGACACACACACACACACACACACAACACACACACAAATACACACACATATATACACAGGGCGCCTGCTCTGAGCCTCTGTGGCCAGACTGTGGCTAAGGCCCACTCCCCATGGAGAGCGGGCCTAAGCTGTCAATAGGACATCCCCTGAGGGCTCCTGGACTGTGAGAGGGGGCAAGCTGGGCTGAGGGAGCCCCCCATCCAGGGCATGAATTTTGTGCACTGGGCCTCTAGTATATTAACAAACCAGAAAAGCTGCTTCAATATATATTCCAACCAAGAGAGCCTCATTGGAATGCTAGCTAATACTGGTTATAGTAGTTTATGGTGTTTTTATTTGTATTTCCCTCCATTACTATTAGCAGGCATAAATGTCTTTTCTTGATTTGGGGGACTGGAAGGATTTCCTATTTGTGAATTCCCTTTGCTAGTATTCTATTGGTGAGACTTGTTTATTCCTTTGAGTTTTTATACAGTACAGCTATTACCCTTTTCTATATCATAACAAGTGTTAAGGTGGAAAACTATTGTCAATATATGTTTTTAACTTATTCCATGAGGTTTGCTTTTGTCTAAATAGTATTCTTCCTCACTAAAATATGAAGGCAGAGACTTAACCTGTCCTGTTCATTTCAACATCCTCAGTGGCTTATACAGTGAAGGCTCCATATTTTTTCAACAAATGGATTTTTGAAAATCTAATCCATCAATAGCTCCTTTATGACTTAGCATTAATGTTTCTCCACCCCCACAAAAAAAAGGGGGAAATTACTAAAAGGTACTGGTTGCTAATATTTTTATTAATTCATTTTAGATATTTAAATCTTAGATAAATAATTTATCTTTGACCATCTGGAATATATGTAAAATAAGGCAGGCAGTCTACATTAATTTTTCTTTTCAAAGCAGTGTGCCCGTTACTTACTGGGTGATCTCCTTTTTCTGATGAACTTCCGCTAAGAACTATACTGCTCTTCCCACGATTACACGGATGCAAATTTCTTGAATACCTTACTTCCAGGTCTTCGCACTTTTACTCCTACAGTGATATGTAAGGAAAGCTTGGTTTTTACATACTTACTCTGACTATCTTGTTTTTAGTAGTTTTTCAGTTGATTCTCTTGGATTTCCCCAAAATATGGTAACTTTGCTTTCTCCTTTCCAACACTTCAACTTACTTTCTTTTCTTATTTAATTATACTGGCTAGTGCATCCAAACAATGTTAAATCATGGCAGTGATAGTATATTTTTTCATCTGCTTCCTGACTTTACCTGGAATGCTTCTAGTGTTTTACTCTATGATGGTGCCTTCTGCTTATTTTGTAATGAAGCATTTAAACCTATTGGGTTTAATTTTACATAGACTGATTTTCTTTTAATCTGAGCCTTTTCATTGTCTAGCAAAGTGATCTATTGTGTGCCTTTTCCTTTTTACTCACTTATATAATGAATTGTAACATGAATATTAATTAGGCTTACTAATATCAACACCCTTGTATTCTTAAATAAACCACATCTGTTCACAGTATATTCTTGTTTTACTGTAGTGAACTCTCTTTTTGCTAGTATTTAACTTACAATTTTAGGATCAATATTTGTAAGATCTGTCTTAGTTTTCTTTTGGAAGGTATTTTGCATTCCTGCTAGTTATCTTGGCTTTAAAAGAAGTAATCTGAATGTTTTCTCTCCCTCTCCCCACCCCCACCATGCTCTGAATAATTAAAAGTGAATTAGAATTCCTGGTTGCTTATAAATTTGAAAAAAAAATTCTTTAACACAACTTTTATTAGGGAGTAAATTTACTAATTTCTTTTTATAATGATACCCTATTATGTTTTTCTTCCCTCTTCTTGAGCCAATTTTAATTTATATCATCCTTTTAAAAGTTCAAGTTTCCAAATATCTAAAACACTGATATAGCCATATTTAAAACTTACATACTGGAAGTAAAATGATGAGAGAAGACATATCAGAGATATGCAAACAAGAAGAAAACACAAGGTGCGTTTAGGGGGCATAAGCAAAACTCAATGCAAAGGGGAAAAGAATACAACTTAGTAAACCTCACAATAAAAAAAAAAAGGCAAAATGTTTTCTGAATCCTTGTATCCTAAAGGATATCCTTCATTTGTTCTTACATACAACTTGGCTAGTGAGGAAATTCTTTAGTTACATTCTTTCTGTACATCAAAACTCAATAGCTGTTGAATCATTAACTTTGAAAATCTTACGTGCTTGAAAAGAAATGTCAGCCTCATTACTTTTTCATTATGTATGACCTTTTTTTTTTCCTCCCCTTGATGTTTGTGAAATCACTTCTGTAATTCCTAAAGGTTTCTTTAATTCTATCCAGATATTTTCCTAGAATATGAGCTTTTCTTCATCTCCAGATTAATTTTTTTCATTCATTTTAAACAATTTTACTTTCTGTGTGTGAATATTTTACACTTCCCATTATTCTGCTTTCTTCTCCATGGAAACCAATTCTAGCTTTTCACTATCTGCTATTCATTCTCTTTAACTGCCTTCATTTCTTTGCCTACTATCTCCACATTCTATGCAATTTCTTCAAGGTCAATCTATAGCTTCCTGGTTACATTTTCTATATTGTTTACTCTACCCCTTGCTGCTTGTAATAAATTATATTCTTTAAGAAAATGTTTCTGCTCTTCTTTATCCTTAGTTCTACCACCTCCCTTTTTATATATTATCTTATTTTTATTCTCTCCCCCCTACCCCCCCCAGAAGTCATTTGCTGTTTAACTTTCTTGGCAATTTAGAACAATTGCCTAAAATTTTATTTTTTTCCTAGAAAAACGAATTCTTCCAAAAAGTTCTTATCAGCTATTTTTGAATGTTAAAATATTTGTGTAAGTTTCATGTTTAATTTATTTGTATTCTGTTAATTCATGTTTAAATAAGAGAAATTCTCTCTCGCTCTGCCATTTAAGCAAAAATGCAGATAGTGTCTCCCTGATGACTGAACATTGGACATTTCTCTTAAAAAATTAACATCAAAGTTCCCAACTGTGACTAAGTAGCATGAAGGAGGGAGTTGGGACTAAAGGTAGCAACTCCCTATCTCTGTGTAATTTCTCTCCAAGACTACTGAAACTCTTCCAGTGATAAGAACCAGCTAGCTCCACTTGAACTATGGCTATGTTATCAGGTGACTCCTAGTTTTGGCACATATGCCTGCCTTGGGGTAAGTCAGAATGAAACCCATAACTCATCTCGTTTTTGTTCAGTGAGTCAGCACATACTTTTTTCTGTTCCTGCAAAGTTGGTAATAAGTTTAACTCATGATTCTAATCTAATCTTTACTCTTCCTTTAATGGAAAGAAAATAAGTCAGCCCAAAGAAAAATAGTATGACCACAAAGGCTCTCCTTTTGTTCCAGTACTAGCTAAAGCTACGTTCTACTTTTTTCTTTCAGACTGCCCATAAACCTCACTCTCCTCTCTCTAAGCTAGCAAAGGACAGAACACTTAAGATACATTTCTTTATATACCTGATTCTAGGCTTACCTAGCACAAGGTGTCTTTGTTGTAACTTCTACTTAGATATATTTTTCAGTTGGTTCTTTTAAATTATTTTAGTAAATTCAAGGGAAAATGATTTAATAATTTTTCCTCAAAATCAACCCACCCAATTTAATAATTTAAAATATGCATACATATTTTATCTCCTGGAAGACAGATACTATGAGTTACTTCATTAAGAACAATGTATATAAACAACAGGTCTTCATTATCAGTGAATTCTCCTCATGAGAGACATATGAAATATACTCCACTAATAAGCCAGATAACTAGAGGTATACCAGCAGTTCCACATTATAGCAGCATGTTTTAAAATACCCTTACATGTTCTAAAATGTCCACCTTTCAATCTTGATTTTGTAGTTCTCCTACAATTTTTTAATATAAAAGGTACTAGGAAAGATAATCTATAATGAACATAAAAACCACCAGTAGCCTGGCTGGTGTGGCTCAGTGGTTGAGCGTCAACCTATGAACCAGGAGGTCACGATTCGACTCCCAGTAAGGGCATGCTGGGGTTGTGGGTTCAATCCCCAGTGTGGGGTGTGCAGGAGGCAGCCGATCATGATTATCTCTCATCATTGATGTTTCTATTTCTCTCTCCCTCTTCCTTCCCCTCTGAAATCAATAAAAAATATATTTAAAAAAGCTCACACACAAAAAACAAAAAACACCAGTAAATAGCTCAGCCCAAGGAGGTCTCATTCCAACTCCCTGTCTGGGCACATCCCTGGGCTGCAGGCTCGATCCCCCTAGGGGGCATGCAGGAGGCAGCCAATCAATGAATCTCTCATCATTGATGTTTCTCTCTCTCTCTCTCTCCCCCCTTCTCCCTTCCTCTCTCTGAAATCAATAAAAATATATTTAAACAGTAACAACAAAACCCCCACCGGTAAATAAATCAAACTAAAATGTGTTCAAAGCTCTGATTAAGAAAGGAAATGTGCCATAACAGCCATGTTACCATAGGCATTACAGATAAACAGGCCGAAATGCAAATCTTCTCTCTGATACTTGCTAACTAAATAACCTAGAACCATTAGATTCCTCATTTGAAATTCCTATACTTTAATGAAGTGTTACAAGGTCTAAATGAGGTAGTACATTAAGTGGGCATTCCATAAATGGTATAGAGTTATACATAGTTTATATAGTGTGTGTGTGTGCGTTTGTGTGTGTACATGTGCATGCACATATCTGTCTCACCACTTTGATCTCTGATCTGGATAAAAGAGTGACAACACCATTCCAAGAGGAAATTCATGTTCCAAGCTCCGTTAATTACAAAGTCAGCCCTAAACCATAAAATTTCTTACTCTTGCCAAGGAGAATACTGTAACAACATTCTGGCATGTTTCAATGATCAATTACTTAATGCCTTTGTCTTATTTACCAATAGTTTCTAAAATTAAGTTCACATAAACAGAAAGAAATTTAAAAAAAATTTACCTGAGACAGTCCACAGTCTCTTTCTGAAGAAAAGGGCTTATGCAATTATTCAACATGAAGAAGCATGCTACCCCAACCACAACTAATTAGACAGTGACTAAGCCAGAAGTAATGAGGTAGAGGCAAAACCAACCATCAATGACTATGACGATATTAGGACCAACTATCAGATACGATATACTCTCGAGGAACAGCGGGGAGAGATACATATGAAGTAGGCAGGTATCCATATAAAGTAAGCAGAGGTCCATAAAGAATACAGGCTTACTCTTTTGAGCTATTATAGAACCACTATTAGAGATCCATAGAGTAACAGTGCAATTTACAATTCTTAGAAATACGGACATACACATACTGCTGTGAAGATGATTATTCCATGCTTCCCTATGTCAAATACAGCACTGCTTCTGAAAATTTCGATCCAATACTCTAAATCACAAAAGAAAGTGGAGAATACAATGGAAAGTCCTACTGAAATTCCTTTGGAATTTCCCACCAGACTTTAAATTCAGGTAATATGTTTATTCTATGCCACACTATAATAAGGGACTACTTCACTATAAAATTGTTGTCAATAAAATTTTTAAGCAAAATTAATGCTTCAGAAAGAAAGTACAGATTCGGGCACATTTTCATGAATCTTCTAAAATACCAATATGGCCCTAGCTGGTTTGGCTGTGGATAGAGCGTCAGCCTGCAGACCGAAGGGTCCTGGGTTCAATTCCAATCAAGGGCATGTACCTCGGTTGCAGGCTCCTGGCCATGGTCTGGGACATGAGGGAGGCACCCAATCAATGTGTCTCTCTCACATCGGTGTTTTTCCCGGTCTCTCCCTCTCCCTTCCACTCTCTCTAAAAATCAATGGAAAAAATACCCTTGGGTGAGGATTAAATATAAAGATATAAATAAAAAAATAAAATACCAATGAGTTCTCCCAGAAAATGAAAATCTAAACCAAAGAGCACAGACTTAAAATAATCTAGAAATTATTTCCTTAAAGCATAAAAGATTCCAAATATTACATAATCCAAGGAACAGTAAATTATTTTTCTATTTTCTAGAATATGTATCAGAATAAACTCGACTCACGATCTAATGTGTGGGAAATCCTCTTCAATTTTGCTGCCTGTGTTTTTGAAAATTTGGAGTGCAGCTTCCGCTACTTTTTCATCATCCATTTTCAGACAAGCCAGGAGAGATTCAAATGTTTCAGCAGAATGAAACGAGATGGGATGTGTAAATGAGAGTACCTAAACAACGAGTCATAAAAATGATTTGTAAACACTTTTCATCTCCACAATAGAAATCCAAAATATTACATATTAAAAATACTGATCAAATACAAGACTAATTCCACTAACAAGTAAATGAGAGCACTATAAACAAAATTTGAAACATGCTCAAATATATAACAGAAATGTTCCTGTGTAAAAAAAAATTGAATGATCTAAAAAACTCATTTCATCCCAAATTAAATTATATGCTAATATAATTCTACTTAAAGTAATTTGAGTTTCAGTTAATGTTTGTTTAATTTAATTTGATTTTTAAAGGGAAATAAAGGTAGAAGAAAAGGGCACAAAAAGAGAATTTAACAAAATATTTCTATTTCTCTAAATAAAAGTTATTAAAAGAGACTAGCTAGTAACATTTTTGAGAAATAAAGTAACCTAGGGAAGTAAAACACCAGGTAATAAAAGGTTACAATAATCAGTCAACATGGTATTAACAACAGAATAGAAAAAGGAAAGCAATATAGACCCTAGCATATGTAAGAATTTAGATTATATAGAATGTAATACATTATAGAAAAGGCAACAAAACATAAATGAGAAAGGATGGAATTTTTTAATAAGTAATCCTGGTAATACTGGAAGTAAATCAAATTAGACCATCCTCCAAAATATACAGCTTCAAAATAAGTTTCAGATAGGTTATATTTCAGATTTAAACAACAAAAACAAATAAAATTCTCTTAAAATCATGAGATTTTTTTAAGCTTAATTGGAATCAAATGTGGACTGAAAAAACAAACAAGTAGCAGAAAAATATATTATACATAATGCCATATTTATTTATAAGATTCAGAAACAAACAAAATAAACAACGTTATTTGGAGATGCATACATAAATAGGGATAGTAAAACTATATAAAAAAGAGAATAATAAACTCAAAATTGAGGACAATTATACCTAGGAAATGTGAGTGAGGGGAAAAAACACTCACAAAATTCCAATAGTATTATTGATACTCTGTTTAAATTAGCATTCTATTTACTTTTCACTGGCATTCATTTTACTAATATACTTTATAACTTACTTTATATTTAAATAGAATACATTAAATAGAATATATGTATATTCTATAGACATCAAATACGTCCTATGAAACAGCAAAAGAAATAAAAAAACTCATTTAAATCAGCTAAAAGAAAAAAAAAGAGCCAAAAATCTAAAGATTATGAAATGTCAACAGAAAATAGAGGATAAAAATAATGAATTCACAATAGGGAAAAACACTAATGATTAACATATAAAAGGTGTACCTCACTAGTAATAATTATGCAAATTAAGGTTATTTTTTTCTTATCAGATAAGGAAATTTCTTAAAAATTTTTACTATTCCATGTTTGTGAAGACAGGAGATATGCACCTTCATACACTGTTATTGTGAATGAAGAAATTGGGCACAATTTCTCTGTAAAGAAATCTGACCACCTATCTACCTACCCACCTATAAACTATGAATTTTGAAAATGGTCATTCTCTTTGAACTAGTAATGCCCTTCTAGCATTAAAAACAATCAAACAAACAAACAAACAAAACAACACATAAGAAATGTTAGATGTATTTATTTTAGTAGTGATAATAGGAATAAAATAAAAAATATCTAAATATCTAGCAATAGGGAAATAGTTGGAAGCACTATTACACTCCAAAAGTGGACCAATCACCATTTCAAAAAATGTTTATTGTTTTTACTATGAAGCAGATGCTGCACTAAAAAATTTAGATACATGACTTAATTTAGTTCTCTGTAAGATAAATACTATTATCACCAAGCATTACAGACGAGGAAGCGGAGGCAAATTTTAACTTCCCCAAAGTGTCAATCTACTAAATGAGAGCCAAAAATCAGATGTCTTTTAACACTCTTAAAAACAGTCTTGCCCTAGCCGGTTTGGCTCAGTGGACAGAGCATCAGCCTGGGGCCTGATCCCTATATCAAGGGCATATGCAGAGTTGCTGGCTGGATCCCCAGTAGGGGGCTGGCAGGAGGCAGCCAATCAATGACTCTCTTTCATCATTGATATTTCTATCACTCTCTCCCTTTCCTTTCTCTCTGAAATCAATAAAAATATGTTAAAAAACAAAATAAAAACAAAAGTCTTAAAAAATTGCTAATTTAATGAAAACTAAAATATAAAATTGTATATTGTCGATCTCAATCTCAACTATATAAAAATGTGCGTTTTCAAAGATTAAAAGGAATAAAAAAAACTTTGTTTGACAGGCTTATAAATGTTTTTGTTCTTTATAATTTTGTATTTTCTAAGTTGTCAACACCAATATTTCTGTAATGAGTATATTTTTGTAATGAGTAGTACATTTGCTAACAAAATAAAAGATAAAATGGAGATTTGGGAAAAACTGTCTCCTTCTGGGATAGAGATAGTACCTGCTTTGCTCACTAATGAAACCTTTAAATTATAGTCCACCATTTTAATACAATTAATTCTAGGCTACCATATACAATTGAAAACAAAAAATATGTAGCTCATATATTAGAATACACAATTTCTAAATTACCTAAAGTGATTGATAAAATTTTACTTTAGATTCTATAAATGTAAGAAGCAAATCTCAAGAATAAAAAATATAATTATGTTTAACAGTTAAGTAATTTAAACACCTAAGCAATTTACCTTAAGCAGTTCAAGACCTGCCCTGATGGCTTGATCAGTTGGAACACCCTCATCTTCATCATCTGCTGTCCCATCTATTGATTTGTTCACTTGCTTAATAAGAGCACTAAAGTATGACCAAAATAAATAAGAAAATAAATAAATAAGTAAAATTATTAACTGTACTTTATTAGCAATGTCTAAGGAAAATAATCCTAAATATTTTCTACATAGCCTACATTCCAACCATATACAAATTTGTTTCCCATACATTACTGCAAAACAAAAACTATAATATTTTGAGATGCTTGTTTTCAAACAGTATTTGCTTTTTGTCCATTCAAATGAGGTAAAAATATTATTTGATTTGCTATTTATTAAGGCTATCTATATTCTTATTCTTATATTTTCCATGGAAGGCCTATGCCCAGACACATGAATGATAACTCTCTTCTAATTATCTAAAATTCACTATTGCTCCAGTAAATGGAACAATCTATACTGAGATAATGTACAAATGACAACATTAAACACTTTCAAACCATTTATTAAGTATTACTGTATTCAGATACTGCTGTAAGAGACAGACATACACAAACCTGCTATTGAAAGGTGTAAAAATACATAGGTAACAAGATATACAATAAAGCCTCACTAGAACATTAGAATAGATCAAAAAGGAAACACGGAGTTTTAAAATTTTCTTCTAAAAACAAGCTTAAGTTATTGTTAAAATAATCATTTCATAAATGCATATCAATTATGTAAAACAATTAGTCACACTGATAGGTATTAACATAAAATAAACATCAGATTAGAGATATAATATTATCAAAATACAAAAAAATTCAATTACTCAATGTTCGCTAATATGTTTACTAGATCATGGTTTCTACAAAAATATTAGGTACTGAAAATTTAAGGACAAGCTAGAAGTGAAATTTATTTGTGTCTGTTATAGGATCTTTTTAAATTTACCATCCCTTTAAAAACTGGTATCTTTGAGGATGTTTTCTCTCCTTTTCTGACCATTTTCTCTGATCAATCGTCATATCTCCAACTATTCCTAATTAAAATCTTCAGGTTGAATCATGTTCCCATATTTTCAGTAGCCCCAAGGATTTTTACCTAGATGTACCATAGGAATGAAAAATATCACAGATCCAAAATTAAATTCGTTATTTTCTTCCATGACTACTTGCATGCTCTCAGTCTAGTGAGGGAAGGCCAAAAATAAACAAATACATAAAATGATAATTAAGAAACAATAAGGACTAGAAAAAAAGGCCAAGACCAGAAGTGAAGTTATTTCACCAAAAGGTATTTCTGAAGAGGTACAATTGAGCTAACCCAAAGAACGAGAGCCAGACATATAAAAAAATCTGAGTAAAACCATAGACCTGGAAAACAAGAGAATCAACTAAAAGATTGAAAAAAATACTAAAAGTCAGTGAGATGACACAAACAAAACATTCCCTAATCAATAGTGTTTTCTATATTAGTCAAAGTCATCTAAAAAGATATAGAAAAAAATCTATTCACAATGGCAAGTCAAATACATAAAACTAGAGGACCAGTGCACGAATTCGTGCATGCGTGGGGTCCCTCGGCCTGGCTGGCAATCAGGGTCAATAGGGGCTAAGGCAGGTTGGCTGGCCAGTGGGGGAAGGGGCCATGGGAGGTTGGCCAGCCCGGGAGGTTGGCTGTGGGTGCACACTGACTACCAGGGGAAAGCTCCTGCATTAAGTGTCTTCCCCCTGGTGGTCAGTGCACGTCACGGCGACTGGTTGACTGGTCGTTCGGTTGCTAAGGCTTTTATATATATAGACTAGTAGCCCTGCGCACAATTAAATCGTGCGGGTTCCCTAGGCCTAGCTGCAATCGGGGCCATGTCTGCTGCCCAGCGTCACTCCTCCATCTCTGTGGCCCCTGCCTTGTGAACCTCCATGCTAACAGCCCCCGCCCCACTAGGCTCCTCAGCCTCTGCTTCCCACGCCCCGCGACGTTCTTCTGCCTCCGCTGCCCCACGATGCTCCATGCTAACAGCCCCTGCCCCGTGAAGCTCCACACTCGCCGCCATGACCCGCGACACTCCTCCGCCTCAGCACCCCCTCGAAGCTCCACGCTAATAGCCCCCACCCCACTCCTCTGCCTTGCCTCTGCCACCCCTGCCCTGCCTCGCTCCTCCACCACCCCGCCCATCTGCCTCCACCACCCCGCGACTCTCCTCCACCTCACCATGAGGTTCCTCAGCCTCCGCAGCCCCACCCGAGAGCCAAACCGGTCCTTTGGTTGTTTGGGCCCACAGCTCCCACCTCCCAGCCGCTGCCGTGGGCAGCCAGGGGCCCACAGCTACAGCTCCCTCAGCTCCCGAGGCTGGTGTCCAGTCGAAACTCCGGTCGTTACGGACCCAGGGTTTATATATATTAGGACTAGTGGTCCAGTGCATGAAATTTGTGCATGGAGCGGAGGTTCCCTCAGCCCAGCCTGCACCCGCTCCAATCGAGGACCCCTTGGGGGATATACAACTCGCAATCTGGGACCGCTGGCTTCTAACTGCTCACCTGCCTGCCTGATTGCCCCTAACTGCCTCTGCCTGCCTGATCACCCCTAACTGCCCTCCCCTGCAGGCCAATTTGGTTCTGATTGGTCGGTTTCTATGCCAGTCAGCATCAAAAGCTCTGCCTCCTAGGCAGCCACTGGCTCCTCACAGTTCACCCAGATTTGTTTCTGATTGGTCAATTTCTATGCCAGTCAGCGTGTCTGGGCCTATCTCAGGGCCTGATCAGAGAGGCGGGACTGATCAGCAGCCCCAGCAGAGGCCAGGAGAGAAACAGAGGCGCGGCTGATGGCAAAGCCCGGAGAGAAAGAGAGAGGCAACGGCTGATCAACAGCTGCCATGGAGGCTGCGGATAAGACCCTGCCTCTCTCTTCAGGCCTCTCTCTCGGCCTGATCTGTAGCCCCATCGGCAGTCAGTGCTGGGTCGCCACACCTGCAGCAGTGGCAGTCAGTGCTGGGTCGTCACGGTAACCCAGCACTGACTGCAGGACTGACTTCTGGTGTTTGGTCAAGCCTTCGGTCGGTCGTTACGGACCCTGGGGTTTTATATATTAGGATGAGTAGGAATAAAATGGTTTAATTGCATAGAATCTGTATATAAACTCTAAAATAATATATAAAGATAGCATACAGATTCAAATACAGAAACTTAATTAGTTTCTGAAGGCCGTTCCAGAAATGATTTGTTCTAAATTAGAAATAATGTAAATTGAATTAATCCTTTCAAGACGCACCCCCTAATGATTCCTTAGTTTTAACTTTTCTCATTGACAATATATGTCTAATGTACTGTTTAATCTATAAGGAAACACTTATTTCCTTAAATTTACCAAACCACCCCCTACTAGCCTTAAAGAAATCACTTTTATACTTGTTCCAGGTTGTCTTTCAGATCAACCTACAGCATGTTTGCTTTTTCATATAACTGCCTCCAAAATGTTGTCACGGGCTAACTGCTTTTTGTTTATCCAAATCAACAACAGTTTTTCTACCTCTTCAATAGTTTGTGATCATTGCTTCTTTCACTCCTTTAGTAACATTAGCACTCTTGATGGCCACTTTATGTTTTTAAATTGTGCTGATAGTTGATTTCCCCAGAAACAAAAGTATTCTCTCCTTTGTTGTCTGAGAGACACTTTTTGTCATGCTGAGGTATCAGCTTGAAAGGGTTGTCAGGTTGAAAATTGAAGTTTGGTTAGACAACAAAGACATTTTTTTCAGTAAACTTGGTGAAGAACAAAATTGTTGGAGAGGGAGACATTCCAGAAAGAAGTTTGACTGTAAATGAAAGCAAGTATTTTCCTAAGATGGAAACACAATATTATACAAGTGACATTTTTCACTAAATCCATAAATATCTCAGGGGAACATAACCTGACGTGGGATAAGATTCAACAAACCCATTTTATGGCTCTTCTGAAAAAAATTATTATTTGGGAATAGCCAATAAATTTTAAGGGAGAGGAATGAAAGAACTGTGTCAATGAGATAAAAATGCATCATAAAAGCCTCAAAACACAAAGACACTGAAGTGAAATGTATGAGTCCAAGTCATATAGCAATTTATGCTATAATAACGAAACATTTAGAATCAAATGGGGAGGAATACATTTTTTTAATAAATGGAGTTGATACTAGTTATATGCTTAAAAGGATGACTCTCTACTTCCACCCTATATTAAAATAAATTATAGAGTAATTAAAGATTTATTGTCAAAAACATAACCACTTAATACAATACCAAAGGCAGAAAGAAATATAAAGACAACTGATAGATTTAATTATATAATTTAATGTTATTAATGTCAAATTTTAATGTCAATCGAACTGAGTTAATAGTCTTATTTTATAAAGCATTCTTATAATTAATAAGAAAAAAAGACAATTCTTCTAAGTTCCTCATAGAAAAATAAAAAGTGCAAATGTAAAGCAGAGATGTACAACTTTATTAGTAACATATTTTATTATAAAAGAGCACTTATATAATACTTATAAAATGGCAGACTGAAAGGTTAATAGCCACCATTTGGAAGAGTTAGGTGAACTGGACACTCACTGAGTATTGGTGGGGACTAAAGGTGGAAGCTTTTTGGAAGCCTATTTATAATGGAGTGGTTAACCAAGAGGGCTCTGGAGCCAGACTTCCTGGATTTAAATGCCATTCACCACTTCCAAGCAATGGGAAAGTTATTCAACATCTGTTTAACTCACTGTTCCTTATCTGTAAAATGAGAATAATAATATTTCTTGTCTTATAAGTTAAGAAGTAAATGAGGTAAAACATGTAAGACATTCAGAATGATCCCAGGCACATTACAAGCACTCACTGTTATTCTTATTTATGTTTTAACTATGGGCTACTAATTGCTAAAGCTAAAGATCTATTTTTGTCTTTCTCACTATTTGTGGTATACATTATTTCTGAAAACTTCCTCCATCTTAATTTTCAACATACTGCAATGCCCCAGAGATTTTCAACAGGTGTGCCATAATACGTTTTTAAATATGCAAACCTGACTAATAGTCAGGGACACTGACCTCTTTTCCTTTAGACTATCAAATAAAAAAAAATGGCAATAGCCAACACAATAGCCATCCCATGTGAATGAATCAAAATTATATCTATTTTTTTGAGTGTTAGATTCAAAAACTATATTTTTTGGTGTGTCACAGAGTTTTAGTAATTAGTTTATGTGTGCCACTGGATGAAAGGGTTGAAAGTTGTTGCAATAACCTAATTTTCTTACATTTCTCTAATTTTTCTACTGTTATAAAACCACAAGATTCAGTCCATGATCTTTGGATCCTTTTCTTTCTACAAAATCCCTTGTTCAGAGAAGTAATCCAGTCAGTTTCACATTAAACTCAATTTACCTTAGTTTTTTTTGCAAAAATTGTTTGCCACATCCAAATAAGAAGCACAACCTTCCTCACTCCTCCTTGAAAACCAGTTCCCTTTCCATTTTTTTTTTTTAAAGATATTACTATTCTCTTCATCATTTGGACCTGAATCCTATACCTCTGACTCTTCCTCATCTTTATTGATGACCCATTTTTTAGGTTGTTCTTTTCAAATCTTTCTCAAATATGATTCTTCCTTTCCATCCCACTACCACCATCCACAGACAAGTGGAACAATGCTTTAGCAGTCTATCTCTTCTCCCGTCCCCCTATCTATCAACAATCCATGGTTCTCAACAGAACAAAGAGAAAAGTAAGAGCTTTAAAGGTGAATTTTAAGTGCTTCCCACAGTCTAATCCCAGTCATCATCTCAAAGCACTTTAATACTTCTCTAAACTGTAGTTTACATAGATGGTAATCATTTTCTAAATAGCCTTGTTTTTCCCAATCCAGTTAGCTTGGCTTATATTAATCTCAATGCTTAGAATATTTCATTTCCCATCTCTGTAGAAAAAAAATCTTAACCATTCTTCCTCTTTGGTCAAATACTACCCCCTAGAGAAATCCTCTTTTAATCATCTGACATTATTTGCACTAATTTATGGATCTATAATATAATCTCCTGATTAAAATTCTTTATTAGATTACTAGACAGAAGGCTGATGAAAAGCAGATAGTATGCTTTGCCAATACCTAACTGGAATTGCTTTGAATACAAAAGGCACAAAATTATTTAACTAATGCAATTCAGTCTGACTCAGACTGTTCTTCACTCTAATGAAGAAGGTTCTAGTGTTTTGTTTTCTTTTTCAAACCACAGAACCCCTTCTTCAAACAAAAACTGACACAATAGGAGTTCAAAGTAACTAATGGGTATCCAAAGTAGGACCTCCCTACTTTGTGAGGGGCAGGGGAGAGCATGGGCGAAGTTACACCCTGTCCCCTTCACCCCCAACAAGAAGTCCCCAAAGGGGCTTCACTGGGTATAGGTTATACCATTAGTATGATTTCTTTTAGATTCTAATATAGTTCTGAAAGATATTACTGATGACTAATAAAGCAGTATGCTATACATACATTATAATTAGCTTATTTTTTAACTAGTTGAAACATTTCATTTTAGGAACAGTTTTTTAAAAAAGCTCTTCTCATATTTTACAAAAGGGAATTAAAGACATAAAAATAAAAAGAAAGTATTTTCCAAGATCACAGTGACATCAAAGCTGAAACTTTACAAGAGGGTTGGTTTAAAATTAACATCTCCAGTTCTCAAATATCTGTGAAAATGTATCATGTTTCTTTATAATATGCTCACCTAGTTTTCTTTTCCTGAAGGTATACTTGTTTGTATTACGTAATCTATGCAAGCTAACAAAAAATAGGAATTCTTGGTACACTAATAACAGATAAAAACTAGGCTTGGATTAATAATTCATCACACAAATTAAAGCAATTTATTGTATTACCTAATCTATGCAAGCTAACAAAAAATAGGAATTTCTGGTACACTAGAAACAGATAAAAACTAGGCTTGGATTGGTAATTTCTCACACAAATTAAAGCAATATTTAAAATTAAAATAAATAAAAACTAAATATGCACAAATGACCATGTATACACACATATATGAATAGATATATATACACACAGGTATATACAGATGACTATAAAGCCATTATGTATATACATACCTCTATACCAGGCGTCCTCAAACTACGGCCCGCGGGCCACATGCGCGTGTTTTTGCCATTTTGTTTTTTTACTTCAAAATAAGATATGTGCAGTGTGCATAGGAATTGTTCATAGTTTTTTTTAAACTATAGTCTGGCCCTCCAACGGTCCGAGGGACAGTGAGCTGGCCCCCTGTTTAAAAAGTTTGAGGACCCCTGCTCTATACAGATGAGTGTCTTGGTATAGCAGGTAATCATCAGTGACTTACGTACTAAAGCATGAATGAATGTACAGAAATAAAAATGTAATATTTTTATATGCAAATACCTGATAGATTCAGTATCTATGTGCACAGGTGCTATCCTCTCCAAAAGAAACTTGATCATTTCCAGAAAAGGATTTGTAGGCTGTTTGGGGTTGCCCAACTTCTTAGTTATTTCACGCTGTAACGTAGATTTGTTAAAAATGTTACAAAGGTATGTTTAAATGATTACATTAAAATGTTAAGCAACTACCATAATTAAAACCATGTATTACTGGTACTAGAAAAATTGACTCAAAAGAAACTGAAAAAGTCCAATAAAAGACTAAATTAAGAATTTAGCATATGAGAAAGGTAGCATTTCAAGTAGACAAAGATAGATTATTCAGTATATTATATTGAAATAACTGAACAGACATTTAGAATAAAAACAGTTAGACCCTTATCTCATACCTTACAGCAAAAATATTCTAATAGGATGAAAACAAATACAAAAGAATAAAACCAGTGTCAGTAGACATACAAACTTTAGCAAACACAATCATCAGGGGAGCTTGTGGAGCTACAGATTCCTAAGCCTCATTGTGGAGATTCCCATTTCGTCAGTCTGGGATGAAGCCAAGAATTATCTTTTTTAAAAGCCTCTTGAAAGAAACGTGGGCAACAGATTTAAAAAAACTGACATAAAATATTTTCATTGACTTGTAATAGAATGAGATTTCACAAGCAGAGCTCAAAAGGAAAAATTCTTGAGGAGACTGCTGATACACTCAGCTAGATAAAAAAATTATGGCTATGCTATATACATTAAATAACACAAAATGTAAACTGTAATTAAAAAATAAAATTTGAATTAAAAAATAAAGCTAAGTTGTAAGGGACAGCATAAAATGAAAGGACAAACTACAACTGACAGAAAATTATTTGTGGCTCAATTAACACAAAATGCCATGAATAACAAATCAATAAGATAAAGACAAATATTCTAGATAAATAGGCAAAGATTAAAAACACAAAAGAAAAATGTATAAAAGAACTATAAATGGCTAATACACAGGAGAAAAAATAGTCAGATGACTAGCAGCCAAGAATTACAAATCCTATCAAAATAACTATGTTTTTAAGTTTTGCTTACTTCTAACAACAAAACTGACCAATACAGAATTTATCATAAGGAAATAATGAGGACTATGTAAAATTATTTAGCCATAAAGATCTGAATTAAATTGTTCTTTAATCAAAAACTGGGAGAAAAGTCTACATATGTAATACAGAGGACTGTTCAATAAATTACAGTAAATATATTCAATGGTATGCTCTATTACTACTAAATATCATACTGTAAAAGACTATTAATGAAAATAAGTAAAATGGACAAAGCATTTATTTCAGAAGGATATACACATACTATAAACAGCAATTGTCTCTATAAGAAAATTATAGTTTATTTATATTGTTGTATTTGTGACATTTTCTGAATTTTATATGAAGAATATAAATTTTATAAAAGGGGACCAAAAAAATGGTTTGGGGGTTTCTTGAAACATTAGCCCTTTTACATTTTTCTTCTTACCACACAACCTTCAGCCTGTTTGCAGGAACATGTTGGACTAACAAGTACTTCCAACTGTTTTCTTATTTTCTCATCATCTTCCAACACTTGTGTGAATTTCTTCATGAAATCCTGAGCCTTACCAGGATCTGGCAAATTTCCTAAAATTCAATTAATATAGAATTTAGAAATTTCTCAAAATTTTGGCTCAAAATGAAATTAGCTTCAGATAGATTTATATCTGAGCAAGTAACACCAAAGCACAGATTCACTTTTAATAGTCAGCTTATGTCACAAATTGAATTGATTCTGATTAATAATCCTAACTTGCATCTATACTGGGAAAGACTGAACTGGCTATCCTACATAATAAAAGCCTAATATGCAAATTGTCAACCTCAACCAGGAGTTCGACCACTCTCCATGATGTGTGCTGACCACCAGGGGCAGCACAAAACTTGGTGGGCATCGGTGACTCAGCACTGGCAGCGGGCAGCAGTGGAGGCCCTGCCAGCGCTGATGGGCCCCAATGAGAGTGGGAAGTGGGACTGTGGTGGAATGGTGGAGCAGGGAGCGGGTCACGCCAGGCCAAGGCAGGTGTGAGAGGGGCCCGATCGCCCCACCTACCGGCCCACAGACGGCGACCAGTGTCCATTACAGAGAGAGGGCAAATAGCAAAATTAAAAGATTTCTTCTAATTATTTTCCTTTCAATGTGCATGAATCTGTGCACTGGGCCACTAGTTTCTAAATAATTCCTTGTAATTTAAGGGCATTAAATGCCAACCTGAACAATTTCCATTATCTCCTTGAGCTTCCTGCATACATTGTTCTCTTGTAATTCACAGCAAGAGATCAGTAAGTTTTACCCTTAAGAAATGATTTCCTTGTACTCCATTGTTTATTATTAAACCATCCATATAATCCATATGCACACACATGCTATCTGACACCAACACATGATAAGCAGTATGTTGCAGGTGTTACTGCCAGACATGCCATTATTGTATAAGAAAGAATGACTTTTTGTAGAATCAATAATTTTTATACTATTCTCCTAATGTGTCCATGTATCAAAAACACTTATGATAGCTAATAAAATATTGATGCTAGAATCTTTTTTTCTGGCTACTTACAATTGCTACAGAGAACCAGATAGGATACTTCTAACAGAAACTATAATACAGAACTATCCTATCTAATAAAAGAGTAATATAAAAATTGACCGTCACTCCAACACACAAGATGGCTGCCCCATGTCATCAAAGATGGCTACCCCCATGTGGACACAAGATGGCCGTCACAAGATGGCCAGCAGGGGAGGGCAGTTGGGGGTGATCAAGCCTGCAGGGGAGGGCAGTTAGGGATGACCAGGCAGGCAGAGGAGGGAAGTTGGGGGCGACCGGGCCTGCATGGAAGGGCAGTTGGGGGGGACCCAGGCCTGCAGGGGAGAGCAGTTAGGGGCAATCAGGCTGGCAGGGGAGCAGTTAGGCATCAATCGGGCTGGCAGGGGAGTGGTTAGGGGGTGATCAGGCAGGCAGGCAGAAGCAGCTAGGGGCATTTAGGAAGGCAGGCAGGCGAGCAGTTGGGAGCCAGCAGTCCTGGATTGTGAGAGGGATGTCCGACTGCCCGTTTAGGCCTGAAAGGGGCAGTGGGACATCCCTCAAGGGGTCTCAGATTAGAGAAGGTGCAGGCTGGGCTGAGGGACACCCCTCCCTCCCGTGCATGAATTTCGTGCACCGGGCCTCTAGTGGACTTTAATAAAAGTAGTAGAAATTCAACTGAATCTTAAAACGTAAGTATAGTAAATGTAGTCTTCAAGTTTATATACAACTCTGAAATTCCATTTTAATTCTTGGCTAGATCACTGAATGTATTAAGAAGAAATTTCCCCCCTAAATAATTCACTGATAACCATTTTTATGGTTCTATAACACAAAATATCTACTTTATTGTTTTCAAATGATTTTAGAAAATGTCCCTTTACAGCTCCTCCACAATGGACAAGCATCCTATTAAAGGTTACAGGAAGGCCTACCATTTTAACAAACAAAACAAAAAGAGAGATGGGAGTGGGGAGGCGGGAAAGGAAAGGAGGGGTGGGGGACAAAAGGAGCAAAAAACCTTTAATTCAGTATTCCACACATGTACTTGACCAGAGAGTCCCCTTTTCTAACAATACAATTAACTCCTTCAGGATACTAGCATTCCCCAGAACAGAATTATGGAAATACTAAAACTGTTTAAAGAAATGGATGGAGGTAAGGGGAGGAAGAGAGAAAGAATATAGAAGATGATATCCTTTAGGGGTAGTGTCCACACCCAAGCTGCTGAGGAGATAGTTATAAAAAAGCAATAGTACAATTCACTTGCTGTAAGTTATCCAAAAGGACTGAAAATGGATTTATGTATAACTGACTAAGACTAAAATATACTTTGGGCTTAAAGCCATACTTATGCAAAAACTCTTTTATCACTTAGTCTAAAACCCATGAGTTAGGTCTTGAGTGTTTTAACACTACTTCCATACACATCTTGAAATATTTGTTAACATCTCAGAAATCCATCTAACCTCTCTTCATTATTACTCAGTGGAAGCTCAGCATGCCTGCAGGTGTTTATTTTCCCTGTCCCTTTGTGACCCACAGTGGTCTGGAAGAAAAAGCAAATGCCCTGCAAAAACAACTGCTATTAGCTCTCCCTGCACTGAACCAGGGATATGCTACATAATCCTTCTGTCTTTACTGTTCAATGCAATTAAGTAACGCTTTATTTTAAATCACTGAAAGCAAAAAGGCTAATTAATAATTGTTTCAAAGAAACTCTTTTATAATTATTAGGTATATCCTTCATTATAAATTTTGGTTCAAAATGAAATTAGCTTCAGATAGATTTGGTGTTAGAGCAAGCAACAGATTCACTTTTAGTAATCAGTTTATGTAATAAATTGAACTAATTCTCAAAAATGAATTTATGTAAATCCTTTATCGAGCTCTTGCGTGTACAAACAAAACATTTCCATGTGGTATGCAAAGTAAATAAAAAATCTGAAAAAAAGGGAAAGCTGAGCTGTCAAAAAAAAAAAATCAAAAACTTTTTAGTTTTTTCCTATATTATTATATCCTAAAATGGAACTCCATGAAAAACTTGAAATTATCAGAAATATTTCAACTAAAACTTAAATTTTACATATAATATTTGAAGTAACTTACTTGTAATGACCATCACTTTTGAAAATATGGCCTTGACACTGGTATCTGTCTGAAAATCACAGAAAAAAATGCAAAATTAAAATTTCCTAATAATAATCTTCATTATATTCTTCAGAACATTAGATAAGCATAATCTACAAATGCTCCAGCCTTACCACCACTGTATGCTCCTTCTTTACCTACTAGAGGCCCGGTGCATGATATTCGTGCATAGATGGGGTCCCTAGGCCCAGCCGGCGATCAGGGCCAGGCCAATCAGGGCCCCAAGGCCCTGGTGGGGTTGGAAGAGGAGTGACGGTTGCCGGGACAGGCGAGGAAGGAACGGACGCCAGATGCTGACGCAGTCACCACGTGGTTCCCCACCTTCCCCCCTCCTCCTTTCCTCACCACCGGGCCGCCACCACGGTGGGCAGGTGGTAGGCCAAATGGGGCCTGCCGGCCGGAAGGGACAGAGCACAAAAGGTTGGCCGCTGGGCCTGAGGAGGGAGTCGGCCCTCGGCCCACCTGGGAAAGGGGCCGCGTCCGCTGCCACCCAATTTAAAAAATGCTGTTAACATGAACAATTTTCCCAAGAGTGCTAGTTACTTGCTACATCAGAGTAGTATTATTCCAGTGCATGAACATGTTCACCACATTGTACTGCATGTAATAATACACTCTGTAAAGTCAAATGTATAAAAGAAGTTTCAAAGAATGCTACTTATTGGTTGCATCAGGTGTTATTTTTTTCAAAATGTCACTGAACAACTCAACTCTAAAATATGGAGCTCAAAAGACACTGGGGTGAAGAAAACAAATCAAATAAACAAACACATTATCCCTATTAAGAAGGCACTTGCTGAGAGGAACTGAGAAACACACAGAATCCTATATAATAATCCTATATAACAAAGAGGTAATATGCAAATTGACCATCACTCCAACACACAAGATGGCTGCCCCCATGTGGACACAAGAAGGCTGCCACAAGATGGCCAACAGGGGAGGGCAGCTGGGAGCGACCAGGCCTACAGGGGAGGACATTTAGGGGTGACAAGGTCAGCAGGGGAGGGCAGTTAGGGGTGACCAGGCAGGCAGGAGAGGGCAGTTAGGGGCAATCGGGCTGGCAGGAGAGCATTTAGGCGTTGATCAGGTTGGCAGGGGAGTGGTTAGGGGGTGATCAGGCTGGTAGGCAGAAGTGGTTAGGAGCAATCAGGCAGGCAGGCAGGCAGGCGAGTGGTTGGGAGCCAGCAGTCCTGGATTGTGAGAGGGATGTCCCAGATTGGAGAGGGTGCAGGCTGAGCTGAGGGACACCTGCCCCCCCTCCCCTCCCCCGTGCATGAATTTTGTGCACCGGGCCCCTAGTAGAGTATGAGAGTTAATTCCCAAATGTTTGGAATTTAAAATATTTTGAATAAGATTTCTGCTTAATTTGGGAGAAAAGAGGTGGTGTGCTGGGCTTTCAAGAAATTGATCCACATGAAAAAGAAATGTTATCAACAAACGTATAATCCTGGAAATTACCAAGTCACTTTGAATGACATTGAGCAAATCAATTTAGTTAATAAACCAGAAGGACTCCAATGCTGAGCTAAGTAAGAAAAAAATACTATCTTAACAGGCTAAATAATGAAGAAGGCAAAAAATATATATCGATTATTAAGCATCTAAGAGTCTTACCAGTATAATAGGAAGAAATATAAACACCCACAAGTTAAACACAGCTTTGTATTTTTTTCTAACTTTATAATGTATACTATAATTCTTGACAGAAGTGAATATTAAGTAATTCCTCATTTATAAGAAAGGGTTACTATAAACCACTCAAACAAATGGTGCAAGCTCATTAATTTTTATAGCAAATGGACAAATTTACACCTAGGAAAACAGTAAACAACTCTGCTCTATTGACCTCTGTTCTATGAACATTAGGCATACATTATGAAGGATGGGAGGATTTCTAAACTATGGACTAAAAAATAAATGAAAAATAACACTATATTGTTTTTCCCAGATTCAATTTAAAATGACCAGGCACACTGCTTTTCATATGATTTATGCTTTTTATAGGCTTACATACACCATTCTAGGAAAAAACACACCAAACAAAAAAAACAAAAAGAAAAAAGACCATCCTAAAATCATTCTAAATGCCCAAAAAATAAATTATGATACATCAACTGGATGAATACCCCTATTTACCTTATAATCATGAAGAACAAGAAGAACATTAATGTTACCATAATATTATTTGTAAATAAAAATATCAAGATACTTAATTCTACATACTAAAACTTTCTAAAATCACAAGACTATACAATCACAGTGGGGAAATTTTAGTGTGGCAAGATAAAAGTATATAATTTTACTCTGTTAACTGTGCTTTCAATGATGCACAGTTACTCTTTTGTTGTGTTTTTCAAATTTAAAATTACAAAAACAAAACAAAACAAAACAAAAACAAACACACGCAAAAAAAAAAAGAGAAAAAAAAATCGAAAACCCTTAATTCTGAGTCCTCAGAAGGATATTCTTTTTCCTATTGGGTATCACCTTTTACAGATATAATAAATTTCAATTTTTCCACACAGTAAGTTTCTTCAAAATTTCAGTGTCCTACATTAGAAATCATAGCTTCTAGAGTCAGAACTGTTCCAATCAGAAATAGCTGTTTAACATACAGCAGTAATGGTTAAAGACAAAACTTAACATCAAAGGAAAAGTTTTCATTAAATTTAACTTACTTTGGGTTGCTTAATTAAGTCAAGCAAATCCTTTACTTGATGCCTGAGCAGATTTTGACATTTCCACATTTCATTTAATGCTCTGAAAAAGACAGACACATAAGTTTAAGTAACGAACGGTAAAAATCCTTCCAGAACATTCTAACTATATTAATTTTTTTTTCAAGTTCAAATCACAAAAGGAGATGACAGAGATGAGGTAAAATTAATAGGACTAAGCCAATGATGATGTATGGAGAAAACGCAAAGCATCAAATAGAACAGATAATAACATTTAAGAAGATAGCTGCATCAAAAGAAAGGGATTAGTGGTATCATTAACTAAAATATGTTTGTAGGCTAGGGTGTAGAAATTAGCTACAGAGATTATAAACTTGAGAAATAAAGGAATATTTGGTGAAGTAAGGTCCTGTGGAGGCAGACAGGACCAAAAAAAATAAAGACACATTCTCTAAGAGAATAGGAATAATTTTTCCTAAAACAGAAATATTATTATATTTATTGCATTATATATGTATACTACACTTTATATGACATACATGATGTAATATATTATGTATTACATATATTTAAATAATACTCTATATAAGTGAATGATTTTTTTATATGGCAAAAATTTTGATTCCTCTTAATACTTTTATTGTTCTCAGGCAAAAATGTAAAAGAAATTATACAGGTGCTCAAGAAAATAAATGTAAATCACAGAAAGAAGTTAATGTTATTGAAATTAAGTTACATAAGAGCAGAACCAAACAAAAAGGAAAATTTTCATATCCAAATAATACTCTAATACTCTTCATTATTGTTTTCAATTATCTGCACTTTTATTAAGCTCCATTATTCCACATATGAAGCACTGCCATAAAACAGTAATATAGAAACATACAAAACTACTTTTTTTAAATAAATAAAACAATTATAAATTGTTTCATATTTTCATTCTCCTCCTTAACAGTATGTTTTAAAAATACCTTTGGCTCATCCAGCATGGCTCAGTGGTTGAGCGTTGACCTAGGAAACAGGTCATAGTTTGATTCCTGGTCAGGGTACATGCCCGGGTTGTGGACTCAATCCCTAGTGTGGGGCGTGCAGGAGGCAGCCAATCAATGATTCTCCCTCATCATTGTTGTTTCTATCTCTCTCTCTCCCTCTCCCTTCCTCTCTGAAATCAATAAAAATATATTTAAAAAAACAGTAGAGCAAACAATCATCAGATTTGTATGGAACCACAAAATATCCAAATAGCCAAAGAAATCCTCTCTGAAGTCAATAAAAACATATATTTTTTTTAAAAAATAGCTTTTTCCCTAACCCGTTTGGCTCAGTGAATAGAGTGTCGGCCTGAGGACTGAAAGGTGCCAGGTTTGATTGTGGTCAAGGGCATGTACCTTGGTTGCGGGCACATCCCCAGTGGGAGGTGTGCAGGAGGCAGCTGATCGATGTTTCTCTCTCATCAATGTTTCTAACTCTCCATCCCTCTCCCTCTCTGTAAAAAAAATCAATAAAATATATTTTAAAAAATCTTTAAAAAATAGCTTTTGGAGTTTTTAAATAAATTAGTATAGATTTGGATATTTAAATTCCTTTTTAGTAGTCACCTCAAAATGGTAAAATGCTGTATTGCAGCATTTTCACCTAACAAGTTAAATTTCAGTTATGTAATTAAAATATTAATTTTCAAAGAAATAAGTCATCTGTGAAATACTTTTGAGCTTCAAAGTCAGTAATTCTATCTCTTTCTATACACCTTATCATTACTTACATCTTCTGAAAGACATGCATTTTGAAACATGCGTTAAAACAAAAATTACATTGCCTATGATGGTTATTTATTAATTTAAAGATGAAATCTCATGCAATTCTAAAGCTCATTATAAACTAATAGAGGACTGGAGCATGAAATTTGTGCACTCGGGGGGGGGGGGGGGGGGTGTCTCTCAGCCCAGCCTGCGCCCTCTCACAGTCCGGGAACCCTCGGGGGATGTCCAACTGATGGCTTAGGCTCGCTCCCTGGGGAGTGAGCCTAAGCCATCAGTTGGACATCCTTAGTGCTACCGCGGAGGCAGGAGAAGCTCCTACCACCGCCAATGCACTCAACAGCCAGGACTCTGGCTTCCAGCACACTGAACACCAGGGGGCAGCTCCTGCGTTTAGCGTCTGCCCCCTGGTGGTCAGTGCACATTATAGCGATGGGTCATTCTGCCGTTCAGCCAATTTGCATAATATCCTTTTATTATATAGGACTAGAGGCCGAGCGCGTGAAATCGTGCAAGACCCAGACCCACCACACCACTGTGGGACCCCAGACCCCCGACCTGCCGCGCTGCCACGGGACCCCAGACCCGCTGTGCTGCGAGACCATCAATACACCTCCTGGGGACCAGTTGTTTGGTCGTTATGGCCACAGGCCTTTTATAATATAGATTAGTGCTATGGCTTAAATCAAAAAGCAATCATCACTGACTCAGATTTTCTATTACAACATATTTAGGGAGCCCATCCTATCAAAAACTTTAAGTTATAATTAAGCAGCAAAGACAACTGTCCTGTGTCTTTTTTTTTTTTTTTTTTAATATATTTTATTGATTTTTTTACAGAGAGGAAGGTAGAGGGATAGAGAGCTAGAAACATCGATGAGAGAGAAACATTGATCAGCTGCCTCCTGCACACCCCCTACTGGGGATGTGCCCGCAACCAAGGTACATGCCCTTGACCAGAATCGAACCTGGGACCCTTCAGTCCGCAGGCCGATGCTCTATCCACTGACCCAAACCGGTTTTGGCTGTCCTGTGTCTTTGTCTTTCTAAATAGTCCTCTTAGAAACAAAAAAAATTATACCCTAGAAGCAATACTACTATAATAGAGAGACAAATATCTATTTTTTAAATATGTTTTTATTCATTTCAGAGAGGAAGGGAGAGGGAGTGATAGTAACATCAATGATGAGAGAGATCATTGACCTACTGCCTTCTTGCACACACCCTACTATTTATTTAATATTAACCTTAATTCCAGTTCTATAATGTAAAAAACCTGCTTAGAGACTGTTTATTCTCATGTGTGCTATCTGACATTTCAAGCAGATAACTAATTCCCTCACTGGGGCTTCTCCTTGTTTGCACCAACATAGTTTATGCCACCTCAAAGAAAAAGGCAGGTACCTTTGGCTGCGGTCAGAAACCTGTGCAAATGGTGAAGAAAACCTTTCTCCAACCTTCTGCTCTAAGTTGGCCCATCAGATTCAACAGTACAAAAACGGTCTGGATAAGAGCCTGCCCAATGAAGATCACAACCAGGACACCTTATACTAGCACTTACTCTTGTCCCTAACAGTTGTTCTGGGAAATTTGGGGAAGGGGGACATACACATCCTGAACTCAAGCCTGCCTCAATTCTCTTTTTCCTAAGTCAAGAGACTTAGTTAACTTAGGGGCTTACCCCATAGCTGGTACACATCAAAAAGTCTAAAATGTATGAATTTTTTGTCCTCCCCAAAAGAAAATCTATCTATAATAAAAGCATAATATGCTAATTAGACCAGACATCCTTTCAGACCACCTTCCAGATGAAGCTGGGGCTGCGAGGGAAGCCCGGGTCCCGGGTTCCTGCTGGCGGCCAGAGGGAAGCCGGTGTTGGCAGCCAGAGGAAGGCCTACTCTTGCACAAATTTTGCGCATTGGGCCTCTAGTAGCTATATAACGAAATATATGCCTCTTTCGACAAATAAGAATAAATCCTTACCAATTCTCACCAGGAACCTGCCTGCCATGCAGGTATTCTTAGTAACAAATTCAAATGACCTCTGGGCTAGAATGGTAATGTAAATGAATGAAGCATGACAGGTGTTATAATATGGAATTGTGAAGACTGTGGTGAAACAGGAAACATTAATGAAAATAGCCCTATCATTAAGTATTCAGGAAAATGAAAAAATGACAGAATTTGATACCCAAAACATCTGCATTAAATTAGATGTCTAATGTTGTTTAGGAAGATGTAGAAACTTAAAAACCACTAGTGCCGTGGTCAGCAAACTGAGGCTCGCGAGCCACATGCAGCTGCAGCTCTTTGGCCCCTTGAGTGTGGCTCTTCCACAGAATACCATGGCCTGGGCGAGTCTATTTTGAAGAAGTGGCATTAGAAGAAGTTTAAGTTTAAAAAAATTGGCTCTCAAAAGAAATTTCAATCGTTGTACTGTTGACATTTGGCTCTGTTGACTAATGAGTTTGCTGACCACTGCACCAGTGGAAGTATAAATTAGTATAATCATATTGGACATTTCAAGCAGACAACTAGCTCCCTCACTAGGACTTCATAAAGCTGAAGATGTATGTACATGTTCAGCAACTCTACTCTTAGCTCAATACCAGTGATTTCAAACCCTGGTTGCCCATTAGGATAGTCAAAAACACTTTACTGCAAACCTCAATGCCCAGATTACATTCCAGACAAATTAAATGAGAATATCTGAAGGTGAAATTCAGGTGTCAATATTATTTTTAAACCTAAGTGATTCCAATATGTAGCCAAATTTGAGAATCATTAATAACCATAAACTAAGAAACCCCTGAATGTACATACTAAATTGAGAAAAGTTCATGGTAGCACTATTTGTATTAGTAGAAAAATGGAAACAACACAAATGCCCATTCTTTCCATTGTCAAGATAACAGAACAAAATTGTGGTATAATGATGTAATGTAATTAGATACTACAGTGAAAATGAATGAACCACAAGCTATATACAGGGTGGGCAAAAGTAGGTTTACAGCTGTTAGTACTCAAAAGTTGTTATTATTACTAGAGGCCTGGTGCACGAAATTCACGCACTCAGTGGGTGGTCCCTCTGCCCGGCCTGTGCCCTCTCGCAGTCCAGGAGCCCTCAGGGGATGTCTGGCTGCCGTGGAGGTGGGAGAGGCTCCCGCCACTGCCACTGTGCTCACCAGCTGTGAGCCCGGGGTTCTGGAGCACTGACCACCAGGGGCAGCTCCTGCGTTGAGCGTCTGCCCCCTGGTGATCAGTGCATATCACAGCAACTGGTCGTTCTGCCATTCAGTCAATTTGCATATTAGCCTTTTATTATATAGGATTATATAGGATTTCTTAACTAGAGGCCCAGTGCATGAAATTCAGCCCAGCCCGCACCCTCTCCAATTAGGGATCCCTCTCACAATCCGGGACCACTGGCTCCTAACTGCTCACCTGCCTGCCTGATCACCCCTAACTGCCCCCTCTGCTGGCCTGGTCAACCCCAACTGCCCCCCTGCAGGCCTAGTCACCCCCAACTGCCCCCCTGCCGGCCTGGTTGCCCCTAACTGCCCCCCAACTGGCCTGGTCGTCCCTTACTGCCCCCCTGCCAGCCTCATCGCCCCTTACTGCTCCCCATTCCAGCCTGGTTGCCCCCAAATGCACCCCCCGCCAGCCTGGTCACCCCTCACTACCCCCCTCTGCCGGTCTGGTCTCCCCTTACTGCCCCCCTTGTGGGCCCGGTCGCCCCACGCAGTCTGCTGCTCAGTCGTTTGGTCGCCCCTCACTAACCCCCCTGCCGGTCTGGTCGCCCCACGCAGCCTGCTACTCAGTCATTTGGTTGCCCCTCACTGACCCCCCTGCCAGCCTGGTCGCCCCACGCAGCCTGCTGCTCAGTCATTAGTCACCCCTCACTAACCCCGCTGCCGGCCTGGTCGCCCCATGCAGCCTGCTACTCAGTCGTTTGGTCGCCCCTCACTAACCCCCTGCTGGCCTAGTAGCCCCACACAGCCTGTTCGGTTGCGATGGTCACTTAGGCTTTTATATATAGATAGTATCCTTTTATTATATAGGACTAGAGGGCCTAACATGCCTCTAGTATTATTTATTTGTATTACAATTGTAAACCTGCTTTTACCCATCCCATTTATCATGCATGAATCTTAGGAACATAATAGAGTAGGGGTTGGGAGACCACAGAAGACTATATCCACAATTATTCCATTTTCATAAAGTTCAAAAACAAGCAAAAATAAATAATATATTATTGAGGAATACAAACATATGAGAAGATTAATATTTAAAAGGAAATAAGATTGGGGTGATCATTTAAGCTATGTAATGTCTGGTCACTGGGGTGGACACCTAAAACTACTGGTAATATAATGATGTATATCAACTGTAATTGAAAATAAAAAATGAATAACAAGAGACATAAGGATAGGCTTTCCTTTGGAAGACAGGAGAATAAAATGGAGAAGAGATTCACAGATATTTTCATTTTATTACTATGATTTGAATCTCATGTGATTTCTTTGTGTGCATTAAATATTTCATAATAATAAATGTAAACACTTTTGGAGAAAACAATCACAGATAAGTATTAAGTATATAACAAAATCTTGATAAGCATCAGTTAATTCCCAAAAGTTGTTTAAGATAAAAAATAATTTAAAGATGATATATACATATATATATATAAACAGTATTTTAATTTGAAACAGATAAGCCTCCATTCATTCACCATTTTTATAGAATAAATTGGTCCAAAGATTGCAATTTACTTTCCACTTTTTCATGGCATTATTTTTCAGTGCATCTTCCGTAATTAGCATTTTACTTTTTAAATCAACTAAATATACTTATCATTTAAGTAATGAATGATATATGACATATTTAGGTTGGTAATTACTATTTGTGTTTTGTGTTTTCTATTTACAATTATTTTTCTTTTCCAGATGTAGTGTTAAATTTTCATTAATTCTTTTTTGGATTTGAAACTATATACTTACTCTATGCTTTTATGAATGACTCAAATTTTTAATACTCACATGATTTATGGTCTAATTAATCAACATGTCTGTCCTCACTCTTATGAAAAAAAACACCTGAGAAACACTACCTGCTATCTTACATGGTATCTATCATCTGATAGGGTCCACCTAGTATTCAAAATTTTTCAGAGGCACAGCACCAAGCAATCAGAGCAGCTCGCAGTAAAACTTCCCAACTTTTGGGAATTAACTGATGCTTATCAAGATTTTGTTATATACTTAACATTTATGTGTGATTGTTTTCTCCAAAAGTGTTTACATTTATTATTATGAAAATTTTTTTTTTAAATATATTTCTTTATTGATTTCAGAGATGAAGGGAGAGGGAGAGAGAGATAGAAACATCCATGATGAGAGAAAATCACTGATCGGCAGCCTCCTGCACGCCCCCTACTGGGGATCGAGCCCGAAACCCGGGCATGTGCCCTTGGCCAGAATCGAACCTGGGACCTTTTAGTCCGCAGGCCGACGCTCTATCCACTGAGCCAAGCCGGCCAGGGCTATTATGAAATATTTAATGCACACACTAAGAAGGCCTTCCTGCGGCGCCCAGGCCTAGGGGTGGATCTAGGGACTCTCAAGAGAGCTCACATACTGTTGCAGTGGTGTGTACCGACTAAATACCAGCCTAGATGTTAACCTACTTTTTAATTCACATCCTCACCTCTTCTAAAGTAATAATTATTCTTATTACTGTTTTTACAGGCATTGATTATTTAGGTCTGCAAAAGTGCTTGAAAACTTTGTTGCGTTTTGCATTTTATTCCTTCCTTCTGAATTTATTTCCTTTTTTTACCAAAAGAAATTATTATTCTTCACTAATTTTTTTCAAGTAGGCTCTATAAGTGGTGAACTCTCATTTTTTGCTTCTAAGTGACTTTATTTTGTTTTTACTTCTGAATGACAGTTGAGCTGAATCAAGAAATCTAGATGACTATGATTTCAAGTAGGTTATCTCAAATTGGAATATATATATCTCATCCATTCTAAGAGGCCATCAATTGTACCATGGAGAAAAAAATGCATTCCAGTTCCAGAAATGTTAATAGGTGAAAATTTTGATTTAAAACTAATTATATATAGTAGAAACATATTTTAATATATGCAGTGGAAAAAGAATGAGCTGTGGAACCAGGTAGAACTGAGTTCAAATCCTGACTTTGTCTCTTACTACTTGAGACATTGTGAAGTAAACTGACCCCTGTGGGATTCAGTTCATCTTATCTATTATAATAAAAGCACAATATGCAAATCGACCGAATGACCGAACAGCAGAATGACGGAACAGAATGACCTCCAGGTGACCTTCCGGACGACCACATTATGACACGCACTGGTGCCAGGCCAGCCAAGACAGGTGCGATGTGATTGGTCGGGAGTCGGGGTCCCGTGATCTCCCCACAGAGGGAGGCCAAGGCCACCCTCTGCCTGGCGATTGATCGCGGAGCCCCAGCCGGGTGGGCAAGGCCTCCCTCCGTGCTGTAATCAATTACGGAGCCCCTGTAGGGTGCGCAGGGCCTCACTGTGCATGGCGATCGATTGAGAAGCCCTGCAATCGCCTCAAAGAGGCCCAGGCTACTTGACCAGTGGTGCTGTGGTGGGTGGGTTGGGCCTTCCTCTGCAAGGTGATCAATCTGGGGACCCCGCGATCAATCGCCCTGCATAGGGAGGCCCAGGCCAGCCAAGTGATTGCACTCCACGCCTGCCACCCACAGAGAGAGGCAACCGGTGGCAGGGGATGGGGGGTAGTGCCACACAGATGGAAAGCAGTGGCAGTGGTGGGGTGGGGCCAGCTGCTGGCAGCCAGGGGAAGGAAAGCCCCTATAGGCCCTGATAGCCGGCCAGGCCTAGGGACCCTTCCCAAGGGGTCCCAGATTGCGAGAAGGCGCAGGCCAGGCTGAGGGACACCCTCCCAACCCCCCGTGAATGAATTTCATGCACCAGGCCTCTGGTCTCTCTATATAAAAGCCTACTATGCTAATTGTCCCTCTGACTGTTCAAATGGCTGCTATGACACCCACTGACCACCAGGGGGCAGATGCTCCAACTGGTAGGTTAGTTTGCTGCTGGGGTAGGCCAGGGACTGGGCAAGACAGGATTGGGTGAGACAAGACTGGGTGAGACAGGCCAAACATGCCCTGGAGCCCTCCCACGGTCCCTCTCTGGCCCCAATTGTGCACCTGTGGGGTCCCTCGGCCTGGCCTGCACTCTCTCGCAATCCGGGACCCCTCAGGGGATGTCAGAGAGCTGATTTTGGCCCGATCCCCACAGGTCAGACCAAGGGACCCCACCGGTGCACGAATCCGTGCACTGGGCTTCTAGTATAAAATAAGAAAATTATCACTTATATTAGGGGTTAGTAAGCTTTTTTTATAAAAGGTCAGATGATAATTTTTAAGCGCTGTAGGCCAAACAATCTCTGTTGAAACTACTCAGTTCTGCCACTGTAACCCAAAAGCAGTCCTAGATAATACACATTCCTGTGCCTAAAATATAGCAGGTATTAAGGAATGTACACTTCTTCCCACAACAACCTTTTTCTCAACTTTTCTTTGAAAGATATAAATAGCACTTACAATAATTTCCATGGGGAAAGTGAAGTCAAAAGTCCCATTAAATATCAGTAGGAATGAAAATTATATACAATTCCTTAGACTTCTAATTTCTGAAGATTTAAGCCCCAAGAGTTGTAACTGCATGTTAGAGAATGCTAAGGAAGTAGATTTTCTAAAACGTCTCAATTTCCTAACCTTCAGTATGATTCAATTAGCAATGTCTCTTCTATGTTCAAAATGCCAATTCCCTACAAAGACACCCAAAAATATTTTTGAATAAAATATGGTTATAAAAATTTGCTTGTGCTTGCCCTCATGCCAAACTATAACACTATGTTGAGGCATGCAGCACAAAAATAAGTACTCTTACTGCCCTATACCATAATGCAGATCAGCATCAGGTGAAAAAAAAAGGTAGTATTTTCATAGTATGGACCTTTCTAATGCCTTAAGAAAAATAACAAAGCAACAAAAAGAAGGTACATCAATATTTCTCAAGACAATAATTTGAAAAAGGGAACAGAGGAAAATCAAATCCTAAAAGAGTTCATCACAGCCAGCTCTATTTTTTAATTACCTACAAAAATCCTTGTTAATCTCATGTCGATAGTAGTACTTTCTGAGAAAAATAGCTGTGTATTTTATTTCTGAGCATTTAAACAATGTTTAGGTTTTATATTACATAAACTGTTTACATTTAAAAATACCATTGTTATTCGCCCCCCACCACAACCAAAAATCCAGTATATTATAAAAGATGGAAAGAACAATTTGACATCTGAAACATACTTCACGGCATTTAAATCCAGTGTGGCATACAAGTAATATAAGCACTTCATTCGTTCTGTAGTTTCCAAATTATGGGGAACCATGTATTGAGCAAAGATCCGTTCAACAAGCAATCTACGAAAGAACATAGAGAAGGCACAGTCTTGATTTTTTTAAATGTATTAAATTTGTATATAAAATTTCAAAACACATAAGGAACACATATAATAGAAATTTCTCCTAAGTGGAGATGAGAGTTCCAAATAAAAAATTTATTTATGTAAAAATAGAAATCAATCAAAAATATGTAATGACTAGGGTGATGCCAGGTGGGTATATGAAATAGCAGAGGACTACTCTGTAAAGTATATGACTGTCTAACCACTATGCTGCACACCTGAAACAAATACAAAATAATGTTGAATGTAAACTATAATTTTAAAAAAAGATACAAGAATAAGGGCCAAAAAAGATTTTAGCTGGATAATACTTTTGCATGAGCCCGTGAAAGTTATAGATCAAGAACTCAATTTTCTTATCTAAATAATAAAGGATTAGAAAAAACTACACCAGGTTCTTCTAAACATTTCTTAGTTATAAAGAAATTTTTAAAAGATTTTTTGAATTTTCTAGTGATCATGATGCAAAACGTCCTGGTTAAAAGTATGGAAAGTGCTATCAAATCATAATGCAAATCCTTATACACTAATGGCTGTGCACTCCAAGTCTATAAACTTCAATTTATAGAATAATAACTATGGGATTTCTTATATAATGTTAGCCTAAGATACACAGATTCTACTAACTATTCAGTTTGGATACATACAAAAATCTGAACTTACAATGGAATAGAAAAATACAAAGATTATATTCAGATGTGTTTTAAATATATACTTATAAACTGTTTTTTATCACTGAGTAGGAGTGTTTTTTTAAAATGTCTATAATACAAAGGATTTATTTTCATTTATATTTTATTTGAAAAAAAATAATTGTGATCCCTATAATACAATTACTTAACAAAATCTGTATCTATAAAAGACTAAGTGACCGACCATACAGACGGTCTCTGACCCAGCAGCTGGTACATATGATGCACACTAGCAATTTAAAAATAAACGTTGACTGGCACATGCATGATACATATAAAGCTCTCGTTGGTGCCAATTGCACACGTGTGTTCCAATCTGTCATTGTCAATCGTGAATTTGGCTGTTTTTGTTGAGATTCAACGTGAACCACATCACGATTTATTCATTGACCACCTGACCGACCAACCGGCCAGTACATATGATGTGCACTGGCAATTTAAAGATAAACGTTGACTTGCACATGCATGATACATATAAAGCTCTCGCTGGCGCCAATCGCACGTGTTTTAATTTTATAACACTATATTATATAAACTATTTTGACAAGTAATTTTTTGCAGTAATGTAATTACCGCACGAATCTTTCTTCTAATTGATTTCCTTTCAATGTGCACAAGTCCGTGCACCAGGCCACTAAGTATAAATTACAATTACACACATTGTTACTTTCAAAAATTATTCTGTCCTAAGATAATATATAAAATGAACATAAAATTGTATCTATTCCTAAAGTTATATGCATATTACTGCTTCATTTACGGCTTTGGAGGGAAGGAAACTAGTCACTCAGTACCTTTAATTTGCAGTTAAAACCGAGGAGGGAGTTTAAAATGATAAAGAAAATAGTTTTGCCTAAAACAACAGATCAACAGTTATATAACCACCAAAAATTTTACATATAGTGTGGCCTTAACTTACCGATCATCAATACTGTTTTGATAATATATATGTAACAATTTGTCTTTGATCCATGAAATCTGTTTTGCAGCATCTTTTCCAGCTGCTGATTGTAAAGCATATTTCTTATAAATCTGGGCAAGTCCCATCATGGCTTCTTTGCGCACTCTCCACTTAAAATAAAAACAAAGATGTTTACTTATAATATAAAAATGCTTTCATTATATTAATTCAGAATTCTAGGTATCTAGTTTCTAGTGTACTTGATACAATTTATTTTCAAAGTTACTGGATATCAATTTATAATAAGTAGATGAAAAAACACAAAGTATCATTTTAATACACCTACTATAGAAAGTACAGATATATCAACATGCATAAAAAATTTTAATGCTTTAGTGTCTTAAACCCATCATCTATACGTAAAAGCAAAAACTAATCACAATCTACATAAAGTATGCTTGAAAGTATGCTACCAAGTTTTAAAAGGCAAAGAAAAAGTTGACTGGATAAATTATGACTTACCCCTTATAATTTTTTCCAAATACCTTAAATATAAGTATGCTAGTACATTAAGCATACTTATATTAAAGATATACATATAATAATTGGCTTTATCAACTGCTAAATGTAAAGACACATCATTGCTTCATTTTATATATCTGGGAATTATATTCAAGTATAAGAGGACTGTATTCAACTATCTATAATAATAAAAGCGTAATATGCTAATTAGACCGGACAGCCAAACGACCTTCCGAATGTCCTTCCTGACAAAGCTATGGCGGCGGGGGCTGAGGCAGAGGCAGTTAGGGACGATCAGGCAGGCAAGCAAGCAGTTAGGGGCAATCAGGCAGGCAGGCGAGCAGTTAGGGGCGATCAGGCAGGCAGGTGAGCAGTTAGGGGCAATCAGGCAGGATCGGGCCTAAACCAGCAGTCGGACATCCCTGAGGGGTCCCGCATTGCAAGAGGATGCAGGCCGGGCTGAGGGACTCTGCTGCCCCTATGCACGAATTTTGTGCACTGGGCCTCTAGTTTCTTAAAATAAATACAATTGGCTATAGCATGTTTAACACTGCTTAATTATTATGGGATGAGCCTATTCTTTAATTTTATGTCAACACAACACTATAATCAGTGGAATGTTAGTAATAATTAGAACTTCATTAATATGCAGATAATTCATTTATCCTTTGCAGACTCTCATTCATAACAATATTCTTCCTTTTTTCTTTAAATTAATTACAGTAGATTAAGAATAGGCCTTATCCATCTACCACATACACATTGAAATAAAAGACTTCAGAAGTCTTACTCATAAAATAAGTTCAATTTGTAAAAATTTTTATCACTAATTCCATCCTATCCCTACCTCTTATTCTCCAAACTCCTGCTTGAAGGAGAATTTAAAGATAGAGTATATTCTAATACTACCAAAAACATGAATATATTCAATTACATTTTGGTATTCAACCCTAACAAAACACAATAATCAGAAGTATACATGAATTATGATCCCAAAATACACACCTCAAATTCCAAGTCACTTAGAAGGCTGTTTTCCTACCATTATGCAAATCTCCTTATTGTTTAATACCCCAATGAAATAGTCAATGAAAACAAGTCTAAATTAATCAGTTTAAGTAAGTTGTTCTGAATACCCATAGATTTGGAGGGAAAAACCATGCAATTCCTGCCCATCTAACACAACCAGCATTATCAAAGAGAATTAAATTATGGGGATAGCATAATCAGCCTTATAAGCAACTATTAAAATATAGTTTACACAAATATAACAAGGCAAGGGTCTCTTCAGAAGCCACTGATGAATGAGTGGAGCTAGAGGATGCACACTCAAAAAGGAAGGTTTGGCCCTAGTTGGTTTGGCTCAGTGGATAGAGCCTGTGGACTGAAGGGTCCCGGGTTTGATTCTGGTCAAGGGCACATGCCCGGGTTGTGGGCTTAATTCCCTGCAGGGGACATGCAGGAGGAAGCCGATCAATAATTCCCTCACCATTGATGTTTCTATCTCTATTTTTCTCTCCCTCCCTCTCCCTTCCTCTCTAAAATCAATAAAAATATTTTTTAAAAAAAGAAGAAGAAGAAAAGGAAGGTTTGGCCCTGCCTAGGTGGCTCAGTTGGTTGGAGCATCATCCCATACACTAAAAAAGGTTGTGGGTTCGATTCACACACCCCAGTTATGGAGAATACGAGAGGCAATGGATAAATGTTTCTCTCTCAAATACATACATACATACATACATACATACATACATATCCTTGGGTGAGGATTAAAAAAAAAGGAGGAAGGTTGGGGTCACAGGACATAGGCTAGAAGCATGTCAAGTTTAGTTTTGCCAAATTGAAGACATCTTTTCTTTTTCTATTCCATGGAAAGGAGAAAACAACCAGCAAGAGGAGTAAGAACCGATACCCATATGAGAGGAAAAAAGAAAAGAGAGCCAACTATATGAGAGAAGCTGTCTCAAAGGCCCTTTATATATGTCACTTATTAAAACTAGTATACAAGCTGAATATGTGACTACTCTACCACTGAAAGCCACCTCATTTTTAGAATGAGAACAATCTTAATAAAGAAAAACTAATAAAATTTAATGTAACAAAAAGTAAATCCTTTCATAAACACTATTTTAAATATTAAAATGCCTATCCCCCAAAAAAGGCTAATTACATTTAACTCTTTTTTTAAAAAATATTTTATTGATTTTTTTACAGAGAGGAAGGGAGAGGGATAGAGAGTTATAAACCTCATTGAGAGCGAAACATCGATCAGCTGCCTCCTGCACACTCCCTACTGGGTATGTGCCCACAACCAAGGTACATGCCCTTGACCAGAATCAAACCTGGGACCCTTGAGTCCACAGGCTGACACTCTATCCACTGAGCCAAACCTGTCAGGGCAGGCTAATTACATTTAAATCTCAATATTTTTTAAATGAAATACTATGAAACTTCAAGTATTCAAAATGACAAGCTATAATAATTATTACTCCTACTTACCCGTTTGTCTAAAGTTCTCTCTCTGACAAAATTAAGTAAGTGATCATTGACCAGAAGAATATCCTTTTTAGCAGCTGTAACTATAGACACAATAACATCATGTCTAATAGCTTCCTCAGGGTCATGTGACCTCACTTTAAGATACTCTGAAAGATAAAGTTTTAATTGATTGAAATAGAACTTTAACAATTGAAATGTCTTTAAAACTTGTGTAAGACCTTTGAAAGTAAACCACAACAAAAACAAAACCTAAATAAAAAGTTCAATGTTTCAAGTAAACTGGGAGCAGGGAGGGAGGAAGAGAGGAAGGAAAGAAAAAAGGAAGGTTAGTCCTTGAGTCAAAACAAAGTTTACATGCAACTGAGTAGGAAATCCCTTCCCCATTTGCAGGGCAGGGTAGTTGTTGCAAGAGTTCCTAACCTCATTAAACAAAACAACCATATAAATGAACCACAAAGTATACCAACATTAAATATTTCACCTTTGCTTTTTATTTAATTTGTTAAAACATTCAAGTCAAATAGTTCTACTAGGAAAGGAAAGTATGCTCAAGTTTCTATTCCTTAACTAGGGAAACTTTTAGTGAGGTTATTGAGAGTATAAAATTGAGATATGGTCATCAGAAAACAGGATTACAGGAAACACCATAGGCAATTCCATTTAACTGAACGAAGAAAGGTCAAAGGGAAGACAGAAGAAATAAAACATTTAAAAATTATGAGTGCATAGGAGTCCAGATCTTGCACTGAGAATGCTGAAAGAAAAATTAACCATCTTTAGTAATCATATATTAGGCTTAAGGAAGACGTCACACAATTGAATATAAATTTTAGAAATAAAATATTCAGCTTTTTTATAAGAGCAGTAAGATAAAATTTTGTTGTTTAGATTTGGAATAATAAATATTGCCAGGCCTATACACAACAAATGGTGCTATGAATGTGAATAAATTTACTTCTCTATCCATATATATAAAAGGCTAATAATATGCAGTGTCCACATGGGAGTTCAACTGGAAGACCAGGAGTTCTATCACTTGCTATGATGTGTGCTAACCACCAGGGAGTGGTGCACAACAAAGGAAGGCCCTGGCCAGCAAATGGCAGCAGGGGAAAGGAGGCCCCTGCCGGCAGCCAGAAGGAAGGCCCCAGCCGGCAGCTGGAAGGCCCCAATCGGCCCTGATCACCAGCCAGGCCTAGGGACCCTACCAATGCATGAATTTTGTGCACTGGGCCTCTAATAAAATAATAATTTAACAAATACTTATAACGTAAACACTCATAAAAAACCAATGTTCAGGTCTTAAGCCCATCCACTTTGAGTATTCTCTACTAATAGAAACTATTAAAAAAAATGAGAAAGACCATATGCTGCTAAAGAAATTGAAGAAATGGAAAGGTTATTTTACCTAACTCAGTAAAGAAAGTTATTTTTAGCATATCTCAAATTCCCCACCAAGATAAATATAGGAGTTTTATCTTTCACTGTACTTGTTTTGAACACAATACATACTATTTTAGGTACCATCAAAAAAGAAAAACGCAATAACCATCAATTTTGAGATGCATCCCAATTTCCCAAAAACAATCATTCATAAAACAGGTATACACAAGAGCTATTAACTTATATTTACTGTGTAGTAAAAAGGAAAACAGGAGAAAAAAATAAATTCTCAATAGTTACTTAGCATGAGAAAGTATCTAGTACTCTTCACAATATGACTATGTCCCTCAGACGTGACTGAAGATACATGAATCTCACAAAAACACTTGAAAAAAATAAGATAAATGTGTACAACACATTTATCTCAGCTCACTCCTGAAGACCTAAGAAAATGTCTTTAAATGGGACAAATAACAAAAGAAGAGATCATAGCAAAAAAGATTTCCAACAAAATTCTGGCAGATGGATGATTGGTAAGTGCCAAAGGGAAAAGGAAAATAATAAAAATCCAAAAGGTGAAGAAAACAATAGACAAACTCAATTCCAGGACAGAAGAACAAACACTCAAGACATTTCAAAATTCAAAGCACCAAGCTATGAGCAAGGTAGAGATGAAGACTGTAACTGAAAACATGAGTGATTGAAAATTTGCATAGAGAGAGATTAGAACCCTAATTTTTCAAGAGTTTTTAGCCAACTACAAAAATTAAAATGTACCCAGAGACTGAACACTAGAAAATAATAAAAACTATATAATAAAGAGCTAATATGCTAATGCTCGTGACACCCTCATGCCATAAGGACCAATCAGCAGAAGGCTTCGTGCTCATGCAAGGTGGGACAAAGCCAACACGTTGCTCCAGAGACAGGGCGGAAGCGGGGAGGCGCCCAGAGGAGATGGGACCAGCCCAAGGCGACTCATGGGACCAAGGGTGGGGCTTGAAGCAGCCAGAGAAGCCCGGAGGGGTCGGGGGCGGGGCCAGGCGTGCTCAAGCTCTGGGTGGAGAGGATAGGGTGTCAAGGCAGGGTGGTGGGTGGGATGTGCACAGGTAGGCGGGGCCACGCGATTTTGCGCGCCGGGTCACTAGTATATGTTTCATTAAAAATTGAAACTATATATAGTAGACCCTCTCTATATACTGGTTCTACATCTGTGGAGGCAACCAACCACCAACAAAAAATAACTGGGCGGGGGGTGGGGATGTAACATTGTTGATGTGTACTATGTAGTTAGGCTTATAATGGCTGTATCTGTACTGAACATGTACAGGTTTTTTTCCCCTGTCATTATTCCCTAAACAATAGCTAACAACAAGGTGATCTGATCACAAATTTCTAAGGTCATGGTGGGCAATCATGCTACAGGCCTATAACGCCTTTAATGAAATGTTTTAAGCCAGCCCTGTCTATTATTTTTGTGCACCTAGGTTAACACACCTTTGAAATATTAAACCCTCAAGAAAACACATAATCTTAACTATCCTGTAATCCAATCCCCAAATTGCTTCCTCACACCTTCATATAATCTTCCTTATTTTCCCTTCTTAATTTTAAATGCATAAAAGAAAGTGCAAAACTGTTATTCTCAGGAGCATATGAGATCTTGCTCCCTGCTTATATTGTCAAATTTGGCTCAAATAATCTCTTACAAAAATTCTCTACAAATGTGGATGTTTCTTAAGTCAACAAAAATCTTCAAAATAACCTAAGGACTAAAATGATTATTGATGAAATAATTCACAGCTAAAATATTTTTTTCAATAGCTATTAAAAAAGCAAATCACTGCCCGGCCTGTGTGGCTTGAGTATTGATCTATGAATCAGAGATCTCAGTTCTATTCTGGTCAAGGCACATGCCTGGGTTACAGGCTCGATCACTGGTAGGGGACAAGCAGGACGCCGCAAATCAATGATTCTCTCTCATCGCTGATATTTCTCTCTCTCTCCATTCTTCTCTGAAATCAATAAAAATATTTTTTAATCAACACATCTACCTATTATTTAGCCAATAAACTTTGCTTTGAAGTTCTGACTATGGAAAAAACTGCTTAAATTTTTTTATACTTAAAAAAATCCAGAATACCTACAGAATTACTACAAATCAACAACAACAAAAATAACAAGTCAATTAAAAAATAGATAGGTTTGCCGAAACCGGTTTGGCTCAATGGATAGAGCGTTGGCCTGCAGACTCAAGGGTCCCAGGTTCGATTCTGGTTGGGGGCATGTACCTTGGTTGCGGGCACATCCCCGGTAGGGGGTTTGCAAGAGGCAGCTGATCGATGTTTCTCTCTCATCGATGTTTCTAACTCTCTATCCCTCTCTTTTCCTCTCTGTAAAAAAATCAATAAAATATATTTTTTAAAAAATAGATAGGTTTAAATTTTAAACAGCCACTTCATAAAAGAAAATAATATATCAATATGTACATAAAAATGCTCAATCTCATTAGTCAATAGAAAAAGGCAAATTAAAACCACAAAAAAAACAAGATCTATGAGAATAGCTAAAATAAAAAAAAAAGACTAATAAAACCAAATGACAAAAAAGACGCTTTACAACTAGAACTCTCAAACATTTCTCGTGTAAGTGGAATATTTCTTATAAAGATAAATATGTATTTGCCCTATGACCATTAATTTCACTCCTAAGTGGTTCCAAAAAGAAGTAAAAACATAAAATCCACAGAAATACTTGTATAAGAATACTCACAGTGATCTCAGTTATAATAACCCCAAACCATAACAACCCAGATAACCATCAAAAGAAAAAAAAAGAATAAATTAATTGTGGTGTATTCACAACAATGGAATATTACTCAAAAATAAATAAACAATATAAAAATCCCAGACACTAGCAACCAGAATTTTAAACTCTTGATAGGATACTCTTCTCTGGGGAATCTGACTAGTTCAAGAGGCATTACCAAGACACAACCCATCAAATTCACCCTAGAGTAAAGGTCAGAGTCATATACTCAGGGCTTTCTAATCAGCTTTTTATTTAGCTCCCACTCTTTAATTATGAGCAAATAGCCATGGATTGTCAAGCACTTAAGGAAAGCCTCTAACAAGGAAAATAGAGAGAAAAGCAAATAAAAAGTTAGCTGAACAGACATTTTGTAGGAAAAAAAGAAAACTTCCCCAAAACACTGATTAGTTTTCTGAGAATACTGCATAAATAACACAAGAAGAGAATGCCACGGTGAAAGGAACATCAATGTGAAAATAGGAGGAAGGATACAAAAGGAAGATAGACAGATACACAGATGTACTCACAACAGCCTGCAAGCACAAGGAAATGAAGAATGAGAAGGAGAGGGACACGAAAAAGAAGAAGAATGAACTCTCTTATGAGCAATGCTATAAAGCAGCTCACAGAGCAAGCAGTTCACATTCACATATGAGTAGGCAGATAGAGGGTTCCAAGGAGGGTATTTCTCCCTCCCCCTACCCCCAACCCGAAAAAAGATGAAACTGGTAAATACCTACTGTTGGAATCTGACTGACAAGAATTCAACAAAATGTGAAAGCAACAATCTATTGTTAAAAATATTACAAAAAGCTAAACTTCGTGATTTTACCAGAAGGAAGTACTAAGAATTAAGACAAAACTGTGAGCAAATCTATAATAATAAAAGCGTAATATGTTAATTAGACCAGATGTCCTTCCAGACAACCTTCCGGACGAAGCCAGGGCTGCAAGGGAAGCCCGGGTCCCGGGTGCCAGAGGGAAGCCGGTGACAGCAGCCAGGGGAAGGAAGGCCTACTCTAGCACGAATTTCGTGCATTGGGCCTCTAGTACTGTATAAAAAGGGCAGTTACAAATGTAGTAAACGTCGGTTTAAAGTTTAAAAAAAAGATTAACTAAATAACAAGCAATAGTGTGACAAATGAGAAGAGTGTTCAGAATTTTAGCTTTCAGAGGTCCTTGACTGATCAGAAAGATACTGGAGAATTTTGATTAACTTTATATATTTCATTAATCTATTATGCATTGAAAGCACAAAAGTGAATATTAACTTCCAAGTACATGGAGAAAAAAAATGAGAAGAAAGCTAATCAATTGAGCAAAAGAGAAGAAAACAGAACAAAAGCAAAGAAAAGGCATGGAAAATAGAACACAAAATAAGAAAGCAGAAATAAGTACAACTACATCAGAGTCAAAGGATTAAATAAAAATATTAAAGCACATGACAATAATATATATAATTTATGGAAAGATATACATGTGGCATAAATAGAAAACCATGAACAGGATGCAGACCAAATTTAGTAGAGTGGTTTCTGTAGAAATAAGAAGGGAGTATAGTTTGTGAGGGGCATTTTAACTAAATGTAAAATTTATTTTCTTTTTTAAAATATCTTAAGCCAATGCAACAAAATGCTAACATTTCTAGGAAGACATAGTAGCTGTTATATTTATCTCTATTTTCTGAACTATTCCATAACTTTGAAATAGTTAACAGAACAATAATAGTCAAAGCCATGATTTCTCATTATTACATAAATATAAAGTTCTGAATTGCCTTATAATTATACAGATCTCAAAAACCTTACTTTCATTTTAGGATGGTTAAATTAGCTTACAAAATAATGACTCTATCCTAAGTTCCCCAAATACTGGAAAATGTTAAACTCTGTATTATAATTTAGTAACAGTCAAGACCTGTTCAAATCCAAATGCCTGAAATATTTTTAGAAATATCCTTAAACTACAAAATTAATATTGTCTCTGATAAAACCAACATTTTATAGGTGCTTCTAGCCTAAGTAGGCACTAGGAAGTAAAAATTCTAGCTTCAGAAAGTAACTCTGATGATGACGAATTGAAACAAGACTTCACCTATAACAGAAACAAAAAAAAGGTTGTTTATCCCCCAAATATTTAAAATTGATTTTTTTCACCAAAGAGCACCAGAAATATTTGTTATTATGGGTATACAGTACCTGTTAAGTCCTTTGCTAAATCAGGATGGTTCATGAGACAGTGGCTAGCAAATTTTACACATTCCAGGCGTATTGGTACATGAATATCATTAAACCTGATAAAATATAAAGGCACAGTGATCTTTAAAATTAGAGAAACACGTGTTTAATCTGCAATCAATTTATATTAACTTCTCTAGTTAAAAGAATAACTTATATAGGATAATTCAAAGTGGAACCAGAGACTTTATCAAAGTTTTTGATATACCATTCTCCTATATAACAAAAGCATAATATGCTAAGTTTCTGACCAATCAGTTGACCCTTTGATCAGTTGCTATGACGCGCACGGACCACCAGAGGGCAGACACTCTGACCGGTAGGTTAGCTTGCTGCTGGGGTCTGGTCGATGGGGACGGGGTCAGTTGACCAGACACACACTGGAGCCCTCAGACGGTCCCTTGCCAGCCGGCCAGCCAACCTCCCACAGTCCAACCTCCTATGGTCCAACCTCCTGTGGTCCCTCCCCAGCCGGCCAGCCCCCATCGGCCCCAATCTGCCCCAATCACAGGCCAGGTCAAGGGACCCCACCCGTGCACAAATTCATGCACTGGGCCTCTAATATGTGTATAAACGTTTTGAAACCTCCTTATTAAATTAGGACAATCTTCTGTGATAACTATGTACTTTAAAGGGGCATGTTTAAATACATATTTGACTCAAATACAAGAATTAAAATGACAATTTTTTCTATAAATACTATACTTTAAAATGTTTATGAAAGTATAATGTGTGTACATAGTTCATAGATACATTATATAAATCTCATACTAGGTTTAAAAAGAAAACTATTCCTCAAAGTATTCTTTCTTATACAGAGGTATTCACAAATGTGTGGTAATCTGGTACTCAACCCGTATTATTTTACACTAGAGGCCCAGTGCACGAAATTCGTGCACAAGGGTGGGGAGGGACCCCTCAGTCCAGCCTGCACCCTCTCCAATCCGGGACTCCTCGGGGAATGTCCAACTGCCGGTTTGTGCCCACACTTTTAACCTTTTGCACTCGGATGTCGAGTGTGACTCGACACGGTTAGCATTAGAATCAAGGAATCGAGAAAAAAGCAAGCAAGTGCAAAGGGTTAATAGTTGACAGCTCCATTGTTTTTCTTTCTTTTCATGCTTAAACCCATTAGAATTAGTAGGTATTCAAAGTGTGTATACATTTTGGGGGGACACCCTATATATCTCTAGTCAGCGGTGAAAGGAACCAACGGCAGATTTGGAACCCCCAGAGAACCTCGCTCACTCCCCGCATGTGTCCCCACTCCACTTTCCACCTTCACGGGCAGTGGGAGAATCAATGTTTTCTCTCATTAACTTGGAAAAGCACATCCTGTCACCCACTGTCTGGAAGGAGCGTGCTAGGCCCCAAGCGAGCAAGGCTCAGTCAGGGCAGCCTTCGCTCATGGGTGCCCGCACCCCGAGTGCACAATCCTCTTCTGCAGTCGCACCAACTTTCCCACCATTTCACTGAGAGGACGGACCTCCTTGCCTCCTCTGGGTTCCTGATCTTGAACACTGACCGAAGGCACCACAGCAAGGGCCGCCCGTGCCCACCAGGTGTGTCTGTCTGCACCTGCTCCCGCCTCGGCACCTGCATTAGCCCCACGGAGGTGATCTCGTTGCTGCACTGGCCTCCGCGGGAACAGGGCATCACCACTCCGCCCTCTCACTGTCATCTCACAGGCACCCATCCTCAGCACCCAGAACACCCAGACACTCTCCAAAGGACGAGAGCATGCCGGAGGAGACGTGTGCACGTCCTGTGGGGGATGTAGGCATGCTGGGGTTGATGGAAGTGTGGCAGAGGGGCAGGGGGAACTTGCGCACACCATGGTCCGGGACTGTGACAGCATGCTGGGGGACGTGCTGGGGAACTTTCGCACACCAGAGGGGGAAGGAGAGGATGCGCGCACCGGAGGCCTGCAGCTGCACAGATCCGCAGACCCCCATGGCACGGCCAGGAGGACGTCAATCTGGCCCACCACGGTGGCTGTCCCTGAGATCGCGCATCTTCTGGACCAGGTGGCGGGATTTGCGCAGCCACTCCTCGGCGCTGATGGCCCACAGGCGCCACTTCAGCTCAGCCTGCAGGCTCCGATTGGCGCCCTCACGGCTGCCACCACCGCCATGTGGGGAGTACAGGCCGCCCTCTGCCAGCCCGCCTCCCAGGCCCAGAGGCTCTCCACACGTGCTGCCCACAGGCCCGGAGCGTGCTGTCCAAGGCAACAAAGGCGGGCGTCCTGCCCCGCCCCGCCCACTGGCCTCTCCGCGCCTGCGCGCGCTGCCTATCAGCCCAGAGAGAGGTGCCTGGCTTCGTCACCTTGGGCAGCGCCCCAAGTGGGTGGGCAGCACGCTCCAGGCGGGTGGGCAGGCGTCCCGCCCCACCCCTGGCTGCTCGGCGTTTGCGCGCTGCCCACAAGCCTGCCATCTTTGTCGGGTTAATTTGCATACTCACTTCTGATTGGCTGTGTGCGTTGCAGAGATACGGTCAATTTACATGTTTGTCTATTATTAATATAGATGACTCTATTATAATTGTGCCCAAATTAGTCCTATCCAGTTAATCATCACAATTATTACATACCCATTAATATCAAAGCCAATTTTTATATGGAAATGTAATACATTAGCATCTCTAAAAAACTTTGGTTGATATGTCATTTAAGTTTCTTTTAATTTTAAATTTGGTTGATATGTCATTTAAGTATCTTTTAATTTTATATTTTCCCTTCATTTCTTTTTTTTCCTTTATAATTTGGTGAAGCAACTGCTTTTTGTTTGTGTATAGTGTTTTCCCAGTTAAAATTTTGCTAATTTTATCATTCTGATGTCAATTAATAGGCTCCCCTTTCTCCTAAGTTCATATGGCTATGATCATATAAAAATGATATTAGATTCATTTTTTTAGGAAGACTACTTTATATATGGCATTGTGTTCCTCTATTGGGAAGCATATGATATCTAATTGTCTCTAAACATTGATATTCAAAGCCTATATGTATACATTAGTTCATGATGGACTACAAAAGTAACTTAAAAACCTTAAGAAACAACAAAAAAGCCCAGCTGGTATTGCTCAATAGTTGAGCGTCGACCTATGAACCAGGAGGTCACGGCACATGCCCAGGTTGTGGGCTCAGTCTCCAGTGGGGAGCATGCAGGAGGCAGCCAATCAATCATTGTTTCTCATCACTGATTTATTTTTCTTTCTCTCTCTCTCCCTCTCCCTTCCTCTCTGAAATCAATAAAAATGTCTTAAAAAAATAAACAAAAATATTAAAGTGAAGTGAGAATTTTCCACTTGCTATTTTCATGTCTTAATTCTGTAAGATCAAAGGTTTCCAAATCTTGCATTGCCTAATATTATAACACACAAAATTTAGCATTTTATAAAGAAGAAAATAAGGCTTCAAAATAAGCACCGCATTACTCATAAAAGCTTATTACTAGAAAAAAAAAAAGTTGTTTTATAAAAAGAAATGATAAATTCTAGACTATGAGCTCATAAAATTTCTTGAGTGTTTTGAATCCAGATACAGTTTACCATTTCTCAATGAAACATGTACCATGCAGTCATAATAAATAAAATAAATTATCTTTAAGAAATATTCTAGCTCCTTGAAATTGATAATAATGTGAAAGGTTTTTGTCATTACAAGTAAAAGAAAAAAATTACAAAGTAACAGAAAGTTGACATACATTTAAATTAGGATTTTTCTTCCATAAAACTTATGAAGTCTGGGTAATCCAAGTCCTGATTTAAAGATATACTTTAAATGTCTATATGTAAAAATTGCATTTTTGTTTTAACACATTAAACAAATGGATATTTATTGAATCTTTTCATTTAAATACACTTGTAAAATATTTTGCTTTACTACTCAAGAAGTTTCTACTGTATTTAAAGAAAAAAAATCTAAAATAAAACTCAAAATGACAATGAGCTAATATTTGTTAGTTTAATATAACTTGTTAAGTGTTATTTTTATCTACAGGAGATAATCAGATTAAAGATTTAGCACTTAGCCAGTACTTATAAAGGCTTATATAGTTATTTAAAAAAAAAACCCAAAAACTAAAGAGACAAAAATTTATCATAATTCATTGACAATTCTGGGGTTGAGATAGAAATAAAAGTGGTAACAAAAATAAAAATATTGTCCTGGCCAGTCTGACTCAGGGGTTAGGGCATTGGCCCACAGAATGAAGAGTCTCAGGTTTAATTCCCACTCAAGGGCATGTACCTCGGTTTTAGGTTCAATTCCAGGCCCCAGTCGGGGTACATGCAGGAAGCAACCAATCGATGTGTCTCTCTCACATCAATATTTCTCTCTCTCTCCCTCCCTCTCTGTCTCTCTCAGTCTTCCTTTCCTCCCTCCCTTCCACTCTGCCTGACAATCAATGGAAAATACATCCTCAGGTGAGGATTAAATAAAAATATTCTAATACAAAGGAAATAGAATAAGTCCTTAAATCCCATTTGTCTATTAATGACTTAATTACATTATTTGTTACAAGAGTAATTTGGGGACCGAGGAGGGAATCCTTTATCCTTGGGGTCAATGTAGGTTTCAGCCAGGGCACTTGAAGTGGCTTTAATATATTCAAGGTCAGGGATACCTTTAGAAACATAAAGAAATGAATCCTTCTCACAGAAAAGAGAAATAAGCAAACACACTCAAAATTTTGCAACCAATTTCAGGAGGTTTGTGGGTCATTATAAGTGTATGAGGAACACAGGTTATCATTTCTTTAAAAGAGGAAGGAAGAAAGCTAGGAGGAGGAACATACATAATCACTCATTTACTCATTCTGTGACTGTCCTTACAATATGTATCTCAGAATACTCTAACGAAATATAATTATTTTGTGGAGGGACTATCTCTCACATTAATGTATTTTTAGTGAGAATTAATTACTGCTATATAATAATACATTTTAATTCCATGATTATAATACTTTGTGAGGGAACTTTAAATGTATCATCTTTTAAAAATTACTGAGGAAAAGATAAGATGAAAAACAAAAGGAAAATTGCAAATGTGACTAATCATGATCAGCGTTCAAAAAATCCAAAACATAAAACTTCATTTTTTATGATTTCAGAGAATAAACTTAAATGTGGATTGTGTTTTAAGGGGATATTAAGTAGATATAAACATACATGGCTTTTAAACAGGACACCAAAATCATATACCTGCCCAAGTAACACTGCCAAAGTGGTTTGTTTTGAGAAGCCAATTCTGAATCCTTTGCCCCAAACATTTTTGCTAGTAGTTTAACAACTTGCAGGCGTTCATCATTATCATTGCTCTAAAACAAAACACAACCATAGCTTTAAAAACATGAAGTAGATATATTCAGAATAATTTTATCGTTATTTATCTTATCCTCCAATTGCACAGAAAACCTTCCATAAACTCTAGATGAAATACTATATATAAAAATGATCAATATACTTTTCACAAAATTAAATCTTCAATGCTCTAATCATCTCAAATTACATCAAAGCAGTACTTCCTACATGAAAATACATCTGAATGTTTGAGTGAATGTTAGAGGTTCTCCCCTTTGAGACTTATTTTTATTCAAAGACAAATTCAAAAACTAACTTGCATCAAATCCTTAAAAAACTATTTGTGGTTTTTAAGAACAAACACTGATAAAGGACAAGCCTTCCAGTAAACGGAGAATTCCACATGATTGTCCTGGTTAAGCTCTTTGTAGGAATATATGCTGAGGTCTCTCAATATGAGAGTTCATGTTCATATACCAGATTCATAATGGAGTTCAATAATATGATGAAGGCTTGGACATGCAAAAATTAAAATTTGTTTTCTACACTATATTGTGGGTACTCTGGGGACAAGAACTCAATTTTACTATTATTAATTTTGGTAACTCCAACAGATGACAGTGGTTAAATGGATAAGCCAACAAATTCTAGAATTAAATATAATATGTAACAACTGAGAATATTTAAAAAAAAAAACACACACACACTGATATTCAAGGTGTGAACAACATTATACTATTTTTTAAAAATTTTAAACCAATGCTTCAGCCTAGCATTGAGAGCTCCCACAATATGACCTAACTCATCTCTACTATCTCATTCTTCCACATAAGTAATTTTCAACCCTGACTGTACATTAGAATGACCTCTAAGGCTATAAAAAAGCAAAACACACACACACACACACAGAAACAAAAAAACAACCGATGCCTGAACCCTATGCCAGAAATTCTGATCAACTCGTTTGGTTTAATGCCTGGATATGAGCTTGTTTTTAATAGCTCCACAGCTGAAGATTCTAATGTGCAGCCAGAAATGATTTAAATATCCTTTATTGCTGTCATCCAACTATAATTCCCTGTGTCCTACAAATTCACCCAGCACCTTCCTACCTCTATATGCTTCTGCATGATGTTTCCTTTGCTTCAATTGTATGCTGTTTGTAACTTTTGTGACACTTAAAATATCTGGCCTTTTATTAGATCTGGATTAAATTTTCCTCTTCCTTTCAGACTAGATGTTAGATTTGCTGAAAGTAGGAATGATAATTCCTTATTTTTACATTTCTTAGAGTATTCAATATTTTTATTAGAGAAATCAGACCAATAAATAATTAAAGGTATGCCTGCCTTTGCCTCATCAAACTGCTAACTACATGAAAAAAGGGGAGCAGGGAGGCAGGTAAATCAAATAACTCACCTAAGAAATATACCAAAAATGCCCCCAAGAATAAAACAAGAATTATTTATTACACTTCAAAAATAGACTGTTTATTTTGTTGTTTCTAAAAAGACAAATCAAAAATTTTAGAAACAAAAGATATAACAGAAATAAGTTAAGAACTTTTCTGTGCAGTACACTGGATCCACAAAGATTATTAATTATAAACAGCTTTAATTTTCCTGTAATAATCTGAAAGAAAAAAAGATTATCCCCCAAATCTGCAAGTGAAAATAATAATGTCAAGTCAATGGGAATATGCTTTTAAGAGATGAAAAGCAAAGGTGCTTTTAACATAGGAATGTATAAGATAATATGCACAAAGGAAAAATATTTCACATGATGTGGATAACAGACCCTAAACTATTTTTATAGCCCAGTCAAGGGGTTTTGCGAACTACTATAAACTTGAAAACATTAGCTTAATATATAGCTATGACCTTAAAACTGAGTCACAATCTGGAAAATATTTTGAGAAAAATACCATCCTTCCAATAATTAATTAAGCAGCTACTATTTGCTAGAAATCATGACAGGCTTTCAAGATACACAAATAGTCAAGGCACAAATATGTAATTTAAATAATAATTACATACCATTACTTCTGTAATCCTCAGATAAAATCATTATAAGAATTAAAAAGCCACAAATAATGATCTTTGCTAGTTTAGTTTACTGAAGAATATTATTTTTAGAATAGTTACCTTTAGTTTGAATTCAAGCTGGGGTAAAACTGAGAGCAGCAAATGACTATCGATATTATAGAGTTCCAAAATTAAGTCAAAGACATGTTCTGACAAATCGCTGATAGATGTTTTCCCAAGCATCAGAACCTGATTAAAAAACTTTTGAAAAAAAATTGTATCATTAATAGAAACACCACAGATAAAATAAACTTTCTAAAATCTTAAGTATTATTCAATTAAATTATCATTTCATAAAAAGTCAAAGTAGGCATATGAAAACATTTTCTAACAGTAAGTAGGAAACCATTACAGCAAGCATGTCAAACTTGCAGCCCGGGGGCCACATGCAACCCACAAGGAATATTTTTGTGACCCAGCTAATATAACAGTATGTAAGAAACGTTGTAATAAAAATTTTGTGACTTAATTTTTACAATATCCTGTTATACACAATTATTAATAACGAACTACAACGTTCTCTAATGACTGATTACTATAATCATGTTGCATTCTTTTCTCTGGAGCACCATTTCTCTCCACTAATTCTAGCAGCGAATATTTTAGCAGCCGATTGCCACGTCATTAGTCTTGGACTGACTTGTTTGGTGTGTGCAACAGGAAATATTTTGCTTTCAGAGAACAAGAAAAATAGGTTTATTTGCATTATGCTTATTAATTTGTGCAGTTATTCAGTGCCTGGTAAGTTAATGTTCAAGAAAAAATATTAATTTTTATTAAAATGTTCTATTATTTTATGTTAATGACTAGAGGCCTGATGCACGAAAATTCGTGCAAGAGTAGGCCTTCCTTACCCTGGCTGCTGGCACCAGCTTTCTTCCGGCACCCGGGACCCGGGCTTCTCTCCCTCTGGCCAGCCACAGGCAACCTAGACCCAAGCTTCCCTCCCTGTGGCCAGTCGCAGGCACCCAGGACCCTGGGCGGCTTCGCCCAGGCCGGCCACAGGCACCGGGCATCCTGGGCAGCTTCACCTGTGCCCTGGCTTTTTCGGGAAGGACGTCTGGAAGACATCCGGTCTAATTAGCATTACCCTTTTATTAGTATAGATTACTCATTTATTTCAGCCCTTTGTATCCAGCATGTCTCTATCGAAATAAACCTACGTTTCTATGAAAATTGAAAGCTTTGTTTTTTTGTAGCCCACATAAACTTAAACCTTGTTTATTTGGCCAATGTTAGCCTCTGACATGCTTGCACTCAGGTTATATGAAAAGATAAAACAAGGAATTCACTTTATACACAATTTAAAATAGCATTATCGATAAACACCCTACTACCAAACACTTTATTCCCCATTACAGTCTTACTATATTTTATCCTGTATTAGTTGTCTTAATTCCTCTACTAGATAATTCCTTAAGGATAAGGGATGACTTCTTGCTCACCTTAACATGTATAGAAGACAATAGCATAGAAGACAAAGCCTTACACCTTCACAGTAAGAGCTAATTCCATTTTAAAGATATCCTACCTAATAAAAGGGAAGTATGCAAATAACCATCACTCTGGTACGCCGATTGGGCCGGCGGCAGGCTGGGGGCGGGACTTGGGGTGGCCAATTGGGCTGAAAGGCACTGCGGGAGGACCGATGGAGCCGGCAGAAGGCACCGGTGGCAGAACTCAGGGTGGCCGATTGCATGGCTGCCAGCACCAGTTTTCCGCCAGCAGCAGTTTTCCTCTGGCCACCCGCCAATCGGAGCGCCTCTCAATCGGAGTTCCTCTTGGGGTGGCCGATCGCGTTGACGGGAGGCGCTCCGATTGGCAGGTGGCCAGAGGAAAAACTGCTGCTGGCGGAAAACTGGTGCCGGCAGCCAGGTGAAGGAAGGTCTATTGCACGAAACTTCGTGCAATGGGCTTCTAGTGTAATTATATATTTACTAGAGGCCCGGTGCACAAAAATTCGTGCACTCGGGGGTGGGGAGGGTCTCTCAGCCCAGCCTGAACCCTCTCGCAGTCCGGGAGCCATCACTCCTTACCGCCTGCCTGCTTACTGCTCCGTAAGGCTTGGCTCACTGCTCCTTAGCGCTGCCTCGGAGGCAGGAGAGACTCCCGCCACCGACACTGTGCTCGCCAGCCCTGAACCTGGCCTCTGGCTGAGCGGCGCCCCCTTGTGGGAGCACACTGACCACCAGGGGGCAGCTCCTGCTTTGAGTGTCTGCCCCCTAGTGGTCAGTGCGTGTCATGGTGACCGGACGTTCCACTGTTCGGTTGATTTGCATATTAGGCTTTTATTACATAAGATAATGCAAAACCTCTTTCTGATCCTTTTGTCATTTATACTCTCATAAACAAAATAAAATAAACAATACACAAGGTTTATAGCAAAAATTCAAATCCAATTAAAAGCACATATAAACACAAGGAAAATAAAAATTTGAACAATTTTTTTTTCTGTAAGTAGCCAACTCTAGTTCCCACATTCAAATCATACCACTACTGAAACTGGTAATGATACATGGCATAAGGATCAAGTTCTTAAGTATTTAAATTCTTCCAAATATGTAAAAATTAACCCAGGGAATATACCACATATTCTCAACATAGCTTGTCTTCTGGAAGGAGGAGTTAAGGATTCTTTACACCACATAAGCTGCCCTAATCTTTTCTCTTTGTGACAGTTCAACACACAACTTGGTTAAAAGGCTTTCTATATGGAAAATACAAAGTCAAGGATTCCACATTTCTATGTCTCTTCTGCTTTATTTTAGTTCTTGGGTCATTCTTAAACAAAGTTTCTTAGGTCTATAAACCTGTACAAACTACCTAGGCATGCAGGGGGAAAAAAGAACAAGTTCTGTTTTACTATTCTTTATTGGTTTTAAAAACAATTTGTTTTCCATCCTTTTTTATCAATTTTGTGGGCAAAGAACTTCATGACATCAAACATTAAATTCTCATTTAGGTTGAAAATAAAGAAACTGCTGTTTCAACTCACAAATTTTCAACGGTTTAAAAAGAGTAAATCTAGTTTTCCTTAACAACAACAGCAACAACAAAAAACAATAATCTTTTCCAATACGACCACCTTGGTGATGAAAACATCCTCTTCTACCAGACTGGGAAAAGCTCATTTAAAAAAAAAAAAAAAAAAAAATCATTCCTTAGTTTATTTCTTACAAATTCCATCAAAAACATTTATTTAATATTTATATAATCTCCATAAAGCTAAGGACCAAGTCAGTCTTCTTCATGCCCTACATGAGGGCTTACAATTTAGTGGAGGAAGCAAATATTGATTTGATTAAGTATTGTCTTTCAAAAAAAGTTTTTCACTTACAAGCGGGTAGCTAATATTCATACTAGAAATTAAATTATTTTATAACAATTGATTCTTAATGAAAGGAGTATAAGGTCAGTAATAAATTCTACCTTAGACTTAAGCACTTAATTTTAATTACAAAAGTGTTTTCACTGTTTAACAGTCTCTACCATGAAGCCAAGCATTATTAACCCCAATTTACAGATGCAAAAACTGAGGCTAAGGAAGACTAAGCAATTTAATAAAATTTTACCTATATCAAAATGGACTTGATACATTTTTTCCAGTATAAGAAAATAATTTTGTGCTGTCTCCTAAAACTTCTGATTAAAGTGATCTGGTGGCCCTGACCGGTTTGGCTCAGTGGATGGAGTGTCAGCCTGCGGACTCAAGGGTCCCAGGTTCGATTCTGGTCAAGGGCATGTACTTTGGTTGCGGGCACATACCCAGTAGGGAGTGTGCAGGAGGCAGCTGATCGATGTTTCTCTCTCATCGATGTTTCTAACCTATATCCCTCTCCGTTCCTCTCTGTAAAAAATCAATAAAATATATTTAAAATAAAATAAAATAAAATGATTTGGTGAAAAATAATATTACCAAATAGTGATCCCTATAGGAAAGTTTTTGAATTGTCATTATGTACTTTTTAAATTTTTAAATATACATATAGTTTTTTTAGTTTTCTGAGTCATCAAGTTACAACTTTTATTTTAAAAAATAATCTACAACACCACAGTGATTTCTTAAGTCCTACATATGCAGAAATCACAATCTATGAAGACCAGAGTGAATGTGTCTATACATAAGAGTGAAAAAGACAAAAATAAAAAATAGAAGTGGGTTTTATTTTTAATAATAATAATTTTAATTATTACCTTAGTATCTTACCTCTATTTTTGCTAATTTTCAACTAAGAATGTAAATAAATAATGGCCATTACATATACAAATTCAAAAGCTTAAGAATAACTTTTAAAACTATACTCATTTTATCCTGTATCAAGACAATTAAGTTCACTAGAATTCTAGTAATTTTTCATGGATAGGTGTGAGGCAGAAAAATAAGTCTTACAAAAAAAAAAAAAAAAAAAAAAGAAAAAAACAGAAATTCTTAACTCCTCAGCTAACCCTCAAATAAAACAAGGGATAAGAAAACAGGAGAAAGAAGAGATAACAAAGTATTGGGAATATATATGTAACTGAAAGTGTTCTTAAACCATTCTATTAATTCTGTTCCTCAGCTTCTGATAAAGATATAACAAGAAAGTATGGATAGGGGGATTCTATTTTTGCAGACAAGAACTAAGAGCAGGAATATAACATAGGGTATAAGTAATTAAGAAAATGTTTTTACAATGATTTATATGGGATGGCTAAAAGTCCTATCTTAGCCCTTTTATTTACCTTTTAAATTTTATTATAATACTAGAGGCCCGGTGCATGAAAATTCATGCACTGGAGGGGGTCCCTCAGCCCGACCTGCCCCATTCATAGTGCGGGAGCCTTCAGGGGCGGGAGGCAACCCAGCAATCAGGGGAAGGCAACGCCCCATCACACCTCTGCTGCTGCCACTGCTGGCAAAGCAAGCCTCGGCCAGCCCTGGTTACCTGAGCCTCAGGCGGCCCTGGGCGGCTGGGCAGCCGACATCTGAGGCTTGCCTGCGCCTTGGGCGTCGGCTGGACAGCTGCCATCTGAGGCTTACCTGTGCCTCGGGCCGGCCCTGGGGGGCTGGGGGACTGGGCTCGGCCATCTTTGAGGGTGTGACAGTCAATTAGCATATTCCCTCCTTATTGGCTGTGGGCGCCACCATCTTTGAGGGTGTGGCAATCAATTAACATATTCCCTCCTTACTGGCTGCGGGAACCGCCATCTTTGAGGGCGGGACAGTCAATTAACATATTCCCTCCTTATTGGCTGTGGGTGACACCATCTTTGAGAGCGGGGCAGTCAATTAGCATATTCCCTCCTTATTGGCCTTGGGCGCCACCATCTTTATGATGGCGTGAGGGCCAATTAGCATATTCCCTCTTTATTAGATAGGATTTTCAAGCATGCACAAATGTTGAAAGTAGATTATAAGGAACATAGTAACCTAGCTCCAACAAATACTACTATTCTATCTTGAACCTTTTTTCTTTGATTATCCAACCCTAGAAAAGATATTAACATGGTATGGTGTTATTTTCTTCTTTTTATGCCAGAAAAAGGTATCAAAGAAAGTTGTGTTTCCCTAAAAAGCATCCAAGCTTGGCAATATTAATTTAAATAATCACCAGGAGGAGCTCACCTAGTGTATCTAATGGGCCATGGTGAAAGAATGCTTAAGTCTGGTCTACACACTTCAAGTACCATTAACTCACTAAAGAAAAAATTCAATCCACCCAATTTAACCAATATACTCCCAAGACTTACAAAACTTAAATAAATCAATATTTAGAGTTCCCTGCCAATCTTGGAGCTATTAAAATAAGTGACATCATTTGATTCTCCAGCTTCTGAAAGTTCACCTTCCAAAACAATTTATAAATCAAGTATATTTTTCCTAATCATCATGTGCTTAGAATCATTTAAGGCCATAGTCAGAAACAAAAATTGGGATTTGCCAAGGTACTGTTGTCTAAAGTATGTTACTTTTCAAAGCACATCTTTTCATGATGTAGCTTATATACTGAATTAATTTTTGTGTAGTACAAGAAAAAGTCTCCAATAATTTCAGGAAAATTAAGTACATAAGTAATTATAAAAAGCTTTCTCACTTTTTTCAAAAAGAAAGATTTACATCATTTACATGTTTGAAGGCAGGTGAAAGCACAAAGTAGATGGAGAGAAAGAACTGCTATACAATGTTCTAGATTTGTTCCAAAAGGAACCATTCACATGAAAATACAATGAATAGTGCAATCTAGATTTGTGCAACTCACAGAACTATGGAGAGAAAAAACTTACAATAAATTTCTATCAGTGAACCCATGTGTTGGAATACACTTATTCTGAAAACAAATACAAGATTGTCAATCTATAATAACAAAAGCATAATATGCTAATTAGACCAGACGTCCTTCCAGATGAAGCCGGAGCTGTGAGGGAAGCCTGGGTCCCGGGTGCCAGAGGGAAGCCGGTGCAGGCAGCCAGGGGAAGGAAGGCCTACTCTTGCATGAATTTCGGGCATCAGGCCTCTAGTCCTAAATAAGTAGATTTGGGGTGATTTTGAAAGGGCTCATTTCATTGGCATTTCCCCCAGGCAAAATAAGATAGCCAACTTTCACCAAATCAATACCATCCATACTTGCTGTCAACTTTTAGATCTTCATATTAGTTCATATCTTCCTTTTGTACAAATCAATTTAATCTCCAAAAAGCTGTAAACAATTTCTCTGAATAAAAAGTTCCACATGTTTTATCTAATTACATTTAACTCTTTTTCTAACACTAGAAAACAGTGTATCTTGCTAACCAAATAAAGCTGTTTTAGTTCCTAGGCAATTTGAAAGAAGCACAGAATGAATAAACAAGATGAGTGTTAACCTTCTAGAAAATGTTAACCAAGAATAATTTTAAATAAGGACAAAGAAAATACATTACTTAATAATTGAAACAATACAAAATTTAAAATTATGTACTACTTGTCAAAAATTGCTTCTAATAGTCTTTAAAATTTTGGCTAATTCTTTGGATACCTAATTACAAGTAAGACTTACATTGGTAATATATGGTTCAATAGCTTGAGCTGTCCTCTTCAGTAAAGCCTTTGCCAAATCATATGCTTGTTTGTTCAAATTCTGAAAAACATAATAATATCTATATTAAATTTCTCTAACTATGAAAAGCAAAATAGTACCTGTATGCAAAAAACCACTCAAATAAATGAATGAAAAAACTGTCTAAAATTCAGAATAAAAAAGAGAAGGCAAAGACATGTTTTTCTCTTAGGACTAACTGATCCACTAAGTCATAACATCCCTTCCAAGCAAAGGTAAATACATTTTCTTCATCTTGTTCATAACAATGCAAACCATATAGAAAAGGTCAATAAATACTTAGTAGATTCAAGAGGAGACAGTCATTCTAAATCTATATATTTGTACACAGCTGAATATAAATAAATACAGGCTGTTTCACTCCAAAAACCCAAATGAAAGGGTTAAAGTGAATAAAACGGGGCAAAGGAAACTTATTGTGCTTAGCAGATATCTTGCTAAGAGCTTGCAGTCTTGAGCTCGGCACAGCCTAGATAACTAAGGACCAGCCTCATCAGTCAAGCTCGGTGCGTCAACAGAAACTGCCTGTTTCCAACAGAAGCTGATAAAAGCCTTGCCTCTCCCTCCAGTCACCAATGACTCATTTTTCCGACTCAGCCCGTCTGCACCCAGATGCTTGAAATAAAATTTCTTTTGATACATACAGCCTCATGTCATAGATGCGTGACCCTGACCCACAGGAAACCTTTCACAAAACATCCTAAGAGAATAAATTGGGTTCTAGTGTGGGGAGGAAAGAAGAGGGGTGCGCAGGGCTGGCAGGTGTGTCCACAGGAGGGGAAAGACGACATTTGGGGCAGCTATGGGAAAGGAGATTTACTCAGCACATCTCAGAGCACAGGTAAATTCAAGTATACAACAAGAAACATAAACAGTAAAGTATGAAAAGAAAAAAGGTACAGGAAAAAGTATCTTAAGAAAATGTACTTCTGAACAGATTTTGATGATGACAGAAAGAATCAAGACAAAAGATCTAAAATGGAATCAGAGAGACCAGGGATGAATATCCTATAGAATCCTACATAATAAAGAGGTAATATGCAAACTGACTGTCACTCCAACACACAAGATGGCTGCCCCCATGTGGACACAAGATGGCCACCACAAGATGGTCAGCAAGGGAGGGAAGTTGGGGGGGACCAGGCCAGCAGAGGAGGGCAGTTGGGGGGTGACCAGGCCTGCAGGAGAGGGCAGTTGGGGGAGACTCAGACCTGCAGGGGAAGGCAGTTGGGGGCGACCAGACTAGCAAGGGAGGGAAGTTAGGGGCGACCAGGCCAGCAAGAGAGGGCAGTTGGGGGTGACCAGGCCTGCAGGGGAGGACAGTTGGGGGAGACCCAGACCTGCAGGGGAGGGCAGTTGGGGGCGACCAGACCAGCAAGGGAGGGAAGTTAGGGGTGACTGGGCCAGCAAGAGGGCAGTTGGGGGTCACCAGGCCTGCAGGGGAGGACAGTTGGGGGTGACCAGGCCAGCAAGGGAGGAAAGTTAGGGACCACCAGGCCAGCAGAGGAGGGCAGTTGGGGGTGACCAGGCCTGCAGGGGAGGGCAGTTAGGGGTGACCAGGCCAGCAAGGGAGGGAAGTTAGGGGCGACTGGGCCAGCATGAGAGGGCAATTGGGGGTGACCAGGCCTGCAGGGGAGGGCAGTTGGGGGCAGCTGGGCCAGCAGGAGAGAGCAGTTAGGGGTGACCAGGCTGGCAGGTGAGGGAACTTAGGGGCAATCGGGCCAGCAGGGGAGCAGACAGGCATTGATCAGGTTGGCAGGGAAGTGGTTAGGGGCAATCAGGCAGGCAGGCAGTCAGGCGAGTGATTGGGAGCCAGCAGTCCTGGATTGTGAGAAGGATCCCAGATTGGAGAGGGTGTAGGCTGGGCTGAGGGACACATGCCCCCGCACCCCGTGCACAAATTTCGTGCACTAGGCCTCTAGTATGTATATATGCTGAAACTCACATTCAGCATACTTTTAGATTTGTATTGTTATTTGTGTTGCATTACTTCATTCATTTCTCACAGCTATTTAGTATTTTACTATATTTGCTACAGCTTACTCATTTTCTTATTCATAGACATTAAATTATATGTCTTGTACACGCCTCCTTGTACATATAGTACTTTTCTGTAAATACTATCTTCCATTTTGTTATTTATTTATAGAGATTTTCTATAAATTTGACATACTAAACCTTTGTCAATTATACGTGTAACATGCCATGGCCTACACTTGTTTTTCCAAGAAAGTTTTTGGTGTTTTAGAGCATATAGAACTTAAAAATTAAATGTAATCAAACGTATCAATCTTTGCTTATTTGCCTTGTGCTTTTTATCTTAAGAAATTCTTTTCCACTTTGTGGTTAAGATACTGTTTTATGTTTACAAAGAAAATTTTAAAGACTTGTTTCTCAGATTTAAATCTTTATTCTACCTGTAATTTATTTTAGATATGGTGTAAAATAAGAATTTACTATTGCCCTGGCTGATGTTTCTCAATGGTTAGAGCAACGACCTGCAAACTGAAGGCTTCAGGTTTAATTCCCGGTTAAGGGCACATAACTTGGGTTGCAGGTTCAATCCCCAGCCCTGGTAGGGGCAAATGCAGGAGGCAACCAATCAATGTCTTTCTCACACTGATATCTCTCTCTGGCTCCCTCTCCCTCTCCCTCTCCCTCTCCCACTCTCTGTCCCTCTTCCTATTCCTCTCTCCCTCCCTTCCACTTTCTCTAAAAATCAATGGGAAAAATATCCCCTGGTGACAATTAACAAACAAACAAACAAACAAATCAATAAACAAAGAAGCTAATTATTATTGTCCATATAAATAATCAATTGTCCTAAAAAACCATTCATCAAATAGTCTGTTTTCCCTCCAGTGACCTGTAATACCCACATAATCAAGTTTCTGTATCACCAGGCAGCCATGTGAAAATTCCCCATTATTTCCTTATAACTTTTTGTCTATTACTGCCTGCTCATAGTCAACGAACCTCAAGGAAACATTGTCTTAACAGTGGGTAAGATCAGTTCCTACTTTCGTATTCTTATTCAAAATTGTTTGGCTATTACTGGTCATTTGCTCACCATGTAAATTTTAAAATCAGTTTGTCAAACTACAGAAAGATGCACACACACACATAGACACCTTCAGCTTCTATTTTGACTGAATTACGTATTCATATGCAGAGCTGTCATCAGTATGATGCTGGGTTTCTCGTACCATAAAACAATAACAAATCATGCAATATATTTAAGTCTTCTATTTTTTCAGTCAACCAATGATTCTCAACATAAGGATCATGTACATTTTTGTTAAACTTCTAAGTAGTACAAGTCTTTGTTTAAAGCTACAAATGATTTTTTTTATATTATACCAGCAGTTCTTTATATATTAATCTTATATCTAGCAACTTTGCAAAATTTTCTCATATCGGAAACTATACTTTCTTCTGCACAGGCTGTCATATCATCTGCAAATAATTTCAGTTTTGTGTCATCTTTCTAATACGTTTATCTTTTATTTGTCTGTCTTGTTTTATTCTACTAACTTAAGACCTCTAGTTAGTGGTGTTTAGAAATAGCATTCTTGCCTTTTTTTCTGAGTGGAAGGAACATCTTTACAATGTCCCTAACTTTAAAGAGGTTTAAACATTTCACCGTTAAGATCATATATATTCTTATCATACATATCCTTATCAGTTTAAGAAGGTTCCTTTCCTACTTCAAATATTCTAAGAACTTTTATCATAAATTATACTGAATTTTATCAAATGGTCTTTTCCGCATGCACTGATATTTTTTCTCTTTGTTCTGTTATTTTACACAAATATCTTAATTTACTGCTAACATTTACTAATGTAAATCCATCCTACAAAAGCCAATTTTGCTTCGTATCAATATTACTTTATAACATTATGGATACCACTATTATTTTACATTGAATTTGTTATATTTCAAATTAAATTAGCCTATGATTCTCCTTTGTTGTTTGGTTTAGTGTACCTCCCTATGGAAATTATACACTCACTAGAGGCCCAGGGCACAGATTCGTGCAAGGGTAGGGTCCCTGAGCATAGCCTGTGGGGATCGGGCCAAAACCAGCAGTCCAACGTCACCTGCTGCTCCTGCCTAGCCCAGTGGTTGGCAAACTGCGGCTCTTTGGCCCCTTGAGTGTGGCTCTTCCACAAAATACCACGTGCGGGCATGCACGTACAATGAGATTGAAACTTCGTGGCCCATGCGCAGAAGTTGGTTTTCGGCTCTCAAAAGAAATTTCAATCGTTGTACTGTTGATATTTGGCTCTGTTGACTAATGAGTTTGCCAACCACTGGCCTAGCCCAATGACCACCAGGGGGCAGCTCCTGTGTTGAACGTCTGTCCCCTGATGGTCAGTGTGCGTCATAGTGACCAGGAGACCAGTCATTGGGTTGCTTAAGCTTTTATATCTATAACTAGATGCCCAGTACACGAATTTGTGCTCGGGTGGGGTCCGGCTGAGTAGGAGGGGCCACTGAAGGTTGGCTGGCCGGCCCTGCCCCCGATCAGGCCGGTTGGCTGGCTGCAGTGCGTATCATAGTGACCGGTTGTCCCGGTCACTTGGCTTTTATATATGTCATCCTATATAATAAAGAGCTAATATGCAAATGGTCATCACAACCTCATGCCATCACGCCATAACGGCTCAGACACTCAACACTGGGGAGAGAGGAATGGGGACCAGCCAGGCACAAATGAGCTTGCACGAGAGGAATAAGGACCAGCCAGGCTGCAGCCCAGGAGAGGGACATGCCGCCCACCCTGCGGTCCCGGGTGCCAGCAGATAGGGCTGCGGCCCGGGGGAGGGACAAACTGCCCGCCCCACGGTCCTGGGCGCCAGTGGCTGCGCCTGGGCCTGTGGCCCGGGAGAGGGACAAGTCGCCCGCCACGCAGTCCCAGGTGCTAGAGACTGTGCCTGCGCCTGCAGCCTGGGAGAGGGACAAGCCGCCCATCCCACAGTCCAGGGCGCCTGAAGCTGCAGCCTGGGCAAAGCCGCCCATGCACGGTCCCCTGCAGCTGCGGCTGGCCCAGGCAAAGCCAGCCCAGGTCCTGGATGCCTGCAGCTGGCCAGAGGGAGGGAAACCCAGGCCCAGGTGCCTGCAACCGGTCTGAGTAGGAAATCCTAGGTCCCAGGGGTGGGGCGAAGCAGAGGTGGTTAAGGACAATCAGGACAGCAGAGGAGCAGTTATGGGCGATCAGGCAGGTAGGGGAGCAGTTAGGGGCAATCAGGCAGGCAGAGGTGGTTAGGGGCGATCAGGCAGGCAGTCAGGCAGGCGAGTGGTTAGGAGCCAGTGGTCCCAGATTGCAAGAGGCAGTCAGACATCCCCCGAGGGGTCCCGGATTGGAGGGGGTGCAGGCCGGGCTGAGGGATCCCCCGCAATGCACGAACTTCATACACTGGGCCTCTAATTCTATATAATAAAGAGGTAATGTGCAAATTGACCCTCACGCCCTCGCAAGATGGCTGCCCCACACCGTAACAAGATGGCCACCACAATATGGCCGCCCCATCGTTACAAGATGGCTTCCCCACGTCATCACAAGATGGCCACCCCCACATCATCACAAGATGGCTGCCACAAGATGGCCACCTCCACATTGTCACAAGATGGCCAGCAGGGATGGGCAAATTGGGGAAACCAGGCCTGCAGGGGAGAGCTGTTGGGGGTGATCGGGCCGGCAGGGGACCAGTTAGGGGTAATCAGGCTGTCAGGCAGAAGCAGTTAGGAGCAATCAGGCAGGCGAGTGGTTAGGAGCTAGCAGTCCCAGATTGTGAGAGGGATGTCCGACTGCCAGTTTAGGCCCCATCCCCGATACCAGGGCCTCCACTTGGGTCACCGGGGGGCGTGGCCAGCCTGCAAACCACCACAGGCCCCTCGCCAAGGCCGCCCCACGCCCCAAAGGAACCCCCACCCTCAATCGGGACACCCTTCAGGGCAAACCAGTTGGCCCCCACCCATGCACCAGGCCTCTATCGTATCTAATAAAGGAGTAATATGCAAATTGACCATCCCTCCAACACACAAGATAGCTGCCGCCCTGTGGTCAAAGATGGCTGCCACCATGTGGACACAAGATGGCTGCCACAAGATGGCCAGCAGGGGAGGGCAGTTGGGAGGGAAGTTGTGGGCGATCAGGCCTACAGAAGAGGGCAGTTAGGGGTGACCAGGCCGGCAGAGGAGGGAAGTTGGAGGCGACTGGGCCTTCAGGGAAGGGCAGTTGGGTGGGGGGGGGGGGACCCAGGCTTGCAGGGGAGAGCAGTTGCGGGGGGACCAAGCCTGAAGGAGAGGGCAGTTAGGGGTGACCAAGCCAGCAGGGGAGGGCAGTTAGGGGCAATCAGGCTGGCAGGGGAGCAGTTAGGCATCAATCAGGCTGGCAGGGAGTGGTTAGGGGGTGATCAGGCTGGCAGGCAGAAGCAGTTAGGGGCAATCAGGAAGGCAGGCAGGTGATTGTGAGCAGGGGCAATCAGGAAGGCAAGCAGTCCTGGATTGTGAGAGGGATGTCTGACTGCCCGTTTAGGACTGATCCTACCCGAGAGGGTGCAGGCTGGGCTGAGGGACACACACCCCCGTGCATGAATTTCATGCACCGGGCCTCTAGTTTTCTTAATAACCCTTTAATTAATCATTATAATCATTATTGCTGTTGTTGTCTTATTATATACTAGAGGCCTGGCGCATGAAATTCATGTGCAGGTATGGTCCCTAGAGCTGACCTACGATCAGGGCCAACTTCCCCAGCTGCCCGAAGCCGGCCCCACTCCCCGCCACCACCCAGCCCCGATTCCCCGTTCGTCATCGGGTGATCGGTGCCTGATGGCCAGGGGAAGGAACTGAGAGGTCTGCTGTTCCCGCCCGCTCGCCGGCCCCGCCCCCGCTGTGGGTGGCCATCAGGTGATCAGAGCCTGCCAGCCGGGAAAAGAGACCAAGAAGTGGTACGTGTGCCTAATAGTGACTGGTCCAGTGGTTGTTCTGCCTTTAGAGTCAATTTGCATATTACCCTTCTATTATATAGGATAGAGGCCTGGTGCACGGGTCGGGACCAGCTGGCCTGCCTTGAATGGAGCCCCAGATCAGGGTGTGGGGGGTCCCCACTGGGGGGCGGAGCCAGCTGGGGCAAGGGGCCGCCAGGGGTTTGCATGCCGGCCACGTCCCTGGCTTTGTCAGGAAGGATGTCTGGAATACATCTGGTCTATCCGGTCTAATTAACATATTACCTTTTATTAGCATAGACTAGTGGCCCGGTGCACAGATTCGTGCACATTGAAAGGAAATTAATTAGAAGAAATATTTTAATATCTCTATTCGCCCTTTCTCTATAATAGAAGTTGTCAGAGATGAAAGAAAATTAGTAAAATGTGTATCGGTGAGAGCTTTATATGTATCGCGCATGCGCGAGCAACATTTATTTTTCAATTGCCAGTGCACGTCATATGTACCAGCCGGTCAGTCAGTCAGTCAGTCGGACGGATGTATGGTCAGTCACTTAGCCTTTTATACGTGTGTGTGTGTGTGTGTGTGTGTGTGTGTGTGTGTGTGTGTATACACACACACACACATATATATGTGTATGTGTATATATGTGTGTGTGTATTTTACCTTAGCACTGTGGAAGTAAAGTTCCATTATCTTCTGTCATCTATCTAAGCTACCAAAAAGTCAGCAGTTTAAACTTTATTCCATTTTTAACGATTATGCTTTATAGGTTATTCACGTTTTGGCATTCAACAATTTCTCCAGTATGTGCTGGGACTGTAATTTATTTTTATTTATTCTGCTCATGACACTTTATTCCCTCTAACACAAAAATTAATTTATTTCATTAATTCTGGAACAATTTAAGCAAATTTCTATTTCAAAATCTATAAAACACTCTCTACTTGGTGCTCTGAAATCACTATTAAGCATATTAGACCTTCCATTAATATTTCACGTCTTAGCATCTTTTATGTTTTCTTTATCTCATTGTGATTATAAAATTTCCTCAGATTGATCTTCCAGGTTTCCATATCGTTTATAACCCAATAAATATTTTCATGATAATGACCATTTTTTCATTTCTATTTTTTCCCTAACTTCCTTCTCCTCCTTTCATATACACTAAGTGGCCAGATTATTATGATCTCTGAACACATAATAATCTGGCCACTCAGTGTACTTCTCTTGAGTACCTCATTTATTTTATATCAGAGATACTATAAATCGTGCACCTGATCAGTTTTCCTCTTTGCACTGGCTGATACAAAGCTCAGGGCAAATAGGTGGTTTATCTCCAGCAAAAGTCTAGAATACTTTTGGTACCCATCTGAGATACAAATACACTGAGTGGCCAGATTATTATGCGTTCAGAGATCATAATAATCTGGCCACTCAGTGTATATGGCTATTGTGTTTTTAAGATTCTTCTTTATGTCTTTAATCCTTTTAAGGATATCATCTTTAGTCTTTTTAATGTATAAAATGGTATGTCTTATAAATCTAATCCTACGTGATGTCAGAGGAATGGCGGCGTGGGAGCATACCTTGACCTCTCCCCCTGAATTTTCAACAAGTTAACCAACTATAATTCAACAAAGAAATCCCTGCTCAACACAGACGCAAGTCTGATAGACCCATGCATTGAAAGACCTAAAGGTGGGCAACCAAGAATAAAGGGGAAGACAAGATGTGAGGAAAGTGCAGAAGGCCACAATGGGCAGCCATGCAACGGTGAAGTCCCCGGCTTGGCCAGGAGAGGGGAGAAAGCTGGCCTAGCAGGCACTTCCTTTGGCTGGAATGGTGAGGGAGTGAACGGTGTCTGATTCAGCAGACACACGACAGAGCACGGGGTTCTCTAATGGGGCTCTCCACTGGCAGAATGGGCAGTGGTGTTTCAGACAAAGAAACTAAACCACAGAGCCCTGCTACCACTTGGACTCCCAAAACTAGCCTCCCTGGTGCCCTTAGAGTTGTGTCTAGGAGCATATTACATGTAAACCAAGAGCTAATGTAGTAGAAGCACTGTTTCCTCTGTGATTCATCCTTGACAGGCACTTGGGGTGGAGTCACTATATGGTGAGTAAACAAAACCCACCAACAAGCAGCTTGGCTATACTGTCTTATGGAGGTTCAAGACTAGGAGATAATGGAGCTAAAAAAAATTTTGCAATTCAGCACCATCTACTGGAAAATAGAAAGACCACTTCAGGAAAAGCTCCTATTGGCCATTCTTACAGGAAGATAAGTGCCTAGGCAAGTGAGATCAGCAAATACCATGAATAACCACGGTAACAAGAATGACCAGAAAGAAAATGGAAAATCCTTAGCAAGCAAGCTGGTGGACACAAGGAAATATGTGATACAAATGACAGAGATTTCAAATTGTGGTTCTGAAAATACTCAACAAGATGTAAGAAAATGCACTCAGAAAACAAATCAATGAACAAAATGAGTACTTTACCTAACAGATTGAAACTTTAAAAAAGAACCAATCTAAATCCGAGAAATGAAGTATGCAATTAAGGAAATTAAGAGTGAACTAATGAGTACAGAAAACAGAGCCAACCAGATGGAGGAAAGAATTAGTGATATCAAAGATAGGAATCTAGAAATGACACAGAGGGAAGAAGAGAGAACTGAGCATAAAGAAAAATAAAAGAGCTCTCTGAGAACTATCTGACTCCATCAGAAAAAAACAGTATTAGAATTATAGGTATTCCTGAGGAGTAAAAGAGGGAACAGGGAACAGAGACTTTATTCAAACAAATAGTGGATGAAAACTTCCCAAACCTATGGAAAGAACTAGATCCTCGAATCCAAGAAGCACACAGAACACCTAGCTACCTCAATCCAAAGAGGCCCTCTCCAAGGCACTAGGTATTGAAGCTGTCAAAAATTAATGACAAGAAAATATTCTCAAAGCAACCAGAGAAAAGAAAGAAGTGACCTACATAGGAAAACCCATCAGAATTTCATCCAACTTCTCAGCAGAAACTCTAAAGCCAAAAGAAAGTGGAACCAAATATTTAAACGTCTGAGAGAGAAATTACCAGCCACGAATAATATATCCAGTAATATTATCCTTTAAATATGAAGGAGAAATAAAGACAATCCCAGACATACAGAAGTTGAGGGATTTTATCACCAGAAAACCTCCACTGCAGGAAATATTCAAGAGAGTTATTACACTTGAAACAAAGAACATAAGGTCACAACACTAAGAGTAAGATCACCAAAAAACTTATAAACGAAGAAGGGTTAAAAGTATGAACTGGAAAAGGAGGATGAAGAGCAGATGCACTCAAAAGAAAAAACTAGAAAAACTATAGTATATATACAGATTTATTTTTAATAAACTAATAGCAACCTCACACAAAAATCCCTAAATCAGAACACATAGCTTAAAAAAAGAAGAAACACAGAGAAGTATGAAATACCACCAAACAAAAATGACAGAAAAACAACAGAAAAGAACCCATGGAGTCACAGAGATACCAGAAAACCGAAGATAAAATGGCTATAAATCCTCAGACATCAATAATTACCCTAAATGTAAATGGTCTAAATTCACCAATAAAAAGGCACAGAGTAGCAGAGTGATTCAAAAAACAAAACCCAACCGTATGCTGCCTGCAAGAGACCCATCTAAGCTGCAAAGACAAATTCAAAGTAAAAGGGTAGGAAATAATTATCCAAGGAAATAACATCCACAGAAAAGCAGGTGCAGCCATACTTGTATCTGACAGGATAGTTTTAAAGAAAAAAAGATGAGACAAAGATGGACACATCTATAATAATCCTATCTAATAAGAGTAATATGCAAATTGACCATCACTCCAACACACAAGATGGCTGCCCCCATGTGGTCAAAGATGGCCACCGCAAGATGGCCAGCAGGGGAGGGCAGTTGGGAGGGACCAGGCCTACAAGGGAGGGCAGTTGTGGGCAATCAGGCCAGCAGGGGAGGGCAGTTGGGAGGGACCAGGCCTGCAAGGGAGAGCAGTTGAGGGTGATCAAGCCTGCAGGGGAGGGCAGTTAGGGGTGACCAGGCTGGCAGAGGAGGGAAGTTGGGGGCGACTGGGCCTGCAGGGAAGGGCAGATGGGGGGAAACCCAGGCTTCTAGGGGAGAGCAGTTGGGGGGAAACCAGGCCTGCAGGGGAGGGCAGTTAGGGGTGACCAGGCCTGCAGGGGAGGGCAGTTAGGGGCAATCAGGCTGGCAGGGGAGCAGTTAGGCATCAATCAGGCTGGCAGGGGAGTGGTTACGGAGTGATCAGGCTGGCAGGCAGAAGTGGTTAGGGGCAATCAGGAAGGCAGGCAGGCGAGCAGTTGGGAGCCAGCAGTCCTGGATTGTGAGAGGGATGTCCGACTGCCCGTTTAGGCCCGATCCTACCGGGATCGGGCCTAAACGGGCAGTCGGACATCCCTCGAGGGGTCCCAGATTAGGAGAGGGTGCAGGCTGGGCTGAGGGACACCCACCCCCATGCACAAATTTCGTGCACAGGGCCTCTAGTCTATAATAATAAAATGATAATATGCTAATTAGACCAGGCATCCTTCCGGATGTCCTTCTGGGATGAAGCCGGGGCTGCAGCTGCGGAATCGAGGCAGCTGTGGCAGCGAAGGCCTACTCCTGCACAAATTTTGTGCATTGGCCTCTAGTTATAATGACAAAGCAGACACTACATCAAGAAAACATAACATTTCCTAATATATATGCACACAACCAGGGAGCACTGAAATATATAAAACAACTACTCACAGAACTAAAGGGAGAAACAGATCAAAAGACAATCATAGTTGGGTCCTTTAATACTACATTGACAGCTCTAGACAGATCAACCAAAAAGAAAATCAATAAAGAAATATCAGCCTTAAATGAAACACGAGACCAATTAGACATAATTGACATTTACAGAACCTTTTATCTCAGAACATCAGATTATACATTCTTCTCCAGTGCACATGGAATATTCTCAAGAATAGACCACATGTTGATTGGGCCACAAAACTACCATCCACAAATTCAAGAACGTTGAAATCATACCAAGCTCATTCTCCAACCACTATGCCTTGAAATTAGAAATCAAATATAAAAAGGAAGTAAAGAAACCCACAAATACATGGAGACTAAAGAATATGCTACCAAGCCGAAACCGGTTTGGCTCAGTGGATAGAGCGTCGGCCTGCAGACTGAAGGGTCCCAGGTTTGATTCCGGTCAAGGGCATGTACCTTAGTTGCGGGCACATCCCCAGTAGGGGGTGTGCAAGAGGCAGCTGATCGATGTTTCTCTCTCATCGATGTTTCTAACTCTCTATCCCTCTCTCTTCCTCTCTGTAAAAAATCAATAAAATATATTAAAAAAAAAAAAAAATATGCTACCAAAAAATGACTGGGTCAAAGAAGAAATAAAAGATGAGATCAAAACATATATAGAGACAAATGAGAATGACAATACAAAAGATCAAAACTTCTGGAATGCTGTGAAAGCAGTAATAAGAGGAAGTTTATCTCATTACAGCCCTATCTCAAGAAAAAAAAAGAGAGAGAGAAAGAGAGAAATCCCATGTAAACAACCTCACATGACATCTTAAAACACTAGAAGAGGAAGAACAAAAGCAGCCCAAAGTCAGCAGAAGAAAGGAAATATAAATATAAATTACAGCAGAATTGAACAAAATGTAGAGAACAAAAGGATTACGCACAAAAATTAATAAAACAAAGAATATTAGGAAAGACTATATGCCACCAAATTCAAGAACCAAGAAGAAATAGATAAGTTCCTAGAAATATATAACCTTTCTAGACTAACTCATGAAGAATTGGAAAATTTAAATAGACCAATCAACAGTGAGGACATTGAAACAACCATCAAAAACCTTACAAAAAAAACGGAAGTCCAGGGCCAGTGGCTTCACCAATGAATTCTACCAAATGATCAAGGAAGACATAAGCCTATCCTTCTCAAACTTTTCCAAAAAATTGAAGAGGGAATACTTCCTAACACTTTCCATGAGGCCAATATAGCCCCAATACCAAAACGTGGCAAAGATAACACACAAAAAAGAAAACTACAGACCAATATCTCTGATAAATACAGATGCAAAAATCCTAAATGAAATACTAACATATTGAAAGCAACAGTACAGCCAAAAAATAATACATCATGATCAAGTGGTGTTCTTTCCAGGGGCACAAGGATGGTTCAACATACTCAAATCAATCAATGTAATACACCACATTAACAAATTAAGTATAAAAATTATGATCTTATCAATAGATCCAGAAAAAGCACTTTATAAGATACAACATCCATTTATGAGGAAAACACTCAATAAAATAGGAATAGAAGGAAAGTACCTCAACATAATAAAGGCCATCTATCATAAACCCTCAGCTAATATCATACACTCCATGGTAAAAAATTGAAACCTTTTTCTGTAAGATCAGGAACAAGACAAGGATGTCCACTCTCCCTACTCTGACTCAACACAGTGCTGTAAGTCCAAGCCGGACCAATAAGGAAAGAGAAAGAAATACAAGGCATCCAAATAGAGAAAGAAGAAGTCAAACTGTCACTTTTTGCAGACATGATTTTGTATATAGAAAACCCTAAAGACTCCATCATTAAACTATTAGAAATAATAAATAAGTACAGTCAAGTTGCAGGATACAAAAATCAATGTGCAAAAATCCATTGCCTTCAAAACAAACAAAACTTCAGAAAAATGGAAAAAAAAATTCCTTTTGCATTTGCAACCTAAAGAATAAAATACATAGGAATAAACTTAAAAAAGACTGTGAAATATCTATATACTAGAAATCACAAAGCATTATTAAAAGAGATTGAAAAGGACACAACAAAATGGAAAAATATCCCATGCTCATGGATTGGAAAAATCAACAGTTAAAATGGCCATACTACCCAAGCCACTATACAGATTTAACGCAATCCCCATCAAAATCCCCATTAAACAGAACAAGAAATCATTAGATTTGTATGGAACCACTAAAGACCTCCAATAGCCAAAGCAATCCTGAGGGGTGACAAACAAAGCTGGAGGTATCATGCTGACTTCAAATTATACCACAGAGCTATGATAATGAAAACAGCATGGTATTGGCAGAGAAAAAGACACAAGATCAATGCAACAGAATAGAGCCCTGCTATAAAACCACATGTATATGGACAGGTATTTCGACAAAGGAGACAGAAACACACAGTGGTGTAAAGACGTTCTCTTCAATAAATGGTGCTGGGAAAACTAAAAAGCCACATGCAAACGAATGAAACTGGATTACAGTTTGTCCCCATGTACAAAAATTAATTCAAGAAATCAAAGACCTAAATATAAGACCCAAAGCAATAACTAACATAGAAGAAAACAGGTTCCAAATTTATGGACCTTGGTTGCAGAGAACCTTTTATGAACTTTATCCCAAAGGCAAAGGAAGTAAAGGCAAAAATAAATGAATGGGACTATATCAAACTAAAAAGCTTCTGCACCTCAAAAGAAACTGACTGCAAATAAAAAGGCAGCTGATCAGATGGGAGATGATATTTGCAAACAATAGCTCCAACACAGGTTTAATTTCCAAAATATATAAAGAACTCATAAAACTCTCCAAACAACCCAGTCAAAAAGTAGGCAGAGGATCTGAAAATAAGACATAGGAACAAAAAGACATAGGAACAGCCAATAGATATATGAGAAGACATTCAACCTGACTGGCATTTAGGGAAATGCAAATCAAAACTACAATGAGATACCACCTCTCACCTGTTAAGAGTGGCCATTATCAACAAAACAAGCAATCACCAAGTATTGGAGAGGTTGTAGAAAAATGGGAACCCTCATTCACTGCTGGTAGGAATGTAGATTGGTACAACCACTATGAAAAGCAGTCCGGCAATTCCTTAGAAAATTAATAATAGAGCTACCAGAGGACTCAGTAATCCCTCTCCTGGGTATATACCCGAAAATCTCGAAATCATGTGTTCACGAAGATATATGAGCCCCTATTTTCACTGCAACATTACTCACAGTGGCCAAGACATGAAAACAACCAAAGTATCCTGAGATAGCGGACTGGATAAAGAAAATGTGGTACATATACACAATGGAATACTACTCAGCCATAAGGAAGGCTGAAATAGTGCCATTTGCAACAACATGGATGGACCTTCAGAACATTATGGTAAGAGAAATAAGTCAGTCAGAAAAAGCTAAGACCCATATAAGTTCACTCATTTGTGGGATATAAAACTGAAACTCATGAACACAAACAGCAGTGTGGTGATTGCCAGAGGGAAGGGGGTCCTATTATATGATAACAGAAGATTTGACTTTGAGTGGGGGGTACACAGTATTTACAGATCTTGTAACATAGAAACCCATACCTAAAACCTCTATGTTCATGTTGACCAATGTCACTCCAATAAATTGAAATTTTTAAAAAGTTAATTTCTTTACATTTAAAAAGCAAACAAGCAAGCAACAACAAAAGAGATCTAATACTGCTATGTGCAGTGTCTGGGTTTCAGCACTTAAGAACTAATTCTAAGCATTTGGAAATTTTGCATTATGAGGTCATTTTCATTGAAGCATTAATTTGTGTGAATACTGTATAGCTATAAACTTAGATTACATCTTGCTAGAAAGGGTTTAGATTGCATAGATCTTTATACTGGTGATTCTTGTGGCCCTCTCTTTAAACTTGATCCCTTGTGAATCATAGAATCATATTTCCAACTGCTTATTGGAAAGTTAGTTATTTTCATGATCATGGTATCTCCCCTGCCAAGTAATTATGGAAAATGAGTTATTTTCAAAGAAAAACACACATATTCCCCTTGATTAACATCACTGAGGCAAGAAATACTGTCAGCAATATATCCTCTATCTCCAAATTAGTAGAGGCTTCCCTTTTAATTTCACCCCTCCTCTTAATCTACACTAGAGCCTATTTGCTTGCAGCATCTCCCAATACAAAGTTATATAAAAGCATTTCAGTAGCTATTAAACTCAGTTCTTGAAACATGTCTCATCCAAAATGAGATATTACAAAGTTATTACAGATATTTTATCACATGAACTAAATTATTACCTTTCAGTACATTTGTGACTAATAAGTGTATCATTTTTATTAAACACAATTAATATTTATCAATACCCATCAATGAAGCAGATTCTCCAAAACTAAAGTAAAAGAAGGATAAGTTGTATTTACAACAGAAGCACAAATTCTAGGCCTTAACATTAACAGGCTTTAAATATGTTTCTTACCTTATGGGCAGGGACCAGATTTACCAAAACTGTATCCAAAAGCTCTTGAGATACTGTATCACCTTCACAAATAATGGAACTCATGAGGTCTACCATGTGCATATGAACTTTCTGATTGTGGCCATTGCTGAAATTTAAAATAGATATTTAGGGTATAACTAAAATATTCATTATTTAATCATAACATGGTACTAATAAACATTACACTTTATAAAAAAGATACTAAAATATTAATTATATCAAATTCTACATATTCATTTAAAGCTTCCCTGGCTCCCAAATAATAGTATCCAAAATCTTTTTTTAAACTAGATTTCCTGGATTACTTTCCCCTAATTTTAACAAGTCTCAAAATCAAAAGTAATTAACTCAAATGCAACTTTGTATTTAACTTCAGAAAATCAAATTGCTTTGCTGAAGTTCATTATAGTAATTTTAAAGAGCACACAAATAATTCAACTATTCACATGAATTAAGGAGTCAGTAATACATGTTAATAAAAAGATAAAAGGATAATCCAAGAAATATTTTTACATTGGGTATAGATTGCCTTAATGCTACCCTTGTATTATTTTCTACATCACAAACTTGATTCAGTTATTTGTTTTTAAATCATCTGTAAAAATGTTAATGAATTCTTAAGTTACAACTCTTAGCCTTCCAATATTTATAACGAACACAGTTTACGCAGATTCGTCTGTAAGTTAAAAACGCTTCATATTTTAAAAAGTTGTATAAACTTACTTTATAACTGAAAATAATGTTCTGTATAATTGTGTAAAAATTTCATTGCTATCTTCCAACTCAAAGCATATGTTATATGACTTGACCCAAGCAATGTTCTAAAATAAGAGGTAAAAAAGATGAAAGATAAACACTTTAATTAGTGCAAACATACCAGCACAAAAAAAAAACAATTTAAAATGCCATTTCAAGATATAATATATTGCTTACCTCAAGTAAATAAAAATACCTATTGAATTGTGGGCTCTTTGTATCCTCTAACCCCTTCAACTGCCTTGTTATAAACATAAATATATCCTTAAAAAAAAAACACAAAGTATTGTTTAGATTATAGAATGCTAAATTAAAATATCCAGTGCTAAAGCTAATTCAGCACTAGTATCTATCCTAATAAATCATAAACAACCAAGAAAAATTGCATTTGGCTGAAATTTTTTAAAAGGACATCATATGAAAATACCAATAACTTACTACCCTTCATAGGAAAATAGAAAATCATTTACCCTGATCTTAAAGTAGAGAAAAATTTCATCTTACAGCAAGTTAAAAAAAAATAGACCTAAAAATTGAGTGAACTAAAACTTATGCTAACTTTATCAGAATAAAAGAGGTAGCAATGACTGGGAATTGATCAGCTTTGCTAGAACAGCACCTATGTATGGTAATTATATAGCAAGAACACAGTTTAGGAGCCTTAAAATTCCAAAATAAAATCTCCAAGTAAAAAGACAATAGATCGAGACACTTAGAAATTTTAAAAAGACCCTTAAGAAGTTAACTTTTAAGCTTCCTATTTAATTGTTATAATTATTTGTCTCTCCCCACCAGTTTTCAATCTATCTCTATCCCTTGCTTTCTATTTTTGGGTTTGCTCCCCACCTCCGATTGGAGGGAGGGGCAGGTGGGAGGAAATGAGTCCATGTGTCTCTCTCACGTGGATCTCTCTCTCTCTCTTTCTCTCTCTTCCTCCGTCCCTCCCTCTCTCCCTCCCTGGGCCCCTACCCCCTGCTAGCTCCTTTCCACTCTCTCTAAAAAGCAATGGAGAAAATATCCTCTGGTGAGGATTAACAACAACAAAAGAGAAAAAAAATGTTTCTTTTAGAAGTAAAATGATAAACAAGCATATTTTTTAAAGAAAAGAAATGTAATATGCAGATGACTAAGTATATTTTCAAGAAAAACACTATCAAAAGTACATCCTTCAAAAATGGTTACTATGACAGTACTGTGAAAAATATGTCCTCCATGAATAAACCCTTCTGGTTTGACTATGGAAACTGTCATGTTGACTACCTGAAGATGGAAAGGCCACAGTCATTTATAATCTCTCCAACAATCACTGACCTAAATGTGAAGTCAGGTGTAAAGGGTTTCCCTATGACAACAATAAACTGACAGTGGAAAGGTAAGAATCAAAGTGTCACAATTTTCTATTATTACTACTATAGACAAAGAAAATTGTAACTTTGATGCAAATAGAGTGAAACTATTCCATAAATACTTAAAAACACCCTCAAAATGAATACTTTATAAGTACTACCCCAATAAAATGAAAAAAGTATTTATAATTAAGACCCCCAAAAGAGACCAGAAAAAATAAGATACTCTTAATTTTTCAGCTATGAAGTAATCCAAAGACTCTAATTCAACTCTTCAATGTTCTTCTCATAAACTGTCCTATTATAAATAGAACAGATATGTTGCTATTCTTTTGGGAGAACTTTTCATCACCCTGTAGCCTTGAGACTGGACACTGATTATGCAAACTGAGAAATCCACAATAGAGGTAGAAGAAATCATGTAGCAGCACTAAGTTACACTTCGCTCTTCATGAGAATGCCAATAAGACACCAGGTGAGGAAGAGCCACAGTCAATCAAATACAATCACTCCTTAAACCAATTAAGTGCTTCCAAATGAGACGTTCAAATTAGAAGTCAAGATATACACCTGGGTGTATGACTCCACAGATCAGCTCACATTAGTTACTGAAGTCTCTGATCATTCTCAACTCTTTCAACATTTAATTCCACTTTTAAGTAACAAATACTAGCTCCTACCACTGCCATCCTGAGATTGTTTTACCAATTAAAATGTAAAGCAAGTATATCCATCAAGTTTAGGCATTCCATACTGAAATTTGGCAGACATGATCAAATAAGTAGGTTCCTCACTTCTATTATCAAGAAGCAACTGCATAAATTCAAGAATCATGTCTTGTTTTTCACCAGAGAAACCCAGTTCCTGACAATTAAGATCAATATTTGTTAAATAAAATAAACCTAAATTGACTGCCATTTTTTCACACTGGGTATTAATAATCTTCCCATGGACTCATTCTCTAATCAATTTGTCACAATTATCTTTTACTGTGTCTTTTGTTGTCAGTTTTTTCTAATTTTCTGCCTAACCTACCTTATTCATTTTTCTTATTGTATGCTTTTTCTACAGCTAGATTAATCACGCTATTCCACTTTTCTCACCTTTTAAAGATTTACCATGCATAAGGCCTTATTTACAACTACTATAACTAGGTCTTTTTTCTATTTCATTAAAATTTTGTTCCTATTATTTTCTTCAACACAATTCACATCACACCTTCCATTAAATGAATTAGGATATATATAAATGGATTATATATATTCAGTTTTATAATGGATACTGTCTTTTAAATAACAAACACGGTCTTTAACATGGGTTTTCAAAAGGAAAAACAATTGTCCCCCAAGTAATATGGAAATAAAGCTAATGATGACATAAAAAGTACAGAATAAACACCAGAAACTGTTTTCTAAAAGCAAGTACTTAATGGGAATAGTGTTATGGGGAGAAGTAAATTCTAAAGAAAACAGAAGTAGTTTAACAAAAGATTTCTCAGCTAATGTTTAATGTCTAAGAAGCCAAAGAAATTACCTAAACACTTTAACTCCCATTTTAGTTAGAAAGATAAATAGAAGTGTCAGTCAATCTTGGCAGTTCTTTAAATCAGTACTTGCCTTTAGTTTATCAGGGGATGTGTACGGAGCTTCAGGAGCATAAATCCTGAAAATATCAGCCAGGCAGCAGGCTACCAGTAGGCGAACATCTTTATCAGGATGCTTGAGAAAAAAGTCTGAAGCCAGATGTAAAGCCAGGTTTAAATAAAGCTCCTTTTCTTCTTCCGAGTCCTGGTCCATATCCATGAAAGTTTTCACAACCATCTATACAAAAACACAATAATCAAATAATGAAATCCTTCATGTAAAAATAAAGTTATTTGAAATAAAAGCCATATTAATTGCAAAGGTTAAACTTCCAATAAATATACTTTTATTTTTCTCTGGAAGTGTCTACCTGAGAGAACAAGTTATTTTAGGGTAAATAACTTTTCTTTAAAAGACAAAGTAAAATACTTTTAATTTACGCATACCAGCTAACCAGATTTAAAAAATTTAAAGCTACCCTTACATAGTGCTTCTGATCTCACTGATACAACTGGAATAAAAGGAGTATGTGCCTTCTTAAAAACACATCCTTTTAATATATCTAATCCTTTTATTAAGAGAAAAGTATACCTCTAAAGAAAAACCTAGAATGACAATTTACTTTTCCATCTGAGCCATAAACCACTCCAGATACATGTATTAATATATTCAGCTAAAAAAAAGAATATGTAAACAGATTCAAGAAAGGATGGCAAAGATGCATCCCTAAATGTGGAAAAGCTATCCCGAGAGACTACCATAGCATCCATCTTTTTCTTGTGCCGCAGTAAAAGATAATATGAAATGGATAGTTCATTAGTAGGATTCAATAGCATGTATAGAATGGACCTACTAGAAAGGTTCCTTTTTAAAAAACGTTTACATAAAAGAAGTGGGATAAACATAAGAATGGGAAGAAACAGTACAGTTTGAATTCTGTGACGAGCTTTCTCTAATTTTAGTACTAGTAGTTATGATGAACCCTCAGTCTATACTATTACCACTTCAAATAAGACAACAAAATTGCCTAACTTGACAAAGGCACAGGAAAGTTGACCATCTGGCATCCACTAGGTGGTGCTGCAAATACTAATCAACAACCAAGGCTAGCCACCAAGTATCAATGTCTAGGAATTGGTCCTGGAGACATACTGCAAGGATTTCCACTCTGCTGTAGAGCTAGACTTCTAAGTAATAAATGTCCAATGTCTTACTGAATTCTCAGAGCAGCCGTGAGAAACTGTTCCTCACAGAATAGACTCTCAGTTCTATTATGTCAGATGCCAGAATCAACAGTACATCTCTAAAAGTCGCTGTACACTAATCAGCTTATAAGTGTAGTCTCTGTGTTTAACGTAAGTTTCTTAGCAAACAATAGGGTTGTTTACCTACCACTGCTAAAATATAAACAAATATCAGGAAATGAATGTACTTGTTTCCCTAAAAATTCTATAGGTCAAGAGATGTAGATACACAGAAGAAAAAACACACCACACCCTATACAGAAAGGGTTTGTAGCTTGACTGTTTTTAGTAAGATATGTACTGGTTCCTAACTAGATAAAATATCCACATATTGGTAAATTTAATCTGCTCAAAGATATATTTGCGTTTGAATAACAAGCGTGTGATATTTGACATCCTAATACTTTAAGCATAAAGCTATAACACTAAGACTTCACCATGAAATTAGAGTAGCGGTTTATCTTCTGATAAAAATAAACCACCCAGCAATAGCTATAAAACAGTACCTTGCTTTAAAGTTCCTGGGCCTTCATTGATTAATTATGGCAAGTTTTTTATCTTGAAATATAAGTAAATAATGATAGATCAAGTAAAATAAATGACTCAGTTGATTCAACCAGGAGGGGAAAAAAATACTCAAAATTTTTAAAAATATGAACTGGTAAATCAATTTAACATTCTCCTTGGACACTCTCTTCCTTTAGCCATTTTAACAATCAAGAGACCATCACTGCCATGAAGGAAAAGGAGAAATATTATTCAAACACATATGAAGAGACTCTAGCCATAGAATGACGGCCTCATTTATATAAAAGTTCACCATCAATGTTGATTTATTCATGCATGACAAAGCAGAGAGAAAAGATACAGTAAAGCTCTTTAACCTACTCTTAAATAACTTATGAAAAAGTAAAATATAGCCTGAGTATTCAGTACAAAAATTTAAAACTTCCTTTCTTATAGGAGACAACTTTCTATAGACAAAAATGAACATGAATATTGTGGATTTTTTCTTTATACTCAACTATAGTAGGCCCTAGAAAATCTAAGCCTCACCTTTCTAATTGCGTTCCCATTAACAATAGCTAAGAAACCGTACAATTCTTTATTACCTCCACTTTCTGAGATCCCTTCCCTCCCATTCCCTGCTTGGATTTGCTTTTTAAAGTTACCCTAACAAGACAGAGCACTAATCGAGCCCCACACCCTTAAAGGGATGTCGGGGGGAAAAAACCAAAACCCAATTTTACTCACCTTTAACCGTCTCACCATCTCCTCTTTAGATATTTTATCTGAGATTTCCTTGACACCAGGAGGATAAGTAATTTTTCCATCATTGGTCCTCGTCTTTGAATGAGCCATGATGGAAATATTTTTACCCCTAAAAACAAGAAAGTGATTAATTGCAAATCAAAAAATTAAAAAAACATTCATAATAAACTTGAAAAGTAACATTCCTAATTTATAGTAATTCACCTACCTAATTAATTAAAAGCATTTTATTGAACATTTCCCAATTTTTTTTTTCATTTTTATTAGTGGCAAGCTAGTTTATTTACACTAACCTTCCAACTACAAAAACTAAAAATGACAAAAAATGTGCAAATTAAGTATATTTTTAAAGTGCCACAAATTTCTCTGTTCAAATCTAAGAGAATATAGAAACCCAGGGAAGTAAATGGAGCACTGGAGCATTACACTATATCCACTTATGCCCAATGGACACTTGCCAACCCTGAAAAATCATCTAGAGTTCAGTTTTGGTGTTCTTATGGGGCAAGGAGAGCGGGAAAATCTAAATCTGTTGAGGTAGAATGCCAAATAATAGACCTCCTGACATTAACGTGGAATACTACGCCATCCCCCAAAAGATAACACCTGCAAAAAAAAAAAAAAAAATAAACCACAAGTCAAAATGTGCCTTTGCCCCCATCACCACCCACAGGGGACAGCAGAGAAGGCTGCCTTGGTACTAAGTAAAAAACTAATACAAGGGGACAAGAGCTCATTAGTGTTGACCATGGGTCTACACATTTACTAAGGTTCACATAACTAAGTAGTCCAAAGAACCTCATCAAATGAACTCAGTGACCCCCTTTCTGGTTATACCCCCAGCACCTAATATCAATAATTCCAAGGCCTGGCCAGCATCGTTCAGTAGTTAATCACTGACCTATGAACCAGGAGGTTATGGTTCAATTACTGGTCAGGGCACATGCCCGGGTTGCTGGCTCAATCCCTGGTGGGGGGCGTGCAGGAGGCAGCCAATCAATGATTCTCTCTCATCAATGATATTTCTGTCTCTCTCTCCCTCTCCCTTCTTCTCTGAAACTAATGAAAGTGTACGTATTTAAAATAATTCCAAGTCCTGCCTAGAGGAGAGCATGTTCATTCTATGTCTTAATGACGTTTCTAGGACAATGAACATTATCAAGTCAAAAATAACTAAGTGCCTAAGGAAACAAGGCACTATGAGCAAGAACCAGCCAAAATATCAGACGTCAAAAACAGACCCACAAACACTTCAGATATTATAATTATCAAACAGATTACAAAAGTACTATCTTTATAATTTTAAAGAAATAAAAGACAACTCTGAATAAAAATTATAAAAAGTAAATTAAAATATTTGAATGAGCCCCGGCTGGTTTGGCTCAGTGGATAGAGCGCCGGCCTGCGGACTGAAGGGTCCCAGGTTCGATTCCAGTCAAGGGCACATGCTCAGGTTGTGGGCACGATCCCCAGTAGGGGGCGGGCAGGAGGCAGCCAATCAATGATTCTCTCTCATCATTGATATTTCTATCTCTCTCTCCCTCTCCCTTCCTCTCTGACATCAATAAAAATATATTAAAAAAAATATTTGAATGAAAAAACAGCACTTCTATTAATGGAGAAATAAAGAACTGAAATTAAAAACTCAATTGATAAGTTTATTAGCAGATTAGAAAAAGCTATTAAAATTAGTGAACTGGAAGAGAAGAAATTATCCAAAAATATAGAAAAGGGAAACATAAAAATAGAAAAAGAAAGGTTAGAAAGGTTTAACTTATGATTCATAGAAGTGTAAGAAGAAATGAGGCCGAGGCCCCTATTTGAGAATATCATAAAACACCAATCCACAAATTAAAGAAGCAAAACAATTGAATTCAAAGTATTAGTAATAATAAAACAAAATCTTAAAGCAGACATATTACATTGACATGAAAAGTATTTAATTTAAACTAAGAGGTTCCTTCTCAAGTGCAACAATATAAGCCAAAAGACAGCAAAAATGTCATCCTCAATGTGGGGGAAAATTTTGATTGCAGTGCTCAAGTTTACATTAACATAAATAGCACGGAGAACATTGCTTAGCACAGAGATTTTAAAATTTAAATATAGAAAGCTTACATAAAAACAATAAAAATATAAGTACAAGACGTTGAAAGTAAAAAAATAAATAAGTAAAAATACACCATGCAGTGACTAAGGAGAGTACTTAAGTTAAATAGAAGTTTCAAAATAAAAATTAAAAAGGTAAGCTCCAGGATCCATTCCTTGGTATTAACTCAACAGAAATACATACAATTGTCCACCACAAGACAGGCATAAAAATGTTCATAGCAATATCACTTATAATAGTCAAAACAGAAAGCACAAATGCCTATCAACAGCAGGATAATAGGTAAATTGGAATATAACAGTTATGGAGTAAATAAACTACTGCTTCACATAATATAGATTAACATTACAAAGAAAGTTATATAAAAGAAGCCAGACATAAAACATGGTACAGCGTTAAACATTGCTACATGAATTCAAAATAAGGGAACCTAATCTATGATCTTAAGTCAGGATAGTAGAAACCTTTGGATGGATATATAACTAAAAGAGGATTAAGAAGGGATTTGTTAAATATAGGTAATGTTGTTCCTTATCTGGATGCTGGTTACACTATTATTTTCACTTGTATAAAGTTATACTTATAATTTTTACATCTTTCTAAACTATATTATATTTCAACAACAAAAAAGAAAATCTCAAAACATTTCAAAATTTTAAAGTACTTCCTAATAATGAATGAATCAAAAGCAAAATTGGAGAAAAACTTCACCTTACCAAAAATAATCAAGGAAATAAATACTTTTAAGAAACTAAATGAATAATCAATAAATCTTTCCACACAATAAAATACCCAAATCTAGATGGCTTTACTAGTGAGTTCTACCAAATAATTGAGGAAGAAATACAATATTGCCCCTTTATCTATGGTTTCCCTTTCCAGTTTGTTGCCTGCGGTTAATAGTGGTCAGAAAGTTTCATAAACTATACATAAGTTTTAAACTGCACACAGATCTGAGCAGCATGATGAAATCTCATACAGTCCCACTCTGTCATGCCCAGGATATAAATCATTCCTTGATCAGTGTATACACTCTGTATACACTACCCACAGTTAGTCACTTAGCCATCTGGATTAACAGATTGATTGTTGTGGTATCCCAGTGTTAGTGTTCATAATTATTTTACTTAGTAAGGGCCCCAAAGTGTAAGAGTTGTGATGCTGGCAATTCGGATATGCCAAAGAGCAGCCTAAAATTACTTCCTTTAAGTGAACAGGTATGTATGTGTAGGAAAATATAGCATATACAAGGGATGGCAAAAGTAGGTTTGTTCATATGGAAAAAAAACAAATTAATAGTAAACAAGAATAAACTTTGTGTGTTGTGTACTAACAATTGTAAACCCACTTTTGCCCATCCCTGTATAGGGTTAGGTACTTTCCATAGTTTCAGCCATCCACTGGGGGTCTCCCAACCTATTACCTGAGGATAAGGGGGAACATCTGGAATTTTATCACATGAATAATTCCAAGGACTAGAAAACAAGAGAATCCTTTCTATCTAATTTTATGCAACTAACTCCCTAAACATTATACCAAGACCCAATGTGAAAAATAAGAGAAAAGGGGAAAAAATTTCACAGAATAATCTTGTTCATAAACATAGATGCAAAATTCCTAAACAAAATATTAGGAAACCAAATACACACACACACACACACACACACACACACACACACACACACACACACACACACACACACACACAGTGGCCAGATTATTATGATCTCTGAATGCATAATAATCTGGCCACTCAGTGTATATCCTATACAATAAGAGGCTAATATGCAAATTGTCCCCTCGACCAGGAGTTCGACCAGCAGGCAGGCCGGCCAACCGCCCATGTCCCCTCCCCCTGGCCAGGCTGGCCTGACCCTACCCATGCACTAATTCATGCACTGTACCTCTAATATATATATATACTGAGTGGCCAGATTATTATGCATTCAGAGATCATAATAATCTGGCCACTCAGTGTGCGTTGGTGTGTGTGTGTGTGTGTGTGTGTGTATATATATATATATACATACACACACACACACACACACACACACACACACACACACACACACACACACACACACACACACACACACACACACTAGAGGCCCGGTGACGAAACTGGAGGAGGGGTAGCGGGGGGGGGGGGGGGCGGTCCTTCAGCCTGCTTGCACCATCTCACAATCTGGGACGCTTGCCTGCCAGCCTTCCTGATTGCCCCTAACCACTCTGCCTGCCTGATTGCCCCAACTGCTCGCCTACCTGCCTGATCGCCCCTAACCGCCTTTGCCTCAGCCCCGCCACCACAGCTTCGTCTGGAAGGACGTCTGGAATGATGTCTGGAAGGTCGTTTGGCTATCTGGTCTAATTACCATATTACACTTTTATTATTATAGTTGCCTTGCTTCAAGCTGTAAGGACCTGCTTGTCATAGAGATAGAAAAGTTTTCATTTTTACTCTTGATTATGGCAATTAACTAACACAGATGGCCACCAAAGAGGTGACTTACCAAAGGGTGTATATCAAATGGTGCTGTTAAGTTCTCTTCCATGAAAATGGGCATGTCGTGCATTGTATCTGCCTGGGTACATGAAAGAGTGAAGTTTCTGTCTTCTTTGCAATTATCTGAGTGAATTGTCTGAGACCCCAGCCCAGTCTGGTTTGGTGCTCACAGAATAATAGAGCTCTTTTTTTTCTTTGCTCCATTGGTGGAGACTTACTAGAAGTTTCAGGATATCTTCCTTTTAATTTTTCCTCGACACTCTGACTTTACTTATGTCTCTCACCTTTGCTTTCACTCCATCCCCCACCCACAACAGTAACTTGCTCCAGGCTCACTTTGCTCCAGTGTCTAGGAGATTGCGTAATGCATCTGCCACCAGAACTACAATTACCAGCATTCCTGGTGCTCCCCGCACTCTGGGCTTCCGCTTCTGATCCAGGGGCTGCCCCCAGAACTACGATTTCCTAAATTCCTGCTGCTCCATGCACTCTTGGTTTCCGCTTCTGGTCCAGGGACTGCAAAAACCAAAAAGACTGGGAACTCCAGCCACCCCCTGGCCGGGCTGACAGGACCGAACACTCCAATGGCGGGGCTGAGTGGACTGGGCGCTGCCATCTTTGTGACAGAGTGATGGTTAATTTGCATATTACCCTTTTATTATATAGGATATATATGCGTGTATACCTACACTAATAAAAGAGAAACATGCAAATTGACCATACCTCCGCTATGCCCCAAAGCCACCAGCCAATCAGGAGCGAGCAGGAGGCTTGGGTTTCCCCGGCAATGGAGGAAGCCAAGCTTCCCGCCTGCTCTGGCCGGCCCAAGCCTCCGCTCAAAGCTACAAAGTTTCAATTATAGAAGATAAATAAATCCCAAGAAAAATGGTGGTGGCCACAGAGCTGGAGAGAGCAGGAGGCTTGGGTTGCCCCCCGCCATGGATGAAGCCAAGCTTCCTGGCCGGCCTTGGCCTCTGCTCAAGGCTATAAAGTTTCAATTATAGAAGATAAATAAATCCCCGATACCAAGGCCTCCACGTTGGTCGCCGGGGGGCGTGGCCAGCCTGCAAACCACCACAGGCCCCTCGCCCAGGCCGCCCCATGTCCCAAGGACACCCTGATCCAGGACACCCTTCAGAGCAAACTAGCCGGCCCCAACCCATGCACCAGGCCTCTATCCTATCTAATAAGAGTAATATGCAAATTGACTGTCACTCCAACACACAAGATGGCTTCCCCCATGTGGTCAAATATGGCTGCCCCCATGTGGACACAAGATGGCCGTGACAAGATGGCCAGCAGGGGAGGGTAGTTGGGAGGGACCAGGCTTGCAAGGGAGGGCAGTTAGGAGGGACCAGGACTGCAAGGGAGGGCAGTTGGGGGCAATCAAGCCTGCAGGGGAGGGCAGTTAGGGGTGACCAGGCCAGCAGAGGAGGAAAGTTGGGGGCGACTAGGACTGCAGGGAAGGGCAGTTGGGGGGGGACCCAGGCCTGCAGGGGAGGGCAGTTAGGGGCAACCAGGCTGGCAGGGGAGCAGTTAGGCATCAATCAGGCTGGCAGGGAGTGGTTAGGGGGTGATCAGGCTGGCAGGCAGAAGCAGTTAGGGGCAATCAGGAAGGCAGGCAGGCGAGCAGTTAGGAGCCAGCAGTCCTGGATTGTGAGAGGGATGTCCGACTGTCTGTTTAGGCCCGATCCTACACGGATTGGGCCTAAACGGGCAGTCGGACATCCCTCAAGGGGTCCCAGATTGGAGAGGGTGCAGGCTGGGCTGAGGGACACCCCCGACCCCGTGCACGAAATTTGGGCCTCTAGTGTGTGTGTGTGTGTGTGTGTGTGTGTGTGTGTGTGTGTGTGTGTGTGTGCGCACACACATACACACACACACATATATAAAATGGGTTAATCCCAAAGTATACAAGGCTAAATTTACCATATAAACAGATTAAAAAAGAAAAATCATGTGATTATCTCAATGCACAAACAAAAAATTGTTTGATAAAATTTGACATCAATGCATGACTGTGAAACAAAAAGAAAAAAAAACATGCTTAACAAACTAAGAATTAAATGAAATTTTATTTTATCTGAGAAAGGTAGGGTGGTACAAGTCACCTACAACATAAGATGCTTATTGATAATCCACTGAAAGCTTTTTACTTGTGATCAAGACCTCCACACAAGCATACCTTCTATCATCTATTTAACACTGTAATGGAGATGCTAGTCAACAAAGTAAGAAAAAGTAGAGTGTAAAGATAAAAAGGAACAACACAGTCATTATTTGAGATTATATAATTACTAGTGGCCCAGTGCACGGATTCATGCTCATTGAAAGGAAATTAATTAGAAGAAACACTGTAATATCTCCACTCATCCTTTCTCTATAATAGAAGTGTCAACCAAATTCACGATCGACAATGACAGATCGAAACACACATGTGCGACTGGCACCAGCGAGAGCTTTATATGTATCACGCATGTGCGAGTCAACTTAGCCTTTTATATATATAGAATAAACTTGCTTAATTAGACCTGCTTTCTGATTTAGCTAAACTTTTCCAGCCCAGTGAAGCACCCCAACTTCTCTTTCAAGTAATTGTCTGCAACATAGCAGTAAATATCAACACAAAGCAGATTATTATTGTAGATCATGCAGGGAGAACAAAGGGTAAAATATTTAACTGCAGCAGTGTTTGACTATATTCTGCACAGTGAGAAAACCTGGAGTCATTTCAAGTTCCACCATTTCTTACTTCTTTTCAGTTGGGTCAAGTTTCTAAACTTTCTAAATCTCCGTTTTCCGGCTAATGAAAAGAAAATAGGATTCTACCAAGTCTCCCATCTACCTACTCCAGGACTTCTGTGAGGATCAAATAAGATGAGGCATGGGAAAACACTTCACAGACATTTGGCTAAAGTGTAAAATGTTTGCACCTGGCTATAAAGCAAGTCGTGTTCCTGGGCTGAAGAAACTGCAAGGAGGCTAGTTGCTAGGGAGAGAAAGCCAGGCATTGCTATGTGACGTCATTACCCAGCGCCCACAGCCACCGTTTCCGGGCTGGGCCAGGCTGTGGGCGGCATTTTGTTCCATGGGGTCTTGGTAGCATTGGCTGCGATTTGGTGGGCTGTCGCTCCGGGGTGGTGGTGGGGCCTGTGTCCCACTTGGGGGAAGCCAAGTGTTGCTTTGTTGGCACCAGGTCCACGGTGCTGTTTCTTTGTAAATGGCCTGTGTGGGTCACAGTAGATCCTGCATTGCACCATCCCCTGGTGGTCAGTGCAAGTCACAGTGACCGGTCGGATGGTCAGAGGGACACTGAGCATATAAGTCTTTTATATATATAGATGTACGTAGAAACACCAAAGGGATTTACAAGTAACTCATAAGACTGAATTTAACAAGTTTGTAGCATAGAAAAGTCAATATGCAAATATTAATTACCTACACCTACTTATTGATGAAAGACTGAATTCCTCTCAAGATCAAAAATAAAACAATAGAAGGATATCTGTTCTCACCACTCTTATTCAACATAATACAGGAGGCCCTAGCCAGTGCAATAAGATCAGAAAAAATAAATAGCATACAAATTCCAAAGGCAGAAATAAAACTACTTCCATATGACAAATGGCCTACATAAAAGTTTTAAGGGAATCTATAAAAAGAAAAAAAAAAACCACACACTAGTTCAACAAGGTTGCAGGTGGTAAAGGTCAACACACAAAATCAATTGCATTTCCATATATAGCAAGGAATAAATGGAAACCTAAGTTAAAAGCACAACACTATTCTCAGTCACTTCCCTATCCCCATTTAATGAAATACTTCAGTATAAACCTAACAAAACATACAAAGGATTGGTATGCTAAAAATTACAAAATACTAATAAAAGAAACAACAGAAGATCGAAATAAATGGAGCGATATACCATGTTCATGAATTGGAAGGCTGACCTTATGTAAAGATGTCAATTCTCCCCCAAACTGATCTATAGGTTTAGGGATTCTAATAATATCACAGCAAGACTTTTCTTATTGACAAAGACAAGCTTATTCTAAAATTTATACAGAAAGGTAAAGGAACTAGAATAAATGAAATTATTTTTTAAAAGAATTGACGTGGAGGAAATCTTTCTACACAACTTTTAAACTTTCTATATAGGTACAATAAACAAGACAATATGATATTGGTAGAGAAACAAACACGTAGATCAAGGGCATCGAATAAACCCTGAAAGAGATCCACAAGTATGTCGAACTGATTTTTTACAAAGGTGCAGAAGCAAATAAATGGAGTAATAATAGTATTTGCTATATATAGTGCTGCTGGAGCAACTGGATATATATACACACAGACACACAAAAAAAACCCTTAACCTAAATATCTCATACTTTATACAAAAATTAATTTAAAATAGTCCTGGCCAGTGGCTTGGTTGGTTGGAGCGTAATCCCGTATGGCAAAAGGTTGTGGGTTCAAATTCAGGTAACAGCACACACCAAGGTTGGGGCTTGATCCCCAATCAAGGGCACTATGAGAGACAACTGATTGATGTTTCTCACATCAATCTCTCTCTCTCTCTCTCTCTCTCTCTCTCTCTCTCTCTCTCTCTCTCCCTCTCTCTCTCTCTCTTGCTATCACTCTGTCCCTCTCTCTCTCAATATATCCTTGAGAGAGGATAATAAAAATTAAATAAAAATAGACAATATATTTAAATATAAAAAGTAAAAATGAAAACCTGATAAATTGACTTCAAAAGTTAAAACTGATTGCTATAAAAAAAAAAAACCTGTTACAATAATCTAAAGATAAGCTACAGATTTGTCTTTTTGAGAATGTTAAATAAGTGGAACCAGATTTGGAGAAAATATTTGCAAATATATATTTGACAAAAGACTTTCACCTAGCATATATAAAGAACTCTCAAAATGACACTATAAGAAAAAACAATCCAATTACAAAATGGGCAAAACACATGAACAGCAAACACTTAAGGTGGATACACAGATGGCTAGTAATCAAATAAAAAGATGTTCATGTGATTAAGTGTTAAGGAAATATAAATTTAAACCACAATGATTTAAACCATCATTATACACTATTAGGATGGCTAAAGTAAAAAATAGTGATAACATAAAATGTAGACAAGAATGCAAAGAAAATGGATCCATCACACACAGTGCTGGTACATACAACCATAGGTGAAAATAGTGTTGCAGTTTCTCGTAAAATAAACATGCATTTCCAAACAAGCCAGAAATTGCACTCCTGGACATTTATCACAAAAAAATAAAAGCTTGTGTTGATAAAAATATGTACAAAAATGTTTATAGCAGCTTTATTCACATACCCCCCAAACTGGAAGCAATCCAAATACCCTTCAATCCTATATAATAAGGAACTAATATGCAAATGGTCATCACGCCGTCACGCCCTCATGCCATAATGGTTCAGACACTCAACACTGGGGAGAGAGGAATGGGGACCAGCCAGGTTGTGGGAGAGGGACAAGCTGCCCACCCTGCGGTCTCGGGCGCCAGGGGCTGTGCCTGCACCTGTGGCCCGGGAAAGGGACAAGCTGCATGCCCCGCGGTCCCGGCGCCAGCGGCTGCATCTGCACCTGTGGCCCGGCCCGGGAGAAGGACAAGCCGCATGCCCCATGGTCCCAGGTGCCAGCCGCTGGAGCTGCGGCTCAAGGGAGGGACAAGCCACCCACCCCACATTCCAGGCACTAGCAGCTGGGCTGCGACCTGGGAGAAGGACAAGCCACCCACCCCGCGGTCCCGGGTGCCAACAGCTGGGGCTGGGGCTGTGGCCCAGGAGAGGAACAAGCCACCTGCCCCGCGGTCCCCGCAGTCCCGGGCGCCAGTGGCTGCACCTGCGGCCTAGGAGAGGGACAAGCTGCCCATCCTGCGGCCCTGGGCACCAGCGGCTGTGCCTGTGCCTGCGGCCCAGTCAAGGGATAAGCCACCCACCCCGCGGTCCCGGGCGCCTGCAGCTGCAGCCTGGGTAAAGCCACCCACCCATGGTCTCCTGCAGCTGTGGCCGGCCCAGGCGAAGCCAGCCCAGGTCCTGGATGCTTGCAGCTGGCCAGAGAGAGGGAAGCCCGGGTCTCGGGGCCTGCGACCGGCTGAAGGAGGGAATCCTGGGTCCTGGGTGTGGGGCAAGGCAGAGGCGGTTAGGGGCGATCAGGCTAGCAGAGGAGCAGTTAGGGGCGATCAGGCAGGCAGGCGAGCGGTTAGGAGCCAGCAGTCCCAGATTGCGAGAGGCAATCAGACATCCCCCAAGGGGTCTGGGATTGGAGAGGGTGCAGGTCGGGCTGAGGAACCCCCCTCCCCGTGCATGAATTTTTGTGCACCGGGACTCTAGTATGTAAATAATTAAACAAATTCATATCCATACAATAAAATATTACTTAACAATAAAAAGAATTGATTTACTGAAATAAGTAATAACTTATGGTCATACCTACTGGAAGAGCCAATCTCAAAAGGTTAAATACTATATGGATCCATTTATTTAACATTCTTAAAAAGACACAACTATAGACATGGACAACAGATCAGTGGTTGCCAGGGGGGCTTGGGTGAAAGTAAGAAGGAGCATGAGAGAGTTCCTTCATAATTCTGCATCTTGATTGTGGTGGTGATGGTGACATGAATCTATACACAGGACACATAAGCACCACTCACACACAGAGGAACTTTCATACAAAAACAAGAAAACTGAATGAGCTCTGTAATTTAATTAACAATATCATGCCAGTGTCAATTTTCTGACTTAATATTGTACTAGAGTTACAGAAGATGTCATCATTGATAGAAGATAGTGAAGAATTCACAGGACTCTATGTATTATTTGTGCAATTAAGTCTATAATTACTTCCCAAACAAAGAACTTTAAAAAGCAAATCAATTACATTCATACTAGAGGCCTGCTGCATGAAATTTGTGCACTTGGGGGGGGGGGGGAGGGGTTCCTCAGCCCGGCCTGTGCCCTCTCACAGTCCGGGAGCCCTTAGGGGATGTCCGACTGATGGCTTAGGCCCGCGCTCCAGCATCCTTAGCACTGCCGCAGACACGGGAGAGGCTCCCGCCACTGTCGCTGCGCTCACCAGCCATGAGCCTGGCTTCTGGTTGAGTGGCGTTCCCCCGGTGAAAGCACACTTACCACCTGGGGGCAGCTCCTGCATTGAGCGGGACCAGGCCGAAACTGGCTGACATCGCCTGAGGAGTCCCATAGTGCAAGAAGGCGCAGGCCAGGCCAAGAGACCCCACTGATGGACAATCGGGGCCAGGGAGAGACATGGGAGGTTGGCCAGCTGGGGAGCGGCCGCAAGAGGGCTCCAGGGCATGTCCTGCCCATCTTGCTCAGTCCCGATCAGCCAGACTCCAGCAGCAAGCTAACCTGGTTGGAGCATCTGCCCCCTGGTGGTCAGTGCGCATCAAAGCAAGTGGTTGAGCCTTAGCATATCATTAGCATATTACACTTCGACTGGTTGAACAAATGACTGGACAACCGAACACTTAACATATCAGTCTTTCGTTATATAGGATGAATAGTAAGCAAAAGTTTTAAAATAGTTTACATTGAAAAGCATAAACTACCCAGAAATTAATCTAACAAAAGATGTACTTTTACAGAGAAAATTATAGTTTTATTGACAGAAATAAGAAAATCTAAATAAATGAAGACATATCATGTTCATGAATATGTAGAAATCTCAAATACTGTAAAGTCAGCAAATCTTCCCACACTAAGTAATCTATACAACCCCAATAAAGCTCAGGTTTACATTTTTTTTAATTAAAGGTGTATGTAAAAGGCCAAGAACAGCAAGATACTTAAAAAAAAACACATAGTGAATGAATGTGTTCTACCAGATAGTAAAACCCACTATAAACCTAAAGTAATTTAGATTATAAAAGATTGGCACAGAAAAAGACAGAATGGAAAATTATTAAACACTAGAAGCCCAGTGCACGAATTCGTGCATGGGTGGGGTCCCTTGGCGTGGCCTGTGGGGATTGGGCCAAAACGGCATTCCAATGTCGCCTGCTGCTCCTGCCTGCCATTCCCACTCATCCCAGCCCCGCTGTGCCTGCCATGGGCTTGCACCCACTCAGTCCTGATCAGAGAGGCTCATGCCACCACAGCGGTGCTCACCAGCCATGAGCCCTGCATCTGGCGCCCGTCCCAAGGGGGGTGGGAGGGACCAGGATGCGGTTATCAGGAGCTACCTAGCAGCTGCTTTTATATCATTTCTTCCTTGCAGAGCGTAGAGGGAGGGGAAGTGGCCGCGGTGCTGAGGTCGACTTCCTGGAGGCCGGTGGCGTTGTTGGGATCGTACCGGCAGCACCAGTCCATCAGTGCCTGGCCTGTTCTCTGGAGAATGGACCTGCAGGACTACTGAGGGAGTCAATGGCCGCTGGGATGGGTCAGTCAGCTGAGCGGCACTCCCGCTTTGAGAGCGCACTGACCATCAGGGGGCAGCTCCTGTGTTGAGCATTTGACCGGTCATTCGGTCACTTGGGCTTTTATATGTATAGATCCTAAACACAGATCCATAAAATGTGGAAGTTAATATATAAAGACAGTAACAGGACACATCAGTAAGAACAGACCAGGGAGAACAAAATAAAAGTTATAAATATCATTGAATTATTTTAACAATAATAAGTATTCCAACCGATGTCAGACAAATTATGTAGTGAGAGATCCCATTGGCCTCTCCCCCAGAAATTACAAGTTAACCAACTAAAATTCAACAAAGAATTTCCTGCTCAATAGAGGCACACTTGAGAGGCAGGACACTGAAACATCTAAAGGTGGGCAACCGGGAATAAACAGGGAGACAAGTAGGAATGAAAGTGCAGATGGCCCACAGATGCAGCCCTGTATCCAGGAGAGGAGAGGAAACCAGGGTCTGTGTATTAGGCACTTTCTTCAACCAGGATGAACAGAGAGCTGTGGGGGAGAGTCGAGCAGGGCAAGCAGAGTGAAAAGTAACTGAGTCAGCAGACTCCTGACAAAGCACAGGATTCTACCTGGTGGCTATCCATATAATGTTGGTCAGTGATGTTTCAGACAAAAAAATTAAACCACAGAGCCCTGCCACCCTTAAATTCACTTCCCATTGCCCTTGTTGTTATGTCAAGGAGCATATTATATGTAAACCAAGAGCGACTGCAGTAGAATCGCTGTTTCCTCAGTGAATGATTCCCAAGTGGGGGTGATAGAGGTGGGAACCCACAGGGGTCTGGGGTCACCATTACACTGAGGGCAAACAAAACCCCACCAAATAGTTCAGCTGTGGTGTCTTATGGAAGCTATGGAGGTCAAAACTGGAAGATCAAAGAAATAAAAAATCTTGCCATTCGGCGCCACCTACTGGAAAATAGAAAGACGTCTCCGGAGGAAGCTATCTGCAGATATAAATGCCTAGGCAAATGAGATCAGCAAATACCATGAATAATGTCAGTAATGAGGATGATCAGGAAAAAAATGAAAAATCCCCAGAAAGGAAGCTGGAACATATGGAAATACGTGATATAAATGACGCAGATTTCAAGATTGCAGTTCTGAAAATAATGCATTGTGAGAAAATACAGACAGGCAATTAAATGCACTCAGAAAACAAATCAATGTACAAATTGAATACTTTACTAAACGAATTGAAACTTTAAAAAAGAACCATTCAGAAATGAAGCATGCAATTAAGGAGTTTAAGAGTGAACTAATGAGCAAAGAAAACAGAGTCAAACAGATGGAGGAAAGATTTACTGATACCAAAGAAAGGAATCTAGAAATGGCACAGAAGGAATAAGAGAGAGAACTGAACATAGAGAAAAACGAAAGAGCTCTATCAGAACTATCTGACTACATCAGAAAAAGCAATATTAGAATTACAGGCATTCGCAGAAGGAAGAGAGCAGGGAACAGAGAATCTGTTCAAACAAATAGTGGATGAGAACATCCCAAAACTATGGAAAGAACTAGATCCTTGAATCCAAAAAGCATACAGAACACCTAGTTGCCTCAATCCAAAGAGGCCCTTCTTCAAGGCACTAGGTATTAAAGCTGTCAAAAATTAATGACAAAGAAAAATTCTCAAAGCTGCCAGAGAAAAGAAAGAAGTGACCTAAACAGGAAAACCCATCAGAATTTCATCTGACTTCTTAGCAGAAATTCTACAAGTCAGAAGAGAGTGGAACCAAAATATGCAAATATCTGAAAGAGAGAAATTACCAGCCACAAATAATATATCCAGCAAATTATCTTCTAAATATGAAAAAAAAAATAAAAAATGAAGACGTTCCCAGACATACAGAAGTTGAGGGATTTTATCACCAGAAAACCTCCACTGCAGAAAATACTCAGGGAATTATTCTACTTGAAACAAAGACTATAAGGTCACAACACTAAGTGTAAGAACACTAAAAAAATTACAGCATAAACAGGGATACTTGTGGCACCAAAACATAACATCCACAAAAAAGCAGGTGTGGCCATATTTATATCAACAAAATAGATTTCAAAACAAAGAAAACAAGAGAAAGAGATAGACACTTTAAAATTATAAAGGGTACATTACATCAAGAAAACATAACATATCTAATATATATTAGGGAGCACTGAAATATATAAAACAACTATTCACAGAACTAAGGGGAGAAACTGATCAAAAGGCAATAATAGTTGGGGCCATTAATACTCCATTGACAGCTCTAGACCAAACAAACAGAAAATCAATAATGAAATATTACCCTTGCCCAGCGTATGTGGTTCAATGGTTGAGCGTCAGCCTATAAACTGGAAGTCACAGTTCGATTCTTAGTCAGGGCACATGCCCTGATTGCCAGCTCAATCCCCAGTAGGTGATATATAGGAGGCAGCCTATCAATCAATGATTCTCTTTCACATTGATGCTTCTATCTATTTCCCTCTCCCTTCCTCTATGAAATCAATAATACACACACACACACACACACACACACACACACACACACGCACACACACGTACACACACACACACTAAAGGCCCGGTGCACAAATTCGTGCACAGTGGGGCCCGGCTGGCCTGCCCTGATCGGGGCCAATCGGGCCGGGCTGGCCTAAGGGAGGGGACACAGGAGGTTGGCCAGCCAGCCCCGTCCCCGATCGGGGGGCGGGGGGGGCAATCGGGAGTGGGGCCAGCTGGGGGGGGAGGGGCCGCAGGCAGTTGGCCGGCTGGCCCCACCCCCTGGTCAAACTCCCAGTCGAAGGGACAATTTGCATATTAGCCTTTTATTACATAGGATATATAAAAGAAATATTGACCTTAAAGGAAACACTCGACCAAATAGACATAATTGACATTTATAGAACCTTCATCCAAGAATATCAGATTATACATTCTTCTCAAGTGCACATGGAACATTCTCAAGGATAGACCATATGTTGGGTCACAAAACTAGCATCAACAAATTCAAGAAGATTGGAATTATACCAAACATATTCTCTGTCCACGATGCCTTGAAATTCGAAATCAACTGTAAAAAGTAAAGAAACCCACAAATATGTGAAGACTAAAGAACATGCTAACACAAAATGACTGGGTCAAAGATGAAATAAAAGATGAGATCAAAACATATATAGAGACAAATGAAAATGACAATACAACTTATCAAAACTTCTGGGATGAAGTGAAAGCAGTAATAAGAGGGAACTTTATCTCATTACAGGCCTATCTCAAGAAACAAGAGAAAGCCCATGAAAATAACCTAATATCACACTTTAAAGAACCAGAAAAATAACAAAAGCAACCCAAAGTCAGCAGAAAAAAGGGAATAATAAAAATTACAGCAGAATTGAATGAAATAGAGAACAAAAAAATTATACATAAAAATAATAAAACAAAGAACTGGTTCTTTGGAAAGATTAATAAAATTGAGAAGACTGGCTAGACTCACTAAGGAAAAAAATAAATAAATCTAAATAAAATCAAAAGTGAAAGAGAAGTCATCACAGACATCACAGATATAAAAAGGATCATACTAGAATATTAGGAAAGACTATATTCAAGAAGCAAGAAGAAATGGATAAGTTCCTAGAAATATATAACCATCCTAGACTAAATCATGAAGAATTGGAAAATTTAAATAGACCAATCAACAGTGAAGACATGAAACAACCATCAAAAACCTTACAAAAAAACGAAAGTCCAGGGCCAGTGGCTTCACCAATGAATTCTACCAAATGATCAAGGAAGACATAAACCTATCCTTCTCAAACTTTTCCAAAAAATTGAAGAGGGAATATTTCCTAACACATTCCATGAGGCCAATATAACTCCAATACCAAAACGTGGCAAAGATAACACACACAAAAAGAAAACTACAGACCAATATTTCTGATTAATACAAATGCAAAAACCCTAAACAAAATAGTAAATGGAATACAACAATGCTTTAAAAAAAAAAAATACATCACTACCAAGTGGGGTTCATTCCACGGGCACAAGGATGGTTTAACATAAGCAAATCAATTAATGTAATACACCACATTAACAAAAGACAGGATAAAAATCATGTGATCTTATCAACAGATGTAGAAAAAGCACTTGATAAGATACAACATCTATTTATGAGGAAAACACTCAACAAAATAGGAATAGAAGGAAAATACCTCAACATAATAAAAGCCATCTATCATAAACCCTCAGCTAATACCATACACTCCATGGTAAAAAATTGAAACCTTTTTCTGTAAGATCAGGAACAAGACAAGGATGGCCACCTTCCCCACTCTCATTCAACACAGTGCTGGAAGTCCCAGCCAGACCAATAAGGAAAGAGAAAGAAATAAAAGGCATCCAAATAGGGAAGGAAGAAGTCAAACTGTCACTTTTTGCAGACGACATGATTTTGTATATAGAAAACCCTAAAGACTCCACCATAAAACTATTAGAAACAAAAAAACAAATACAGTCAAGTTACAGGATACAAAATCAATGTGCAAAAATCCATTGCCTTCAAAACAAACAAAACTTCAGAAAAAGAAATGAAACAACAAGAACAATTCCTTTTGCAACTGTAACCAAAAGAATACCTAGTAATAAACTTAATTAACAAAGAATGTGAAAGACCTATACACTGAAAATTCTAAAGCATTATTAAAAGAGACTAAAAGAGATACAACAAAATGGAAAAATACCACCGTGTTCACGGACTGGAAGAATCAACATAGTTAAAATGGACATATTATTCAAAGCAATATATAGATTTTATGCAATCCCCATCAAAATTCCAATGTCATTTTTTAAAGAAATAGAACGAGAAATCATCAGATTTGTATGGATCCACAAAAAACCATGAACGGCCAAAGCAAAATCCTGAGAAAAATGAACAAAGCTGGAGGTATCACACTATCTGACTTCAGATTATACTATAGAGCTACGATAATCAAAACAGCATGGTATTAGCAGAGAAACAGACACAAGATCAAAGCAACAGACTACAGAGCCCAGCAATAAAATCACATGTATATGGACAGATAAATTTTTACAAAGGAACCAGAAACACACAGTGGTGTAAAGATGTTCTCTTCATTAAATGGTGCTGGGAAAACTGAAAAGCTACATGCAAATGAATGAAACTGGATGACAGTTTGGCCCCATGTACAAAAGTTAATTCAAAATGGATCAGAGACCTAAATATAAGACCCAAAACATTAAGTTACATAGAAGAAAATATAGGTACCAAACTTATGGATCTTGGTCATAGAGAATATTTTATGAAATTGACCCCAAAAGCAAAGGAAGTAAAGGCAAAAATAAATGAATGGGACTATATCAAACTTATATAAACTTATATAAAAAGCTTCTGCACAGCAAAAGAAACTGACAACAAAACAAAGAGCAGCAAACCAGGCAGATATTTGCAAACAGTAGTTCCAACAAAGGTTTTATTTCCAAAATACTCTATATAAAGAACTCATAAAACTCAACACAAAGCAAACAACCCAGTCAAAAAGTGGGCAGAGAACCTGAAAATACACTTCTCCCAAGGAGACATAGGAACAGCCAACAGATATATGAGAAGATGTTCAACCTCACTGGCAATTAGGGAAATGCAAATCAAAACTACAATGAGATACCACCTCACACCTGTTCAGAGTGGCCATTATCAACAAGACAAGCTATAACAAGTATTGGGAGAAGTTGTGGAAAAAAAGGGAACCTTCTTTTACTTCTGGTGGGAATGTAGGCTAGTACAACCACTATGGAAAGCAGCCTGGCGATTTCTCAAAAAAAGTAACAATAGAGCTACCAAACAAGCCCACAATCCCTCCCCTGGGTATATACCCGAAAAAACTCGAGGTCATGTATTTGCAAAGATATATGCACCCCTATGTTCATTGCAACATTGTCATAGTGGCCAGGGCATGGAAACAACCAAAGTGTCTTACCATAGAGGACTGGATAAAGAAGTTGTGGTACTTATACCAAATAGAATACTACTCAGCCATAAGAAAGGATGAAATACTGCCATCTGCAACAGCATCGACAGACCTTGATAATATTATGTTAAGTGAAATAAGTCAGTCAGAAAAAACTAAGAACCATATGATGATATCATTCATATGTGGTATATAAAACTGAAAATCATGACCACATACAGCAGTGTGTTGGTTGCCAGAGGATACGAAAGGAGGGAGAAGGGGATCCTAATATATGGTGACAGGAGATTTGACTTTAGGTAGTGGGCACACAGTGCAATATACAGATTTTGTAACATAGAAACCCACATTTGAAACCTATGTGGTCATGTTGACCAATGTCACCCCAATAAATTAAATAAAAAAGATATAATTTTAAAAATATATGTATTCCAATCCATTGAATTTTAGATGTCTTATTATTTGAGTATTCTTTTCTTTCTTCAATGTATTGTAGTTTTCACTATACAAGTCTTTAATCTCCTTGGTCAAGTTTCATCCTAAATTATTTTTTCTTTTTGATGCTTTTGTGAAGGGACTGTTTCATTAATTTCCTTTTCTGGCAGTTCACTGTTGGTATTTAGAAACATAACTAATTTTTACATGTTGATTTTATATCCTGCAACTTTACTATATTTATTAGTTCTAAGAGTTGTTTTTAGGGTGTGTTTTTTCAGGGTCTTTAGGGGTTTCTATATGTAACATCATGTCATCTGCAAACAGGAAAAGCTTTCCATTTTTCACCAGTGAGAAATGCCATTCAGGGGGAGAAACCAAGATGGCAGCATAGGTAAACACCAAAACTGCTGCCTTGCACAACAATTTCAAAACTACAACTAAAAGACAAAACGGACATCATCCAGAACCACAGGAAGGCTGGCTGAGTGGAAATTCTACAACTAGAAGGAAAGAGAAAAGCACACTGAGACTCAGAGGAGCTGCAGGAGGCAGAGATACTGAGACGCGTGCACGTAGAGGACTAGCGGCTGAGTGCGTGGCTGGCTTTCTCAAGCTGGACGGAGACAAAAGCTCCCAACTGCGCTGAACTCCAGTTCCGGGTGAGACTTTGGGGACCCAGACTGATGCGGGGAGAGGCTGGACTGTCAGGAGGGAGAAAAGCACACTGAGACTCAGAGGAACTGCGGAGGGCAGAGGTACCGAGGCGCACGCACGGAGAGGGCGGGAGGCTGAGTACGCGGCTGGCTTTCTCAAGCGGGAGGGAGACAAAAGCTCACGACTGCACTGAACTCCAGCTTTGGGTGAGACTCTGGGGACCCAGACTTATTTGGGGAGAAAGTGGACTCTCTGGCAGCGGGCGGAACTCGAGGGCGGCTTTCTCTCAGAGGTGCTTGCAGCGATTACCATGGGACACTGAGACACAGGGGCCTATTAGGGCAGGACTGACGGGAAACCGGTGCTGTCTGCTCCGCCCTGAGACGCCGCCCCATCCAAGCTGAGAACAGAGGCTTTTGCAAGTCTTGTCTCATAAGCGTGTCTCCAGCACAGAAGTTCTCCCATGGTAGACACAGCTGATCCTCACAACCAATTGGCCTGGAGGTCAATTCCTCCCAGTGATACCACAACAATCAAGGCTTAACTACAACAAGACTGTGCACACAGCCCACAAAGGGGTGCACCAAGAGTGTCCACCTCAGGTAACTGGGGAGGCTGAGCCACTAGGCCCTATAGGACACCAAGCACACAAAGCTACCTACCAACTCAGGGAAGCAGCCAAAATGTGGAGACAAAGAAACAGGTCACAAATGAAAGAAATGGAGGACAGCAAACTACTGGATATAGAGTTCAAAACCACGATTATAAGGTTTTTCAAGAATTTTCTAGAAAAGGCTGATAAATTTAGCGAGGCCCTCAAGGATATGAAAAAGGACCAACTAGAAATTAAGCATACACTGACTGAAATAAAAAATATTATACAGAGACCGCAAGAATCAAGTCAAAGATTTGAAATACAAAGAAGCAAAAAACACTCAACCGGAAAAGCAAAAAGAAACAAGAATCCAAAAATATGAAGATAGTGTAAGGAGCCTCTGGGACAACTTCAAGTGTACCAACATCCGAATTATGGGGGTGCCAGAAGAAGAGAGAGAGAGCATGATACTGAAAACCTATTTGAAGAAATAATGACAGAAAACTTCCCCCACCTGGTGAAAGAAATAGACTTACAAATCCAGGAAGTGCACAGAACCCCAAACAAAAGGAATCCAAAGAGGACCACACCAAGACACATCATAATTAAAATGCCAAGAGCAAAAGACAAAGAGAGAATCTTACAAGCAGCAAGAGAAAAACAGTTACCTACAAGGGAGCACCCATACGATTGTCAGCTGATTTCTCAACAGAAACTATGCAGGCCAGGTGGGAGTGGCAAGAAATATTCAAAGTGATGAACAGCAAGAACCTACAACCAAGATTACTCTACCCAGCAAAGCTATCATTCAGAATGGAAGGGCAGATAAAGAGCTTCACAGATAAGAAAAAGCTAAAGGAGTTCATCACTGCCAAACCAGTATTATATGAAATGCTGAAAGGTATTCTTTAAGAAGAGGAAGAAGAAGAAAAAGGTAAAGATAAAAATTATGAACAACAAATACATATCTATCAACAAGTGAATCTAAAAATCAAGTGAATAAAAAAATCTGATGAACAGAATAAACTGGTGAATATAATAGAATCAGGGGCATAGAAAGGGAGTGGACTGACAATTCTCGGGGGGGGGAAGGGGTGTGGGGGTGCAGGAAGAGACTGGACAAAAAGCGTACACCTATGGATGAGGACAGTGGGCGGGGAGGGGGTGAGGGCAGAGGGTGGGTGGGAACCGGGTGGAGGGGAACTATGGGGGAAAAAAGAGGAACAATTGTAATAACCTGAACAATAAAGATTTATTAAATTTAAAAGAAAAGAAATGCCATTCAAAGCCACAATAAAGTATCACTTCACACCTGTTAGCATGGTCATTATTTTAAAAGATAATAATAACAACAAGTATTGCTGAGGATGTGAAGAAATTGGAACCCTTGTTCACACTGTTGGGTTGGAATGGCAACTGATGCAGCCACTATGAAAAACAGTATGGGGTTCCAAAAAAAAAAAGAAAAAAATTAAAAGTAGATCTACCATATGATTCAGCAACCCCAATCCTATTTACCCAAGAGAATGAAATCAGAATCTGAAGAGATAACTGCACACCCATATTCATTGCAGCATTATTCACAATAACCAAAATATAGAATCAAACAGCCCAACTGACCATCAACAGATGCATAAACAGAAAGTGGCATAAAAATGCAATGCTTTATTATTCAGCCTTAGAATCGAAGGGAAAAAATCCTACCATTTGCAATAACACACATGGACCTGGAAGACATTAGGCTGAGTGAAATAAAGCCGTCATAAATACTGAGTAATTCCATTTATATGATGCATATAAACTAGTCTAACTTACAGAGGCAGAAAATAGAATAGTGGTTGACAAGGGATAGGAGAAGGAAAAAATGGGGAATTGTTATTCAATGGGTATAAAGTTACAATTATACAAGACGATTAAGTTCTAAAGATCTGCTCTACAATATAGTGCCTATACATAACAATATGATGTTTTGCCTTTAAGACTTTAAGAAGATAGCTCTCATGTTAAGTGTTCTTATAAAATAAAAAAGCAAAGGGATACAAAGAAACTTGGAAGTAATGGCTATGTTTATTACCTTGATTGTGGTTATGGTATCACTTGTGCATGCATCTGTCCAAACCTACCAAATTACATACATTAAATATGTGAAGGTTTTTTATACGTTATACTTCAATAAAGCTGTAAAAAAAAGAAAAGAATAGGTTTTTCAGGCATCCTTTGGGAATAAGTGCTTTTCCTCATTTGCTGAAAAAAATGGGGATGGGAGGAAATAAATAATGGCCAGTAGGCAGTTATATCTGCAGAGATATGTCTGAGCTAGAGATAGATTTAGGAATACTTAGTGATAGATAAAACCAGAGGCATAGATGAGAGCATTCAGGAAGATTTGTAAAGTGAGAAGAGCAGTGGGACAAGAAAGAGATGAGAGAAGACCTATCTTTAAGAAATGGACAGAGGAAAGCCCAACCATCATGGCTCAGTGGTTGAGTGTCGACCTATGAACCAGGAGGTCACGGTTGATTCCTGATCAGGGTACATGCCTGGGTTGTGGGCTCAACCCCCAGTGGGTTTGTGCAGCAAGTAGCCAATCGATGATTCTTATCACTGATATCTCTCTCTCTCTCTCTCTCTCTCTCTCTCTCTCTCTCTTTGAAATCAATAAATACATATATATGTATATATTTTTAAAAAATGAAAAAGAAATGGACAGAGGAAAAAGAGCTTGCAGAGGAATCTGAAAATAATTGAAGAGGTAGGTAGAGGACCCTGGAAAAAGCTGTGTCAGAAAGTAAGGCATACACCAAGTTTCAAGACAGGGAACGGCCAACAGTACAGGATGCTGCAGAGATCTCAAGATGAAAAACTGAAAAGAATTCATTAAGGGATTAGCTGTAATTGGCATGAGGGTTGATGAAAATGTTCTAAAATTGGATTATGGTGACGGTTGCACATTTCAGGAAATTCACTAAAAATCATTGAATTGTACCCTTGAAATGAGTGAATTTTATTAATTTTATGGTATGTAAATTAAACATCAATAAAATTGCTTAAACTTTTTCTCATTTTAAAAAACTCTTGTAAATTCTGAGACACTTCTATACCTACATCGGCAAAAATGACACTGTAGGCATACCTCATATCATACACAAAATGAATTACAGGTACATTAATGACCTAAATATAGAAGCAAAATGTAAAAGCTTTTTGAATATGTTAACGGAGAACAATTTCATGATCTCAGGTTACAAAAAGCATGAATTGTCTAGGAAGAACCAACAGCATAGCTGTGTTCCTTTAACCAAAGAAGATAGGAGCAACAGCCGAGACAAACCACCCCAGGAGAAGGAATATCAATATGACAGGATTCCCAGTTTTCCACAGAACCTGGAGTGGAAGAATGTCTCTTTGCCTTGCCTCAACAAAAACAAAAGCTGCTCATCACTCATAACAACAGATACACAACTGTGACCAAAGACTACAGCTAATTAATGTAGACAATGTGCCTTTGTAGAATATACTCACCTATATACTCAAAACTTATCAAATGTCTATTATACTTTCAGAACTCGTTAACAGTAACTTTAAGACAAAATGAGTAAGATGAATCTCAAAATGTACAAAAGGAAACAGATATCCCCCTAAATAATTAAATAGTAATAAATTCTAAAATTATCCTTACAGAAATAGCCATAAGCTTAGAAAAATAAGACTGAAAGAAAGCCCACTTCTATAAATGAATGGGGGTGAAAGGGTAGAAAGGACAGAGAAAACAATTTGAATAAATCTTAAGAGAAGAAAGTTCATAATGTTTCTGGTATGAAATATGCCCGAAGGAAAAGGTGGAAGGAAGTAAAAAGGAGCTAAAAAGGAAAAGATAGGAGCCAACAAAGGAACAGATCATTCAGTTTGCACTTCAGTTTCAAAAGCAATGATACTATAAATAGAGGTTTGAAACACCTCTGTAAATATATAGAGGCTGTTTCCTCACACACAGTAAGACATACCTACTGGCCCTTGTCTACTAAGCAAATTCTATGTACCTTAGTACCTTAAAGTCTCAAGTCTATGTTTCAACTTCCCCTGACTTCTCCAGGCAGAGCTAGGCAAACCCGGAAATATAATTAGCCTTCATCATGTCATACTTAATAAACTTTTTATTTCTATATCTCTTCCTGCTACTACACTGTAAGCTCCTTAAGATAAGAACAGTATATCATTTTATGCTAGCATCTATTACAAGCCCTAGCACAAAGTAGGTGCACAAGAAATACTGAATGCATGAATGATCAGAACTATATTAAGAAATGGTGACTACAACAGTAGTACAGACTGCACAGAGGAAAAGTCAAGTATTGTACAGTAAAACCAGTTAGGAAACTGCTACCAAATTCCAGGTAAGAAATGAGTAACTGACTGCAAGCAATGACTGAAAAACAAGAAAAGTGATTCAACTATTTATGAATGATTATAAAAGAGAAGTAAATGACTACAAGATTCAAAGCTCTTGTTCCTAGAAAGTCAATTATTTAAATATTTATTGAGATTTTACTTGGTTCAATATACTATGCTAGGCATTAGACATACAACAATAAGCAAAACAAAACTTCTGCCCTCATTATAATAGAAATAGGGAAAAGTTAAAGAGAGACATTAAATCTTGGGAAAAAATTATGTTTGATCTCGAAGGTAACTGGAGATGCGGTTCTAGAAAAAGTCAAGTTTGTGGTTTAACAAGATCAAGCAAAAAATGTGTAGCGTGAACCTTGAGGAAATATCTATATTGATATGGGAGTGGGGGAAATCAGAAAGGAAAACAGAAGAGTCAAGAAAGGTAGTAAAATAAAAATGAAGTGTTTTTTAAAAAACAAACAAAAAGTCTGAAGATGGAGGGATGGTACACAGTGCTAATTACTTCAGATATACATGCAACTAAAACATACAATATGACCTCAGCAAATACTCTTTGGGGCTTGGGAAAGGTGATCTTTAAGAAAAAAAAGGAAGGAAAAGAAAAGACTGAACACAAAATTACAAGGTAAGAGGAAGTAAATGGAAAGGAGGGGAGAAGAAACAGAACAATGCAAGTAGGAAAGGAGGCACAGAAGAAATAAATTGGGCCTTCAACTGTTATTAAAAAATCAGTGAAAAAAAGATACTGGAATAAAAACAACTTAAAAAAATCTATATAAAACTGACCTGTGTCAGAATTCATATTATATACTGTACAGACTATTTAACAGCATGCCAACTAATTTCTTTCTCCATTTTAAAAATGTTATTTACCAGCAATTTATAGTAAAACCAGAATAATCTAGAGTTTCCCTGCTTTTAAGAGGTAATTTAAAACAAATACTTCCAGAAAGCAGTTAATTTTAAGGATTATTGTATGCAAGTTGTTATAAATATTTAAAATTTTATGTCTACATGAACAGTAAGTAAAACACAAGGAAACATTCTAATACTAAAGAGCTTATACAGCCCAGCCGGGTATAGCTCAGCGGTTGAGTGTCGACCCAGGAACCAAGAGGTCACTGGTTAGATTCCGGGTCAGGGCACGTGCCCAGGTTGCGGGCTCGATCCCCAGTGGGGGGCGTGCAGCAGGCAGCCAATCAATGATTCTCTCTCATCATTGATGTTTCTCTCTCCCCCTCCCTCTCCCTTCCTCTCTAAAATCAATAAAAATATATATTTTTTAAAAAGAGCTTATACAACCTTTGAGTAAGTTCAAATAAAATGGTCATTAATTAAAGGGTACATACTGATTTTTTTTTTTAAATCATACTAATACCCCTGGAAAAGAGAAAAAAAAAATCAAGCTATCATTAGATACTAAACAAGAGACAGCAATAAAACTACGTAAGATCCTTTCAATGAACAGAAAAGAACAAAGCACGGACTGGATTAAAGAACAAGGGCAATAGCAGTAACAATAATATTATTTTTGAATTGATCTTGGAAGAAATATAGTGAGGGATCTGTAATTTTAATGACTTTTCTTAGAAATCTAGTATGTGACAAGAAGTTCAGAATCACAGAAACCAAATCAAACCACTACTAGAATCCCAACTTGACCATGTTTATTAAAAGCTGTTTTCCCTCCTGGAACTGTACTCCAGGTTTGAGGTTTAATTAAAAGGAAAACAAGGTTTTGTGAAGTCTGGTTAACTGCAAAAGGCAGTCTTCCCACAACCAGTACCTCTTATAACCAGCAGATGGTGCCCTCCATAAGGAGAACCCTTCCACTGCACAGTCATTACACAGAATAGGAAGTCCGGCTTATTCTTGGCCAGGGACAGTTAAAAAGCTCATAGTATATTCTAAGAAAAAAAAAAAAAAAAGAAACGACAAAATAAATTATGTTATTCTCTTCTTAAGGCCACTTTACATATTCCCCAACTATTTAAACAAAAAGCTACTCTTTTTCTGCATACAATGTCACCACTAACCCACCATTCAGCTTGAATTAATCTTTATTAATTAAAATTAAGTGTATATGTTACCCCAGTTATTCTTATGTGTTCTGGTAAAACAAAGTAATTTTAAATGCTTAAGGAAATCTTTTTAGAAAGCTCACCCATTCTGTTCATATTGTTGATAATATTTATTTATAAAAGGTTAAACATGGTTTTCCTCTCTTGTCTACATTCTTTTGAAGGACAATCAATGTTCTAGAAGGGAGTAGAGTTAAACTATCAAAAAGAACCCTAGGCCCTGGAACATCTCAACTAACACCTTCTAACTAACAAAACAGAAAATGTTTTGTTGAATCCCTTTATGGCAATACTTTTCATATTAATAATGATAATATCTCTCATTTATTGAATGATTGGTATTTCCCTAGTAAGTAGTCAGCTCAATGTCCCATTCAGTAGTGGGGGAAAATGATGTACTTCATTATTCACATCAGACCTCAAGCACACATTCTTGCACAACCCACCATTCTCAGAATGCCTCTACTACACGGAGAAAATAGAAGCTGTTAAACAGGAACCTTCCCAGAATACCATCATGAATCCACTACTGCCCACTTGCTATGTTTGAAACCATTCCTGCTTCCTTCCTATTAAGAAAAAGGAAGAGCAGGAGAAGACATTGAGGACAAGGCTGGTCCAGATCTGTGGGAGAACTAAAAAGCTAACGGGAGTATTTTCTAAGAGAAAAAGAAGACAAAAGAGTTACTCTCTCACCCCATCAAAACCTAATCCCATCACAGGTGCATAAAATCCCATCCTCTACACCAGGAGTCCTCAAACTTTTTAAACAGGGGGCCAGTTCACTGTCCCTCAGACCGTTGGAGGGCCGGGCTATAGTTTAAAAAAAAAAAAAAAAACTATGAACAAATTCCTATGCACACTGCACATACCTTATTTTGAAGTAAAAAAACAAAACGGCAAAAACACCCTCATGTGGCCCGCAGGCCGTAGTTTGAGGACGCCTGCTCTACACATTCATTTCATCTCCTGTTTCCCCAGTTTCTACTAGATCCTTTCTCTCAATATTCAATAATACTCCCTTCTTGGGTAGAAGAAAGGCACTCAAGCAGTAAGGGAAAGAAAATACAACACACCTGCTTAGACTACAAATATCCCCCAGCTACTGTCTTCTCTCTCAAATTACCTTTACAGCCAAGCTTCTCAAAACATAATCTACTTTCTACCTTCACATCTATAGTTCCCACTTTTCATGCAAATCTAACCTTGTTTCTAACATCCCCAGCCCATCACTGGTAATAATGCTTTTTCCATAATCATCATAGTAGACTTCAAAAATGATAACAGATTTTCCCTTCCCTGTATTTACACCCTTACAATTTGATTTTGTTGCTCATCCCATGAGGATGTTTCCAACCCTTGAATTTGACATGCTCTTACAACTGGCTTTGGCCAACAGGCTATTGGCAAACTTAGTAAGTACTTGTGCTTTTGGGCTTACTGACTTGTTGCTCTTGGAACTCTGTTCCTAGCATGTGCACAAATCCGGAAGTTATCCCACTAGAAAACGAGAGATAATATGGAGAAAGGTCTCAGTAATCCCAGCCGTAAGCAAACCACCAGGTAACCATTTGTTTACCTAAAGATGCAAGAGTGAGATCAGCTAAGGGTGACCTAGATCAACAGAACTGCCCATCTAATCCAAACTCAAATTGCTAACCTGCAGAATTGGGAGCTAAATAGTGTTGTTTTTTAAGCCATTAAGTTTTGGGGCTTACGTAGTAAAAGATAACCTTTTAAAAGTAATTCACTTCCATGTTGCCAAATCAAATAAACACTTTGCTAATCCTTATTTTAGTGACCTCAGCAGTATGACACAGTTGACTGCAACCTCTTCTTTGAAACACTCTTTTTCTATCTACTATACTTTACCTTTACCTCCTTCCCTACTGATCATGCCTGTGTCCTTTGTTGCTTCCTTCTCCTGCACAAGTTCATTTCTGGCCCCTTTATTCACTTTTTAATCTGTGTTTTTCTTCCAAGGCTTTTGCCCTAAGCTTTCTTAAAGCTACTCCAGAGACTTGAAAATAATAAATACATATCCCACCAAGAGATCTTTTTTGAACTGCAGTCCACACATACGACTGTCTACTTAACATTTTCACTTGGGTATTCTCAAAAGCATCTTGAACATAAAATACTCAAAACTAAACAAGCATACTTTCTCCCAACTTCTTCCCTATAAAAAAAACATAACAACAAAAACTCCTTTTTCAATCTTCTGTCTGTAAATGGTGCCTTAGTATATCCCAATTTGTTCCTCCCAGAAAACTGGGAGTGACCCTTGACAATTCTCTTTCAACATTTAAAAGCCCCCAGAGTCCTGTAAATGTAACCTGCAAAACATAAATGAAGTCCACCCTCATTTGGCCATCACTTCACCACAACCTAATCTAAGCCACCTTCTAATTCATTCTTCATATAGCAAGCAGATTAATCTTAATATATGCTAATTTCTCCAATCACTGCCTTACTTAAAATTCTTAACCTTTTGCACTCGGATGTCCAGTGTGACTCGACACGGTTAGCATTAGAATAAAGGAATCGAGAAAAAAGCAAGCGAGTGCAAAGGGTTAAATAGGTTTCCACTGCCCTTAGAATAAGTTCTAAATATACTAATCTGACCACTTTCTCATTACATTTCTGTCACCTCTCTCTATTCCTTTATGGCACCACGCCAAGATCCTTCTGTCTCAGTGTGTGCTATTCTTTCTACTTCAAAAACTTTTTTCTCTTCTTTGGCACTCTTTTCATGCCTGTAACACTGACTTTTCAAGACTCCTATATCAATTTCTCAGGAACATGGTCCCAAATCACCCAAGCTAAATTAAATCCCTACTACATGCTATCACACCACCCCTATAGTTTCCCTTCAGAGAACTTATAATTGTAAATATTTATCCTTTAATACCTGTTTCCCTTTCTAAAGTGTAAACTGTATAAGAACAAGAATCCTATTTAGTTCACCTCATGCCTAATACAATGATGGGCAAAAAGCAAGAATTCAACAAATAATCCTTTTTTTTAAAAAAAGAACATTTGAGAGAGAGGAACGGTGGGGGGGGGGGGGGGAGAGGAAAAAAAAAAAAAAAAACATCAATTGGTTGCCTCCCATATGAATCCCAACTGGGGACTGAACCGGTAACCTGGGTGTGTGCCCTTTCTGTGAATCAAACCAGTAACCTTTCGGTACATGGGACGATGCTCAGGCAACTGAGGCACATGGGCCAGGGAATCAATAAATATTTTTCTTCTTTTTTCAAAATGTATTTTTATTGATTTTTAGAGAGAGGGAAAAGGAGAGGGAGAAAGGGAAACATCGATGTTAAGCTGAACATCTTTCAATAGCCTCCTGCATGCCCCCAAGCATGTACCCTGACAGGGAACCGAACCAGCCCGACCAATGGAGCCACACTGGCCAAGCCAAAAAAATATTCTTGGTAATGAGTTAAATCACGTAATTATGCCCATTTTATAAATGAGAAAACTGAGGATTAGAAATTAATTATGCTGAAGCTATCCAGCAACTAAACTGGAACTAATGCGTATGATTCCCAAGGCCTATCCCCTTAACTTAATGGTTCCCAATCTTTGGAGCACACTTGAATCCCCTAATGCTCAGGCCCAAACACCTGCACTTGAAAGAAGTTCCATGAGAATTTTTATATAGAAAGTTAAGTAACCATGTTTCCAAAGAGCCCAAGAGTGTAATTCATAAAAACCAAAAAGTGTAAACAATCTAAATATATATTTACTGGTGAATGTATATACATAGTTTGTTTTATCCACACAATAAAAAAAATACTAATCAGAAATAAAAGGAACAAAGCACTGAAATATGATACAACACGGATGAACGTCAAAAACATCCAATTAAAAGAAGGACTCCATATTGTATAATTACATTCACATGAAATAGCTGAAAAACACCAATCTATAGAAACAGAAAACAGGTTAGTCACCATGTGGGGCTGAGGGTGAGAAAAGAGTGACTATAAATGGACAAAGCACATTTTGGAGGACAATAGTTGCACACTAAATGTACTAAAAATCACTGACTTGTACATATGAGTGTTTTAAAAGAAATACAGCAGAGCAATGAACAAAAGCACAAAGATAGGCTGGATATGAAAAAAGAAACAAGTTACAATTATCTATACTAATAAAAGGGTAATATGCTAATTAGACTGGAAGACCTGGAGAAAGACATAGTGGTGGGGAAAAGGCAGAGGTGGTTAGGGGCAATCAGGCCAGGAGGGAAGGGCAGTTGGGGGCGATCAGGCCGGCGGGGGGGGGGGGGGGGGTTGCAGTTGGGGAGATATGGCTGGCAAGGGGGGAGCAATTGGGGGTGAAAAGGCTGGCGGGGGGCAGTTGGGGACAAGCAGGCCGGCAGGCAGAGTTGTTAGGAGTGATCAGGCAAGCAGGCAGGTGAGCAGTTTAGAGGGCCTAAACCGACAGTAGGACATCCCCCGAGGGGTCCCAGATTGGAGAGGGTGCAGGACGGGCTGAGGGACACCACCACCCCCCCCGCCCCGTGCACGAATTTCATGGACCAGGCCACTAGCCTATACTAATAAAAGGGCAATATGCTAATTAGGACAGACGTCTTCTGGATGTCCATCCGGACGAAATCACAGCAGCTGCGAGGCTCCAGGCTCAGTCAGCCTTGAGCTCCGGCAGCTGCGAGGCCCGGGGTCACAGCAGCCATGGGCTCACGGCAGTTGTGGGCTCAGACAGCCATAAGCCCCGGCAGCTGTGAGGCCCAGGGCTCAGGCCTCCCAGCCGCCGTGGCCAGCAGTGGCAGCAGCAGCGGGGTGATGGGGGTGGTGCCTTCTCCTGATCAGCCCAGTTGCCTCCCACAGAGGGAGGCCAGAGTGCCAGCAGTAGGACATCCCCCGAGGGCTCCCGGACTGCAAGATGGGGCAGGCCGGGCTGAAGGACACCCCCACCCCCAATTCACGAATTTTCGTGCACCAGGCCTCTAGTCTATGAAATTCGTGAACTGAGGATGGGGGTGTCCCTCAGCCCGGCCTGAGCCCTTTCACAGTCTGGGTGCCCTGAGTCGGACATCCTTAGCACTGCCACGGAGGCGGGAGAAGATTCCGCCACCGCCGCTGCGCTCGCCAGCCCTCAGTCTGGCTTGTGGCTGAGCAGCGCTCCCCCTGTGGGAGCACACTGACCACCAGGGGGCAGCTCCTGCGTTGAGCATCTGCCCCCTGGTGGTCAGTGCACATCATAGCGACCATGACATCATTTCGTCGTTCGGTCAATTTGCATATTACTACCCTTTTATTACATAGGATGTGTGTTTCTAGAAAACCTCACATTCTGCAAAATCACACTTTCAAAATAATGGACAGGAGAGAACATTTGCGAAACAACAATCCTAATAAAATATTAGCATAGTCAGTCTACATTGGCATTTGTTCCCAGCATCATAATCAAAATTTTCAGCCCTAAATCTTGGGAGTCAGGCTTTCCCTTAAAGACAGGTCCTTGAAGGTACTTACTTCTAATAGGAAAAATTTTAACAAAATTAGAAATTTAATCTAATGACAACATTCAAATGTTGTTAAACATGGGAAAAATAGCCTCAGAGATATTTCACATGCACTTTAAGCTATACCAGACAGCTTCATATAGGAATATTAGGATTTTTTTCAAGCTACTAAATCTTCTGCTTATAATAAACAAAAGCAATTTTGCATCAGGATTTTCAGTCCCCGCCCCCCCCTGCCTTTTTTTACACTGCATCTATGGATCATTTACAGGATGATCCACTATATTTTCTTTCATAGCACAATAAATCTAAGCAATATTTATCAAACATCTAGATCCAACAGAACTTCAAACATAACATATGATACCACACTTTAAGATTTATTTTTTAAATTTTATTGAGGTATAATTAACACATATTAGTTTCAGGTATATGAAATGATTCAATTATGTATATAGTGGATAACATTTATCACCATACATAGTTACAAATTTTTTTGTACAGAGATACTTTTAAGAGTTACTGTCTTAGCAACTTTTAAATAAACAATACAGTATTAAAGACTATAGTTATACTATAATGCACAGGCTATACATTAAATCCCATGACGTATTTTGTAAGTGAAAGTTTGTACCTTTTGACCTCTTTCATCCACCCCCTCAAATCTGGCAACCACCAATCTGTTCCTTGTATCTATGAGTTCAAACTTTTGGTTTTTTTTTTTTGTTTTAAGATTCCACATATATAAGTGAGATCTGTCCTTCTCTAACTTATTTTATTTAGCATAAATGCCCTCAATGTCCATCCTTATTGTCACAAATGGTAGGGTTGCCACCTTTGTTTATGGCTGGAAACCACACACCATGTTTTCTTTAATCCACTGATGCACACTTAGGTTGTTTCCGTGTATTGGATATTTTGAATAATGCTGGGTTGAACATGGGGGTGCAGATATCTCTTTAACTTTGTTTTCATTTCCTTCATATAAATACCCAGAAGTGGAATTGCTGGATCATGTCATTCTATTTCTAATTTTTTGAGGACATTAAGAAATGTCCTCAAAGACATACTGTTTTCCATAGAGGCTACACCAATTTACAATCCCACCAACCATGCACAAGGGTTCCCTTTCTCCATATCATTGTCAACTCTTATTATTTCTTGTCTTTTATATAATAGCCATTCTAACAGGTGTGATGTGATATTTCATTATGGTTTTGATTTGTATTTAATTGTTTCAGCTGTTTTCTCAATATCTTTATACACTGTTAAAATGTTATCTTTGGAAGAAAGATTGCCTTTGAAAGCTTCAAAATATTAACGTGCTGGAAAAAGGACATTTATGGCCAATGATACTTCTGCATTAGTATTATTTCTCCACCTAACAATTATAAGAGCTAATTTATGTTACAGAAACTTGTACTGTAGCAGAACGATGTTAACAGAATGCTTTAACTAGAATGTGCAGCCTCAGGTCCCCTGGCCCAGCGCCGGGGCAGAAGGCATGCCTTGAGGTCCCCCGGCAAGCCCTGCCGGGAGGGGGCGTTGCCTGAGGTTCCCCGTCAAGCCCCAACTGGGCGGGGGGCATGCCCTGAGGTCCCCTGTCAAGCCCCACTGGGTGGGGGACACAGACTCTGGTCTCCCGATCCAGCACCGGGAGGGGGGGGGCGCAGCTTCAGGTCCCCCATTAAGCCCCGCTGGGCAGGGGCATGGCCTGAGGTCCCCAGGCCCGGGGCAAGGGGAGCAGCCTGAGGTCCCCCAGCCCAGCACTGGGGTGGGCACACCTTGAGGTCCCCCATCAAGCTCCGATGGGCAAAGGGCGCAGCCCGAGGAGCCCCAGCCTGGCACTGGAGTGGGGGGCGCAGCCTGAGGTCCCCCGGCCCAGCACTGGGGCAGGGGGTGCGGCCTCAGGTCCCTTGGCCCGGTGCCGGGGCAAGGGTGCGGCCTGAGGTTCCCCAGCCTGGCGCCGGGGCTGGGGTTGCGGCCTGAGGTCCCCCAGCAAGCCCCACCAGACTGGGGGCGCAGCTTGAGGTCCCCGGCCTGGGGTCAGGGCTGGGGATGTGGCCTCAGGTCCCCCTTCAAGCCCTGCCAGGTGAAGGGGCAAGGCCTGAGGTCCCCCAGCCTGGCGCCAGGGTGGGGGGAGGGCCTGAGGTACCCTGTCAAGCCCCACAGGGGCGGTGGGAGGCGCGTAGCCTCAGGTCCCTGCTCGTTAAGGCTTGTTATGGGAACTCTGCCTCCTCCGCTGTGGGTGCAGCCATCTTGTGTTACGGAAAACGCCCCTTGCCTCCGCGTGGGTGCCACCATCTTTGTGGCAGAGTGACAGTCAATTTGCATATTCCCCTCTTTATTATAAAGGATGTTTAATAGTAGTAAAACATATTTAACAATTTGCCATTTTAGCCATCTTTATAAATGTATACTTCAGTGGCATTAATTAAATTAAGTGTTGTGCAACCATCATCACTATATTTCCAAAACATTTTCGTCACCCCAAACAGAAACTTTGTAACATTAAGCAATAACCCATTCATTCTCTCCTTTTCCTAGCCCCTGATAACTGCTAATCTACTTTCTATATCTGAATTTGCCTATTCAAAGTACAGCAGGTCCTTTAATAACGCTGCTTCATGCAATACTGTTTCAGTATAATGTTGATGAGATGCCACAGAAACTACTGGTTTTGTTATATGTTGTTTTGTCATAGTTCCAAGAACTTAGGGATGATGTTAAGTGAAGACTTACTGTATCTCATATACAGTATTTCTCTCTTTGTGTCTGGCTTATTTCACTTAGCATAATGTTTTTAAGATCCATCCATCTTCTGTCACATATCAAAGCTTCTTTTTTTCTTTTTCTTTTTTGGCTTATAAACAACAAACAATTATTTCTCATAGTTCTGGAGGCTGGGAGCCCAAGCCCAAGATCATGGTGCCAGCAGATTCAGTATCTGGTGATAGCCTATTTTCTTTTTTTGTTTGTTTTCTATAATTACAGTTAATATTCAATACTAGAGGCCTGGTTCACGAATTTCTGCATGGGTGGGGTCCCGCAGCCAGGCCGGCAATTGGGGCCAATCAGGGGGGCCAGCCTGCCGGGGGTAGGGACTGCGGGAGGTTGGCTGGCTGCCTGCCCCCCCTCCCCCAATCAGGGCCAGTCAAGGGGGGCGAACCACAGGGAGGGACCACGGGAGGTTGGCCCCAGCAGCAAGCTAACCAATGGCCGATTCCACAAGAAATCGGGCTCCCTCCTCCCTCTTGTCTGGGTCTGGAGTGCGGGGGAACCAGATTCAGGGTTGTTGGGCCCCCAGCAGCAAGGTCTGGGTCAGTGTGTGTCATAGCTACCAGCTGGTCATCCAGTCACTCGGTCATTAACGGTCACTTAGGCTTTTGTATATATAGATTAGTTTCAGGTGTACAGCGTATTGGTTAGACAGGTATATAACTTATGAAGTAATCCCAAAGATAAGTCTAGTACCCACCTGACACCATACATAATTATTACAATACTAGAGGCCCGATGCATGAAGATTCATGCAAGAATAGGCCTTCCTTCCCCTGGCTGCTGGCACCGATTTCCCTCCGGCACCAAGGACCTGGGCTGCTTCGCTCTGGCTGCTGCCAGGCACCCGGGACCCAGGCTGCTGTGCTCCAGCCACCGCAAGGCATCTGGGACCAGGGCTGCATTGCTCCGGCCACTGTAGCCAACCACTGAGGGCGTGCGCTGAGCCGCGCAGCTGCTCGGAGCACACCCCCACCCCTGGTGTGTGTGTGTCCGCTGGGGCTGGGGGCGGCACACAGTCCCCTCCTGCCCATCTGCACACGCAGCTCCTCCTGAGCAGTCATGATGTAGCCTCCTCGAGCCGGTAGTGACGACCGGCTAATTTGCATATTACCTGTGTGTGTGTGTATACACACACACACACACACACACACACACACACACACACACTAGTGACACGGTGCACGAAATTCGTACACATTAAAAGGGGATTAATTAGAGGAAATAATTTAATATTGCTATTTGCCCTTTCTCTATAATAGAAGTGTCAGAGATGAAAGAAAATTAGTAAAATGTATATGAAAACCTTCCTACTGTCAGAATCTGGGGCTCACCATGGGACCGAGAGTCAAGTCCCTGCCCACCCACATGCACCTCAAAATCGCGTGAGACCCAGACCCGGTCACCGCCCCCCCCCCCCCCCCACATTGGGCTAGATCCAGACCCAGCCAGTCCCACCCTTGTCAAGCCCTGCTGGGCAGGGGGCATAGCCTCAGTTCCTCTGGCCCGGCGCCAGGACAGGGGGCATGGTCTTAGGTCCCCCAGCCCAGACCGGGGCGGGGGGGCGTGCCTTGAGGTCCTCCATCAAGCCCTGCTGGGTGGGGGGCATGGCCTGAGGTCCCCCATCAAGCCCTACCAGGTGGGGGGATGCAGCCTCAGGTCCCCCAGCCCAGCACCAGCAGGGGGGGGCGCAGCCTCAGGTCCCCCGTCAAGCCCCGCTGGGTGGGGGCACGGCCTGAGTTCCCCCGACCCAGCACTGGTGGTGCACCTTGAGGTCCCCTGTCAAGCCCTGCTGGGTGGGGGGCACGCCCTGAAGTCCCCTGTCAAGCCCTGCTGGGCGGGGGGTGCGGTCTGAGGTCCCCCAGCCTGGTGTCGGGGTGGGGGGAGCAGCCTGAGGTCCCCTAGCCCAGCACCAGGACGGGAAGCGCGGCCTGAAATCCCGTCAAGCCCTGCCAGGTCGGGGACACAGCCTGAGGTCCCCTGTCAAGCCACGCGGGGGAGGGCGTAGCCTCAGGTCCCTGATTGCTCATTAAGGCTCCTTATGGGAACTTGGCCTCACCTGTGGGTGCAGCCATCTTTGTGATGGAGTGATGGTCAATTAGCATATTCCCTCTTTATTAGATAGGAAATAGATTATTGACTATATTCCCTATGCTGTACTTTACATCTCAATAACTGCCAATTAGTACTTCTTAATCCCTTCACATTTTTCACCTAATCCTCAACCTCCCTCCCAGTTTGTTCTCTGTATCTATATTTATTTCTGTTTCATTTAGAATTTCATTCTTTTTTAATGACTAAGTAATATTCCGTTGTACGTATACACCACATTTTATTTATTCATTCATCTGTTGATGGACTGTTTCCACTTGTAAATAATACTGCTATTGTAACTGGAATCAATGTTCAGCGGCTTGCCTCCACAAAAGCCAAACTCATGAGACAGCTGCTTATGAAAAAGGAAAGTGATTTAGTCAAGTGCCAGAGACCTGAGAAGACGGGGGGCTGGGGGGGGATTCTTGTCGCAAAGCTCATCTTCACATCACAGTGCCGGCAGAGGAAAAACAGAACAAAGAAATCAAGGGGAGTGGGTTAAAAAGTTCTGTATGTGCAGGCCAGCACAGTCCATTCCGATAAGGATCTTGAAAGTGATCAAGTGATAGTCTGGTGTGCATCATCTTTGTCTTCATCATCCTGGTTTTACAGTTGAAGGTCAGCAAATGCCCCAGAACGGGGATGACTGAAGGTTAGAGTCTGCATCTTCTGAAGTTAAACATGCTGTTTATCTACAAGCTACATATTAAGAGTCAGCATTTACAGAAACAATGTCAAAAGAATGGTGGGTTATAATTACCCACTATTACACTATGATCATGAGTGTACAAATAGCTCTTCGAAACCCTGCTTCTAATTACTTACACTGGGTTTAATGGATTCTTTGGAGAAATGTCTATTCAAGCCTTTTGACCATTTTTTGATTAGGCTGTCCTTTGTTGCTGAGTTGTAGAAGCTCTTTACATTCTGGATATTAACTCCTTATCAGATATATGATCTGCAAATATTTTCTCCCATTCTGTAGGTTGTCTTTTCACTTTCTAATAATGTCCTTTGATGCACAAAAGATTTAGTTTTTAATGAAGCCAAATTTATGCATTTTCTTCTTTTATTTCTCATGCTACTGGTATCAAAGCTAAAAACCTATTGCCAAATCCAAGGTCATGAAATGCCACCCCCATGTTTTCTTCTAAGAGTTTATGGTTTTAGCTCTTTAGATTCACCCTGAGCTAATTTTTATACATGGTTTAAGATAGGGATCCAACTTCATTATTTTGCATGTGGAATTCCAGTTGTCCCCATATCATCCTCTCTCTCCTACTCTCTCCTACCCTCTCCTCCTCCTCCTCCCTCTCCTCCTTTTCCTTTGCTTTTTTTGTTTCTCAAGAAACCCATTAAAAGGTTATAAAACCAGTTACTGAATTTGTTAAAATATTTTTGGAGGGAAATTGTCAACTCTCATTTTATTACCATTCCTATAGTGTGTCCGTTCAAAATATACACTGAGTAGTCAGATTATTATGATCTCTGAATGCATAATAATCTGGCCACTCAGTGTATATCCTATATAATAAAAGGCTAATATGCAAATTTTCCCCTCGACCAGGAGTTCAACCAGCAGGCAGGCCGTACAACCGCCCATGTCCCCTCCCCCTGACCAGGCTGGCCGGACCCCACCCATGCACGAATTCACGCACCGGGCCTCTAATATATATATATACACACACACACACACACACACACACACACACACACACACACATATATATATACACACATATATATATACACATATATATATACATATATATGTGTGTGTGTGTGTGTGTACACACACACACACACACACACTGAGTGGCCAGATTATTATGTGTTCAGAGATCATAATAATCTGGCCACTCAGTGTATACATACACACTTTGAATAACTATCAATTCCAATGGATTAAATCTGAAAAGAAGGAAATACCAATTGAGCTACCAGCTGTATACATTTTGGGGGGACACCCAAATCAAGAAATTGAGGTCAAGAGAAGTTTGGTGACTTGCCCAGGATCAGAAATTTTCTGAATGACAGAATTCGAACTACACCACAACTGCTTACATGGGTTATATTACTGGAAACAGTCACAGGAGCATACCTAATTTCTTGGTTTTATTTATTTCAAAAGCAAAATATAGAGCACTATAATTACAATACATAATTAATAAATCACTAACAAACTATCTCCAAAGAGCCTATGATAAATAAACAAAACAGAAATATCAACTATAAGGTTAACTTTGTCCAACAATTATAAGAGTTCCTCAAGGGAATTAAACCTTTTTCTGATACTTGAGTCCTCACTGAACCCTTACTAGGTCAGTGAGTGATATAAAGGATAACCCTGGCAACATACCTAGAATAAGCACAGAAATGAGTTTTAGTTATTTCTTTTTATCCCTCAATGCAAGCCAAAGTACAATTCAAAATACTTAAAGTATGATTCAGTAATAATAATTCTATAGGAATGGGGACCAAATACCACAAGGCTCAAACGGTCAGTGATCTCAGTGTCTGGTTGGATCTAGAAGAAAAATCTAAGCACACAAAACAATGATTCTTCAAACTTATTTTAATCATGAAACTCATTCTTCTAACCAAAATCTTTTAATAATGTCTAACATATTTAATAGATCAAAAAAGAGCTGCTCTGGCTGAAATGGGTGATGGGTACCCGAATGCCCCCAATTTCTCTTGTTAAGAAAGACCCCGGGAAACAACTTTGAAAACCACTGATATGTCACATATTGTTAGAAATGTGAACAACAGCTTTTCTAAAATGTATTAGTATCTATTAAATGTTAATGACACAGTCCCTTCAACCTATCAATCCCTCTCTTCCTACTATCTCATAGTAATAAAATCAATATAAACATGCAAGAATATTTATTTCAGCATAGTTTATAGTGGGGAAAAACATGAAAAACACCTGATATATCAACAAGGATACAGCTAAATGAAGTATGGTATGTCTTTACCATGGATTATTATACAGTTATTATGAAGAACAAATTGTATCAGATCATCTACAACAGTAATTTTCAAACTATCTCATGGCACACATAAACTAATTACTAAAATTCTGCAGGACACCAAAAAAATACATTTTTTGCTGATCTGACAATCTAAGGGAAAAGATGTCAGTGCTCTTGACTAAATAGTCAGTCAGGTATTGCATGTTTTAAAAATTCTTGCAGCACACCAGTTGAAATTGCTGATCTATACTGAGAAGTGAGAAAAGCATTAGTATTCTCAAGTGTGTATGTATGTACACATGGAAGGTGCTGATAACACTTTTGTAAGACAAGCACTACCACAACTACACCGAAAATAAAAGTACCTCTGGGGAGATGGGGAAAAATAAAAAAATATGTACAGAACTAAATGGCAAATACAGATTTTAAAATTATTTCTACTGTAAGTATGTAAAAACAGACTTAAACATGCTTTGACTTTGAGAAATGCTATTTCACAAGTATTTGTAATAAAGTTTTTAAAAACCATCCTTAAAGAAAGAAAAACAAATAATCTACAAGTACTGTGTATTGACTATCCTTCAAGTTTTCTTCATTAAAATTGAACTTTTAAATGAAGACTAAGCAACAGATACTCAAGGTTCTATACTGTGGCAAGAGCCAAGAGTGTAAGTATTCTGAACTGTCAAAGGCACCTCTGCCTTTAAAAAGAATAAAATCATAATATATCTCCATTCCTCTTTTTCTTTTTCCTTCCTTCCTCTCTCCTTTCTTCCACCTCCCACCGCAAAATCCTAAAAGGTACAGATAAATTAAACCAGATGTCCCAATCCTCATCCCACCTAATCACCTTCCAAGTCTAAAACTCTATAATCTTATTTTGTTATATACTTGCAGTTGTTTGCAATTCTTACTATTCTGTTCTCTTACAATATCAGTTAAAATGATCTGTTCTTCACAGATCCATTAATGAATGCAATTACTTAATTACTCAAGTGAAAATTAATTTTGGATCTTCCTTTCCCCCCCCCCCATTTTCCCAGGAAAAATAACTAGCAGCAGAAAGAACATCAATATTAAAATGGTTCTGCTTTCACTTTGAAAAATATTTCTTTTCAATCCCCTGGCAAACAAATTTTCTTCCACTGAAAGGGTAAAAGCTCAAAAAGTGAACTACATTGCAAAAATACCAATCAGAAGTAAACTTGAAATTATAGAATGTTTTCTGAGATGCAAATAGACAGTTCAGAAGATCAGTTTTGTACAATATCTGTAATTTTATCCTACAAAGATGGCTCCTTTTTTGTTCTATAAAATGTAGATAGTAATTATTTGCTTAATCACTGTATAAACTGTGAAGCACTATACCTGAAGTTATTAAATTGTGCACCAAGACATCTCGAAATACCCCGGACACCATGGCAAACTCATAGGCATTGTGGGATATTTTTAATTATGGAGAAAAACACAGCAAATCCTCAATATCTATCAGACACCAGTATCTCAAGGTACTTCCATTTGAACATTCTTTATTCCTTCTGAAGGGACTGCATCTTTGAGAAATTGGGTTTGGGGAGTTGATGTGACAAAAAAAATACTGTATGAACATCAACATGAAATAAAAAATAAGGGTGGCAGTGTCAATTCTGATTCTAAGACTTGAGATCTTGTACATGCCCAACAGGTAAACATATCCCATCACTAAGTACTCTTCTCTCTCTCTCTCTCTCTCTCTCTCTCTCTCTCTCTCTCTCTCTCCCTTCCTTCCTTCCTTCCTTCCTTCCTTCCTTCCTTCCTTCCTTCCTTCCTTCCTTCTTTCCTTCCTTCCTTCCTTCCTTTCCTTCCTTCCTTCCTTCCTTCCTTCCTTCCTTCCTTTTTCTTTTATGAAATTGGTATTTTACAGAAAGGAAGTGAGAGAGAGGAAGTGGGGAGAAAGAGAAAGAGGAGGGGTGGCATTGATCCGCTGCCTCCAGCACCCAACTCGATTGGGGATCAAACCTGTAATAACCCAAATATGTGCCCTGACTAGGAATCAAACCCGCCACCCTTGGTGCACAGGACAGCGCTTCATGAGCCACACCAGCCAGGGCTGTAACTGTTGTTATTTAAGAATAAAAAAGGAAGCATTTTTTCTTTCAATACATGTGCAATTCTTAGACCACAAATATTTACTAAGCTTTTTGTACCTAACTAAAACAAAACTATTAGGTATTATTTCTTGGCTCAATAAAGAAAAAAAGATGAAACACTAAGGGTACTATGAACGAAGAACTTTTAAGAACCTCACTGTATGATTACAAGAGATTCTCGCAGACATATGTAAGTGGCACTGTGGTACATCTTTACCCTATCTTCAGTGGTGACAGGGCAAAGAAAATAAAAAACTGAGAAGACTGAAAGAAACCATACCGAAAATGAGTAGGATAACAGGCTGCTCTCCATCAGATGTCCTTCTAGAAAAGCAGCAGACAAAACTAAAGGTTGAATACAATAATTAAGAAAATATCCAAATGTTGCTTGTATTATGTTGATTTATTTAAAGGCAAGGCTAATTCGTCTCAAAGCTCTGGTTATCTCAATGGTTTGAAATACTCTTTAACAGCTGAGCCCTAGTTTGAAACAAAATTTCCCACCAACTTCTAAAGTTACAAAATATCTAAAAAGCAGAGGTCTCTGTTTTTAGCTGAGGAGCAGCCTAGGAGCCCAGTCCGGCTTTCCTCCTCCACACCTGTAATAGTGTTCACTGGAACCTGTGGGCTTCAACAAAACAGCTTAAGGTTGTTGTAGAGAAAGGAACAACCTTCAATTAGAGGAGCTCAGCTTTATAGATCTCATTTTGAAGAATGATTCCCTTGGAAAAGCACATTACAAGCTTTAGTCTAAAGCTATAACAATGGCTTTCAAACTTTTCTAAATTGCAATACAACCCAGTATATAAGTACACTTCAGGAAACAAACAAAACAAAAAAAACAAAGACCAAAAAAAAAAAAAAAAAAAAAAAAAACACCCTGATTACATAAAATTCTTCTTTTGTGTAATTCATTCTGAGATTTTCTACTCTAATTGAAAACCATTTACAAAAAAGTATGGCCTGAAAAGTACCTCAATGACTTCTCAACCTAGGAAAAAAAATTACAGTGAGTGGGGAGGGAAAAAAAGGTAAGAACAAATATGAACAAACAAAAACATAATATTTCCACCTCATCGTGCATACCAAAAAACAAATAAAAACAACAAAAGGGGTGGATAGAAAGGAGGGAATATGCATAAAAATTTTATATCTGGTTAAGAAAAACTTTTCAACCTGAAAACAAGAGATAAACCTTCATATCTTTTTCAGTGAAATTCCTGATTTTATGGTGGGCAACTGCATTGTAACATTTATCTCTCCTCTTCCCCAAATCCATTAAAATGGCCAAAGAAATATAAAATGAAATATAAAATAAAAAAATGAAAGTGGTGTTAGAAATCAGATCACTTTGCTGATATTCAAAACAAGCAAAACCTGGCAGAACTCAGTAAACCAACTCAAATCACTGGGAAGAGGGTGATGCTGGAATGAAGACAAGAGGGTCAAAGTTCCCTGCCTTAGGCCCACCATAATTAACAAACAAGCAAACAGAATCTTCCAGTAACATACTCCTACCTCTACAGCAACTCCTTTCCAATTCATGTTAATAATCTCAGTTCAGAGAACAAGGCAAACAAGATTTTGAAAGCCCACCAGAAACCAAAATAGAAATAAGATAGGCTTTGCACCTGAACTTTCTTGACTTGGCATAGTCTCTGCAAGATAAATCAAGTTGGGATTTTGTGACCCAATACTCTCTCAGGAATCTGTCTTGACACAAACTCTGCCAATATGCTCCCCAGCCCACATATCCTAACAATATTGCAACTTTTTTTTGAAGCTTCTCACAGTTAGTTCATTGACCATACCAGGGATAACCCACAAAAGAAAAAAACAAACAAAACAAAACAACAACAAAAAACAGGCCAAATAAAATAAAACGTTAATACAGAAACACAAAATTATTTTTTAAAATTTAATTAGTATTGTCAATGAAATATGGAGAGATTTGTATACGTAATAACTAAAATAGACTACCATGAAAAGTAGCTATAATAAAACAAGAGAATTCTGGGGACTTGAAAGCATAATAGTCCAAATTGGAAGGGTTGTGGGGAGAGGTAACTAAATATGAACAGAAGCAGGGAAGTCAGACTCATCCTTTAAATGAGAAACCCAGAAAGTTCCCAGTATATAGCAAATCTAATTCCTAGTAAATTAAAAAGCAAAACCTCTGTGGAGTTAAAACAGAACAAAAACTTCTCAATGTAGGCTCCCAAATTTTAAGCACATTATGAGTCCTACTCAAGGATCAGCGAACACGTGAGAAACAAACCATGACCCATGAAGACGCATGCCCTAGTGAATTCCGGGCTCCCAGTTCTAAACAATTAATGTGTATTCATTCATTTAATCTCACCAACAACCCTGTGAGGTAAGCAATCTCTTTTCCTAGAGAGTAAGGCATAAACAGATTAAGCAACTTGCCCAAAGCTGACTAGCTACTAGCTTTTAAGGGGTGGGGTAGGGACTCAAACACAATCAAGTCAGCTCCAGAGCCCACATTTTTACCCCAGTACTGACTCTCAAAGGTAAATATTAGATTTTCATAGCAAAAACAAACAAGCAAAAAGCTTGGTTCAAATGTTGGGTCTATCACCAACCTTGGCATCTTGGTAACTCAAGCAACTTAAGTCTGTCTCCTCAACTATAATAAGTATCACAGGATTATTATGAGTATTTAGTCATGAATATAAACACCTGAGTGATTATTATAAGTAACAATAGTTAACACTTACTAAGTACATACCGGCATATATGAAGATAGTACCTACCCTAAGCACTTCACAAAGGTTATTTTATTTAATCCTCAAAATAATCTCAGAAAGTATCATTACTCTCCTAACCATTTTTACAGGTGAGGAAACAGATTCAGAGAGATGAAGAGACTTGTGCAAGATCAGAATGATCATAAAATGGCCCCAATTCTCTATCCCTCCTAGTATACATACTCGTGTAGTGTGACACTGCAACTCATTTCCATCAAGAGGCAGAGTTCATTTCCCCACACCTTGAATCTTGTCTGGATTCCTGACTTGCCTTGGGCAACAGAACACGGCAGAAGTGACATTGCATCAATTCCAAGTGTAGACCTCAAGAGACCTTGCATGTTTCCACTACCTCTCTTTGAATACTGCCACTACCATGTGAACAAGCAAAAACTTGCCTGATGAATGAGAGTCATCCTTAATCATCTGGCAGAGAGCCAGCCAACCACCAGAAATAGGAGAAGTCACTCTAGACCAGCCAGCCCCCAGACAACCTGCCAAGTGACCACAGATATATGAGTGACACTAGATGAAATCACCTTGGTTAAAATGAGTCCAATCTAGCCCAGATGATCAGAAACATTCATCTGATCCACAGATTCATGAGGAATAATAATATACACTGAATTGGGAGTGGGGGGAGGTTATAGAATAATAGCCAACTGAAATTCATGGTAAGGTAGGAGAGCTGACTCCAAACTCACCCTCTAGTCACTACACTATATAACTTCCAGTTTCAGAGTAGACATAACATGCAATGCTACTGAAATATTTTCTTTTGTGGAAAAGAAAAAAGTCATTTATGCTCACTATTTTATATTATGTTAAAATAATTTATAAAACAGTTCAAAATGGTAAATATAATTCTTGTTTTCTTCTTTAGGAAACCAAAAAAAAAAGCATAACAGACCTAAAATTAGATCACAATTACTAACAACCATTAATTTATTAAGTATTACATAATAAAGAAAAACTACATGTACTTTTCTGGACACATTTACAATTCATTCAATATAAATAAATACCTGTGAATAGGGTATCCTGATTAACTCCCCAAGTATTGTAAAACATATATACTAATTTGTATTAACTCAATCTCACTCTTTAATAACTTACTTTGCTTCCCAATATATAACAAACCAAGTATCTACCCACCTATATGCATCTATGCCCACACAGTTCCTTGGCGGATCTTAGCTTTCACTAAGGGATGCAGCAAGGGTTCCATTAAACTGGAAGTTGAGACTGCCACCCAGCCACTTTGGCCTTTTCATGCCAATGAATCAACAAAGAAGAGGGTGGAACTAACCAAAGTGAGTGATCTTACCAAGAGGGGAAGCTAGGTTGCTAGTACGTAAGAGAGGCTAAGAAAAAGTATGCAGCAGTTCCTCTAGGATGCCATTTATCATTTCCATGTATTGTACTGTGATTAAAGTCAGTGGAAACAATACAAGCAGGACTGCAAATGATCCAGACCTTTAAGGAATAAAGGTTTGGGTCACTCCCAGGCAAAAACTACAACCAGCTAAGGTAGTACCTGCCAAGAACAGAGGGAATGTGAAATGACAGAAGGCGTAGGCAACTATAGATAACAACTACAACCATATCATTTGTTGCAAAAATGAAAATTCTAATGAGTATATCTTCTGTATATTGATGTAAAAAATTTACACGTATATTAACAAACTTACTTATCTCCCTTTCTATAGTCATCTCATAGTAGCTAACCTCATATCATATTTCAGTATTTTTTTTTTTACTTATTTTGAGTGTATGTTTATTAAAGCTGGGGGTAGTGAAACAAGGAATGGCTTAGGGCAGAAGCAATAGGAGAGAGCCTAGGCTGGGCTTATCTGTAAATTAAATGAGATTAAACAAAGTGTGTATAGGTGCCATGGTGACAAGATAAAACTGTGATGGCTTTTTATTGTCATCTTAGGTAGGCTGAAAGTACCTTTCTCCAAAGTCTGTTCCCTGCATGGTATGGGTTAGGGTTGGCATATAAAGAAATTCTCATGAGATTAAGAAGACAAAAGTGAAGTAGCAGAAATGTTCAAGATGTCAACCATTTTCACACATTCTCATGGCTATCTGGGCTCACTTTCATTGGCCTGGGGCAGCAACTTGGCCCACAGTTCCTCCAGCTCTGGTCAGCTCTCCTTTGCTTTTCCAAATAATACGGGGGCTGGTTTATGTGCAGGTCTATTATGAGGTGTGCCACACCTACTACAAGTTATCTGTATCAAAGTTGCAAGTCTGGAAGCAGTGAGATAGTGATAAAGTTTCAAGTGTGTGCTCACAGGTTCCAGTTTATTTCCTTAAGTTTCAGATCTTTAGAGGTTCCAGTTTAACCTTACTCTCCCGCACTTCACATCTATCTTCCCTTCTCAATAGCCAACCCTGATGACTGATTTCAAGCCTAGCATCAGACTCAGAAGTGTATAACCAGTTCTTACAATTGGTAAAAATCAATCATGACGATAATTTTACTTCTCTTTAAACCCTAATTCATAGTGATGGAAATGTTATTTAGGGCTAAACTATAATAGAAAGAGCTAAATGTGTCCACCTGTCTCTTAAATAAAGAGAAAAAGTCCAATACCATAATTGGGGTTTCATCATGTAACTCACTTTCCTTTTGTCAGCAAAAATATTTAAGGATTTACCTTGTAGGAAATAGGCCTCTGTGATCCATCTTCAGCACAGTCAACTTTTAATGGAAACAGTTACTGGATTTTCCCAGGGCAAACAGAATATAGGGAGGAGGGGAAAGGGTGTAAGAACGAAGAACTGTGTACATGAGCCAGCATCACAGTGGAAAGCCCGAGGTGCCTACCTCAACTAGACGGGGAGGTGCAGACAACTAGAAAAGGCCTCAGCCCATTTTTTTTTTTAAATGGCCCAATGGGAGACAATGAGAACTGAACTATCTATAGGGAAAACTGTTAACCCCAAAGTACTCAGCCAATGAGGAACTGGAGGGACTCTCACACCCTACAGCCTGTGCTCTGTAATCACTACTCCGTGTGTGCCTGTTCAATCGGTCACCCAGTCTTGCAAGACTGTATTAAAAGTCTCGTTTTTGCCAGACTTCTGTCTCCGAGTCCATTATTTGAATTTGGACAGGTGAGCATTTCTCACAACCTGAAGAACATCAAGTTTTGAATGCATTTACTTTCTAAAGTAGTAAGTTCAAATTTTAAAATATACCTTCTCACAAAGTTATATTTATACTAGAGGCCCGTTGCAGGAAGGTTCCTGCAAGAATAGGGCTTCCTTCGGCCTTCTCCGCCACCCCGCCTGCTTCCCTCCCTTCTCCACCGCCCCGCCTTCTTTCCTCCCGTCTTAGCCGCCCCACCTGCTTCCCTCCTATCTCCACAGCCCCGCCTGCTTCCCGCCCCACCTGCTTCCCTCCTATCTCTGCAGCCCCGCCTGCTTCCCCCGCTGCCCCGCTTGCTTCTCCACAGCTTCGCTCCCTTCTGCAGCGCTTGGCTTCCTTCTACGCTGTCTTCAGTCTTCCCTCTGCACCTGGATATGCAAAATAATCGTCATCTTGGTTGGGTTAATTTGCATACTCGCTCCTGATTGGCTGGTGGGCGTGGCTTGTGGGCATAGGGGAGGTACGGTCAATTTGCATGTTTCTCTTTTATTAGATAGGATTATAAGAGAATAGGCACTGTCCAAATTCAAGAGAAAAATTAAAAATCAACACACCTTAATAAATTTATTTAGACTACCTTAACCTTTTGCACTCGGATGTTGAGTGTGACTCGACACGGTTAGCATCAAGATTAAAATGACTCTTTGAATGTATCAATAATTTGAAATATAAAAAAATCCAAATAAATAAGTTTGTTTGAAAAGAAACTCCAGTTTTTTATTCTACTGCCACGCTTTGTAAAATCTGGGGTATTTAAAAAATTAAATCCCGAGTAGAATAAAGGAATCGAGAAAAAAGCAAGCGAGTGCAAAGGGTTAATGTTAACCTTACACTTATGCTACAAGCATTAAATTAGCAGATGCATGCACCATCTCTACAACCAACTCAACCAGTTCCCTCATGTACATGCTTTTTAAAAAAATCTGTTTAGCTAAAGTCAGAAGTATAAACTCAAACTTTTGTAGAGTAATCCTAAAGGGCCCTCTGGACCTGAGCTACTCCAGCTAACCATTTAAAGTTAAATAAATGTCCAGCATCCGATCATGAACATGAATTTTGAGACTGGAACAGTTGAACATTCACATTTTAGTACTTTTTCCACGGAGTAGAAATACCAAGAGAAGTAAAGGTCAAAGGCAGTTGAAAAATGACATCTTTCTTCCAATATTATCTAGAACCAAGTGTCCCACTGCTGTCTATTAGAGATTGATGCTATTAAAGAGGAAAAGAAACAGCAATAGAAATATGGCTGTTGCCCTAACCGGTTTGGCTCAGTGCATAGAGAACGTCGATCTGCGGACTCAAAGGTCCCAGGTTCGATTCCAGTCAAGGGCATGTACCTTGGTTGCGGGCACACACCAGTAGGGAGTGTGCAGGAGCCAGCTGATCGATGTTTCTCTCTCATTGATGTTTCTAACTCTCTATCCCTCTCCCTTCCTCTCTTTAAAAAATCAACACAATATATTTAAAAAAATATATGGCTGTCCCTTTCACCAGTCTTTATAAACATTCTTTAGCTCCTGGCTTTTCACTATGTATTGTAATTGAAGCAATAGTAAATTTCTATCTTATTCTAAAAATGTGTAACCATAAAAAAAGGTAAGTGAGCAACTGTGCTTAATGGCCCAGTTTGAAATGAATGAAAATGAGTGTGTGAAGATTTCTAATAATGGTGGAGTAAGCTTATGCCAACTCACTAAACTAATCTTCCACAGATAACAATTATAAACTCTAGATAAAATACTTTTAAAAATGATCTGAAGGTAAAAGAAAATAAGCAAGAGCTTATTTTGGAAACTGGAGATTTGACCAGTGAAAGAAGGAAGGTACACCAGTGGAGATTCAAATTTATACAGCTTTTCCCTCAAGACACTCTTAGTCTACAATAGCACAAGGTCACTAGAACTCAAGCAGAAAATTACAGTTTTATTAAAGTTCATGGCCACAGAGTGACAGTTAATTCAAAGGTAAAATCCAGGAAAGGAGTGAACCACAGCAGGGGGAGGCTCAAAAGCTAATATAAACTCCTTCAAAATTTTCACTGTCCTACAGCATATGCTCAGGGAAGATCTCAAGAAGCCCAGCGGAAAACAACTGGAAAGTTGAAAAACTCGCAGCAATTTCAGCTTCTGCCCACTGCAAAGGAGACTTGAGCCTGAAGTTTAACCAAGTTACAAGGACTTAGAAAACACCCCACTCTTTCTACAGACCCATCTTAAAGTATAAGATCAAGCCTGTACAAACCTATAGTACATTTAAGCAGAATAACAAAGATCTCAGAAAGAGAAGAGAGATTATTTAAATGTCACAAATTTGGTGAAAAATATCAACTTACAAATCAATAAGCTCAGCAAATTAAGCAGAATACAAAAAATAAATTAAAGAAAAATACACATCAAATTGTTAACAAAACAAAAAAAAAGTTAAAGACACACTGGTGACCAGAAGACAGTAAAAATACATTTGACCCTTGAACAATGTGGGGGTTTAGGAGAGTCAACTCCGGCCTGGTCTAAGATTGGAATAAAACTTAAGTTGGCCCTCCTCATACTTAGATTCCCAACCAGATAGAAAATATCGTCTTCTAATCTGCATATAAGTGAACCATGCAGTTCAAATACATACTGTTCAAGAATCAACTGTACATCTTTTAAATGATAGAAGAAGAAGACTGTCAAAAATATTCTTGAAAAATAAGAGTAAAATATATGCACATTCAACTAAATGAAAGTTATCACTACATCTTACACTATGCAATGTTAAAGCAAGTTCTTCAAGCTGAAGGGAAAAGACATCAGAGGAAACTTAGATGTACACAAAGAAATAAAGAGAACCTGAAAATAATAATAATGTAGGTATATACAAAAGACTATCTCTTATTCTTTTCTCTTAGATTCTTTGAAAAGTAACTATTTAAAGCAAAAAATAGCACTGGTGAAGCAAAAGATTTATATGCATCAATAGCACAAAGATGCTAGATAAAACAAATACAAAACACATAGCGAAATGGTAGTCTTACGCAACCATATAAATAACATTAAATGTAAAATTACCAAACCCTCCTCCACTCAAAGGTAGGGATTGTTAGGTAGGTTTACTATTAGAAAAGAAGGGCGGCAGGGAGGGAGGAAGATGGGAAGGGACAGGAAGGAAAGGACAGACAGAAAGAAAACAAACCCATTAAATATATGCTGTCTATAGGCAATGAGCTTTAAAACAAACACAATCAGGTAAAAAGTATGATGATGAAAAATTATACACCATAAATGTAAACATTAAATAAAAAAGAACTGGTCTAGTTACATTAATAGCAGGAAAAAAACAACTTCAATAAAGGAGAATTACCAAAGGTAAAAAGGTTCAATTCATCCAGAAGGCATAACAATCTTAAATGAAAATGCACCTAATACTAGAACTTGAAACAAAAACTGCATGAAAAAAATATATGAAGCAAAAACTGGTAAGAAATGAACAATTCTGCAATTATAGTTGTAAATTATAATACCCCCCTCTCTCTCTCAGCAACTGAAATGGATAAAAAACAATCTGTAGGCACACAGATCAGGGATCAGAAATAAGGTCATCTGCCCATCTTTGTAAATAAAGTTTTATTAGAAGATTGCCATGACCATTCAGTTACATACAAGGCTGTTTTGCACTACAAGGACAGAGTACTTGCAACAGAGACTATATAATCAAAAAACCATACAAGATTTTCTAAAGCCTCTTACCAAAAATTTCCTGATCTCTGATATAGATTATTTGAACACTATTAACCAACTTGACTTAATTGTATAATAAACCGTGTACACCATAAAATAAGATAAAATAAGTCTCAAATTTCAAGACAAAACACTCACAGAATATATTCTCTGACCACCAGGGGATTATAATAGAAATAACTTACAATAAGCTATATAGAAAAACCCAAAATATTAAATAACCCATGCTTTAAAGAAATCAAAAGGGAAATTAGCAAATACTTTGAACTGATTCATAATGAAAATACAACATATAAAATTTTGTGGGATGTAGCAAAGCAATGCTTAGAGAGAAAAGTACAGCTTGAAGTGCTTATATTTTTATAAATTTCAATATCTAAATTCCATCTTAAAAAGTTAGGAAAAAAATCAAACCAACAGAAAGTAGAATGAAGGAAATTTTATCGAGATAAGAGCACAAGTCAATAAAAATAAATCATTGAAACCAAATGCTGTGGAAAAAAATAAAACTGCTAAACCCCTAGCAAAAATGACCAAGAAAAGAATAAACTATAAACTACCAACATCAGGACTAAAAGAGATCACTACAGATCCTATAGACATTAAAGGGATCAGAAGGGAATATTATAAACTTTATGCCAAAAAATTTGATAATGCAAATGAAATAGACAAACTGCTTGAAAAACAAGACAAAATAGAAAATCTGTATAATCATAATCATCCTATATAATAAAAGGGTAATATGCAAATTGACCCAAACGGTGGACCGACCGGAACGTCCGCAGCCCCTCACCCCAGCCGGCCCCGCCCCCAAGCGGGCACCCCCACCTCGATTGGGGGCGGGGCCAGCATATCGCCTGGAGCCCCTTACCCCAGCTGGCCTGCTCCTGATGGCCCCCATCAGGCGGGCCGGCTGGAACCCTCCAGTCCACGAATTCGTGCACCAAGCCTCTAGTATATTTACTAAAGAAACAAAATCTATCAAAAGCCTTCCCACATACACACACAAAAATCCCTCTATGCTTGGATGGCTATCAAACGTTAAAAAAAATATATAATAATCTTATACAAACTGTTTCTGAAAACAGAAGAAACACTTCTTAAATAGTTTTAAACAACTAGCATAAACATGCTACCAAAAGGCATTACAAGAAATTACAATTACAGACCAATATTCCTCATGAACATAGATACTAAAATCCTTAATAAAATATTAGCAGAACAAATCCAGAAATATAAAAGGACAATAATACATCATAACCAAGTGAGGTTTTCCCAGGAATGCAAGTTTGGTTTAACTTTCAAAAATTATTAAGTGTAACTCACTAAAGTAACAGAATAAAGGGTAAAAACCACACAATCATCTCAATAAATACCAAAAAGATGATATTTGACGAAAACCAACACCTATTTATTATTTAAAAATAAAAATCTCAGTATATTAAATATAGAAAGGAACATCCTTCACCTGATATTTCTTCTTTCAATCTACAAAAAAACATACTGCTTCCCCCATAAGATTGGGAACAAGACAAGATGTCCACTCTCCCCATTCCTCTTCAACTAAATTGAAGATGCCAGACAATAGAATAAGGTAAGATAAAAAGAAACATGAAATAGAAAAGAGTAAAACTGTCTTATTCATAGATATCATTGTTTCGTGAAGAAAATCCTGAGGGCCGAAACCGGTTTGGCTCAGTAGATAGAGCGTCGGCCTGTGGACTGAAAGGTCCCAGGTTCGATTCCGGTCAAGAGCATGTACCTTGGTTGCGGGCACATCCCCAGTAGAGGGTGTGCAAGAGGCAGCTGATCGATGTTTCTAACTCTCTATCCCTCTCTCTTCTTCTCTGTAAAAAATCAATAAAATATATTTAAAAAAAAAAAATCCTGAGGAATCTACAAAGGACTAATGGAACTAAATAAATTTAAGCAAGGTAAAGAACACAAGGACAATAATTTTTAAAACAATTATTATATATGTAGACTAGCAGGAAAAATTTGAAAAATGAAACTTAAAAAATTTTATTTGTAATAGCATCAAAAAGAAAAATCTTTAGGAATAACTAACATGCAAGATCTCTACAGAGAACATTAAAATATTTCTTTATAAATATGTGAAAGCCTAATTAAGTAAGTTGATGTATATATATACACATATACACAGCAGGTCCTCAGGTTACATTGGAGATCCATTCCTACGGCGCAACGTAACGAATTTTTGCAGTAAGTCGGAATCCACCTACATAAGCATTTACGTCACTCACATGGAGAACATACGCAGCAGTAATGAAGTGAAACAGTAAAAAGAACTTAAAATAAAGATAACAATTCCTGACCTTTACTTGTGGTAAATCTATATAATAAAGAGCCAGGGTTGTAACGACCATTACGACCGAAGGCTCGACCAGACCGGAAGTCAGTGCTGGGTTGCTGTGGTGACCCAGCACTGACTGGGGCTGCTGCCGGCGCCCCAACCCAGCACTGACTGACTTGGGGACTGCAGATCAGGCCCGAAGAGAGGCCTGCAGAGAGAGAGGCAGGGTCTGATCCATAGCCTCTGTGGCAGCTGTTGATCAGAACTTGCTTCTCTTTCTCTCCCGGCCTGGACAACCCGCGCCTCCATTTCTCTCCAGGCCTCCACCGGGGCTGCTGATCAGCCCCGCCTTTCTGATCAGGCCCTGTTAATAAGCTGAGACGTTGACTGGCATAGAAACTGACCAATCAGAACCAAATCTGAGTCAACTGTGAGGAGCCAATGGCTGCCAAGAAGGCAGAGCTTTTGACGCTGACTGGCATAGAAACTGACCAATCAGAACCAAATTGGCCAGCAGAGGAGGGCAGTTGGGGGCGAGATCAGGCCGCCAAGGAAGGGCAGTTAGGGGTGATCAGGCAGGCAGAGGCAGTTAGGGGTGATCAGGCCAGCAGGGGAGGGCAGTTGGGGGAGAGATCAGACCGGCAGGGGAGGGCAGTTAGGGGCAATCAGGCCGGCAGGGGAGAGCAGTTAGGGGCGAGATCAGGCCGGCAGGGGAGGGCCATTGGGGGCAACCAGGCTGGCAGGGGAGGGCAGCTGGGTGTAAGATCAGGATGGCAGGGGAGGGCAATTGGGGGCGAGATCAGACCAGCAAGGGAAGGAAGTTAGGGGTGATCAGGCAGGCAGAGGCAGTTGGGGGTTCGATCAGGCTGGCAGGGGAAAGCAGTTGGGGGCTCGATCAGGCCAGCAGGCAGAGACAGTTAGGGGCAATCAGGCAGGCAGGCAGAGAGATTAGGGGTGATCAGGCAGGCAGGCAGAGGGGTTAGGGGCAATCAGGCAGGCAGGCAGGTGAGTGGTTAGGAGCCAGCAATCCCAGATTGTGAGAGGCGTGTCCGACTGCCGGTTTAGGCCCGATCCCACAGGGGTCCCCGAGGGGTCCCCGATTAGAGTGGGTAAAGGCTGGGCTGAGGGAACCCGCCCCCATGCACGAATTTCGTGCACCAGGCCTCTAGTAAATAACAAAAAACATAAAGCACATATACACATACGTCAAAATGACGGAACTTTTTATTTTATAAATAAATGGGAGATGGCGATGTAACCACAAAAAGACGTACATCGAGTCCGACATAACATGAGAACTGTCTGTACACACACACATACATACAGGGATGGGCAAAAGTAAGTTTACAGTTATGAATATGTGAAACACAGAGTTCATGCTTGTATTACTTATTAATTATTGTATTATATATTATGAACAACTGTATACTTACTTTTGCCCACCCATATGTTTACTGGTATAGTGCATGTGAAAATAAAAATAATCTAAACAAAAGGAGAGCCGAAACCGGTTTGGCTCAGTGGATAGAGCGTCGGTCTGAGGACTGAAGGGTCCCAGGTTCGATTCCGGTCAAGGGCATGTACATTGGTTGCGGGCACATCCCCGGTGGGGGGTGTGCAGGAGGCAGCTGGTCGATGTTTCTCTCTCATCGATGTTTCTAGCTCTCTATCCCTCTCCCTTCCTCTCTCTGAAAAATCAATAAAATATATTAAAAATAAATAAATAAATAAAAAATAAAAGGAGGTACACAACTGTACCAATAATCTATCTACACTAATAAAAGAGAAATACGCAAACTGACCATCACTTCATGATGCCCACCAGTCAATCAGGAGTGAGTATGCAAATTAACCCAACAAAGATGGTGGCGTCTCCGCCCCCCCCAGCTGCGCTGGGCCTCTGGGCAGCACGCATGCAGGCGCAGAACAGCCGGGAGGAGCGGGATGCCTGCTATGAGGGGGGTGGCGGGGGGGTGGAGGGAGCTACAGGAGTGGCACTCCGGCTGGAGCAAAGACTGAAGGCTCCAGCCACAGCGAAGACTGAAGGCTCTGGCCGCAGTGAAGACTTCAACTAGAGCGAAGACGGAAGGCAGCGACCAGAGCGAAGTCCTGGGTCCCAGGTGCCAGAGGAAAACTGGTGCCAGCAGCAAGGGGAAGGAAGGCCTATTGCACAAATCTTCGTGCAACGGGCCTCTAGTTGATGTATAATAAGCTATCCCAAAACCTAGCAGTTGAAAACAATACTTATTATCTCAATTTCTAAATGTTAGGAATCCAGGAGCAGCTTAGCTGGTGGATCTGGCCCAAAGGTCTCATGAGATTTCAGTCAAATTGTAGTTAGGTCTGCAGTCAACTAAAGACTAGAGGATCAGCTTCCAAGCTTACTCAAGGCTATTGGCAGAAGGCCTCAGTTCTTTGTCATATAGCTATTAGTAGACTATACTCCATGGGTCTCTTGCTATTCTGCACATCTTGCTTAGTAAGGCTCTGACTGCCTTTTGTTCCAGACTACCTTGTACAAAGATGTCCATGAAGTAAACAACCTTGGACCATAAAGTCTCCTCCAGAGCAAAGAGCAGGTATGTTCACTGCCCACTGGAGAGGATGTGTATTATTTACTAACTAGAGGCCCGTTGCATGAAGAGATTCGTGCAATAGGCCTTCCTTCCCTGGGCTTCCAGCCCCGGTTTTCCTCCGGCACCTGGGACCCAGGCCTTCGCTCCAGCCAGAGTCTGCCTTCTTCATCTTTGCTGCAGACTCTGGCCAGAGTCTGCCATCTTCCTCTTTGCTGCAGACTCCGGCCCGAGTCTGCCATCTTCCTCTTCGCTGCAGACTCCGGCCAGAGTCTGCCACCTTCGCTGCAGACTCCGGCCAGAGTCTGCCATCTTTGTCTTTGCTGCAGACTCCGGAGTCTGCAGTCTTATCTTCGCTGTGGCACTCCGCTCCTGTAGATCTCTTCGGCCCCCGCCCTCCCTCTCATAGCAGGCCTTCTAATTTGCATACTCGCTCTGATTGGCTGTGGGCGTAGCAGAGGTACGGTCAATTTACATGTTTGTCTATTATTAGGTAAGATTATTGTATTATGTATTATGGGACCCTAGTGTACTGTTGGTGGAAATGCAGACTGGTGCAGCCATTATGGAAAACAGTATGGAATTTCCTCCAAAAATTAAAAATGGAACTGCCTTTTGGGCCAGTGACCCCACTTCTAGGTATATATCCCACGAATCCCAAAACTCCAATCAGAAAGAATATATGGACTCTAATGTTCATAGCAGCATTATTTACAATAGCCAAGATTTAGAAATAGCCCAAGTGCCCATCAGTAGATGAGTGGATAAAAAAGCTGTGCTACCTATACACAATGAAATACTGAAAAAGAAGGAACTCTTACCCTTTGCAACAGCATGAATGGACCTGGAGATTATGGTGCTAAGCAAAATAAGCCAGTCAGAGAAAAACATGATGTCACTTATATGTGGAATCTAAAGAACAAAATAAACTGATGAACAAAACAGGACCAGAGGCATGGATAAATGGTACAGCCTGTCAGATCTCAGAGGGGAGAAGGGTGGGGAGGATGGGGAGAGATCAATCAAAGAACATATATGCATATATTCATAAACCCATGGACACAGACAATAATGTGGTGAAGGCTGCAGGGTGGGGGGAGGGAGCTGGGTAGAAGGGTCAAAGGGAGTGAAAATGGCGGACATCTGTAATAGTCAACAATAATATATCCAGGTTCACCATGTTTAGGGTTCCTCTCCCCTAACACAACCCAATGCATGTGCAGGTGTCAACTGGCCTTCTTCACATCACCCAGTGTGAATCAGACACCTCAAGGAACTAATGCAAAAATGCTGATACCCTTGCTACTACTACACCTGTGAAAATAAACTGTCTCTGAATCTGACCAAGGAGTCTAGTGCAAGTAGAGTAAAATCGCAGACCCTTCACAGTCTTGACAATGGCCTCTCTACAACACAATAGCTGGTTTCTCCTACAGTGAGTGATGAGAAAGAGACCAATACACAAACCCCTGTCAGAAGTGATATATCATCACTTTCAGCATATTCTCTTGGTATATATAATCCAAATATTCAAGATGACCATAAAAGGGTGCAAAGGCCAGGAGAGGAGGCAGGGATCAATGGAAGCCATGTTAAAGGCTGACTACAAATACTATTAGAAGTTAGTTTTCCCTAAATGTATCTATAGAACAACACAATCCCAATCAAAATCCCAAAAGATTTTTTTAGAATAGAAATTCACAAAACGATTTTAAGGTTTATATGGAAACACTAAGGAATTAGACTGGTTCACACAATTTTAGAAGATTCACACTATTTGATTCCAAGACTTATGGTAATAGAGACAGTATGACATTGGCATAGAATAAACAAATAGGTCAAAGAAACAATGCACCCAGAAACAAATCTGTGCATATAAGTTCAAATTCTGGAAAATAACATGAAGTCATTTCAGTACAGGAAGGTTTTCTCAAACCATAGTATTAGAATTGGATAAATGTCATTTTAAAAATGAACCCTAACCCCTACTTCACACCACGCACAATAATTAATTAAGATGGATCACAACCCTATATGTAAAAGTTAAGACTATGAAGCTTCTAAAAGAAAGCACCGGAAATTTATTTCCATGATTTTGGGGTAGGCAAAGGATCCTTAGAACTCAAAAAGTATATTCTGTTAAATAAGTAACCGGACTTCATCAAAATTAAAAGCTTCAGCTCATCAACATATAATGTTAAGAAAAAACAAACTACAAACTGGGAGAAAATACTATCAATACTTGATCTGTCAATGAATGTGTACTGAGATATAGTCAACCCTCCGAACCCACGGGTTCCTCTTTCCCAGACTGAACCAAAACCATGGATTGAAAATATTGGGGAAGGGAGATGAAGGGCACAGGGGGGAGAAATGTTACACTATTGCTGACATGTACTATATAGTTAGGTCTACAATGGTTGCATCTGTACTGTGCATACACTTTTTTCTTTTCAACATTCCCTAAACAATGCAATATATAACTATTTACATAGCACTTACATTGTAGTCAGGTATTATAAGCAATCTAGAGATGATTTAGAGTACACAGAAAGATGTACGTAGGTTATATGCAAGTACTGCACCATTTTATACAAGGGGCTTGAACATTTGCATGTTTTGGTATCCATGGGGGTCCTGGAACCAAACCCCCATGGATAACGAGGACAACTATATATTAAGAATTCTTACACATCCTATATAATAAAAGCCTAATATGCAAATCAACCAAACGGCAGAACGACCAGCGGAACAACTGGCGGAACGACCGGTCACTATGATGCACACTAACCACCAGGGGACAGATGCTCAACGCAGGAGCTGACCCCAGACCACAGGCCCTAGGCCAGCCAAGGCGGGTGCCAGCAGGGTCCCGCCGCCCCCCGATTGCCCCGCCGGTAACCCCACAGATGTGCCCTGATCGCTGGCCAGGTCTAGGGACCCTACCTGTGCACAAATTTCTAGTCAATAACAACCTAAAAAATCAATATTTTTAAATGTGCAGAAAATTTACATAGGCAATCTACACACAAAAAATACTAATTATCAAAAACAATGCAAAAAGGTATTAAACATCATTAGCCATGGAAATAAAAAAACAACAACAAACATATCATTTCACACCCATTAAATGGATAAAATTAAAAAGACTGATTAGCCAAATGTTGGCAAGGATGTAGAGCAACTAGGGCTCTCATATATTCATGGTAGGAGTATAAAACGGAAAGCCACTTTGAAAACCTAAAGTGGCAATTTTATATACAGTTTCAACACATCTGCCTATGAACCAACAATTCCAATCCTAGGTATTTACTCAAGAGAAATGAAAACACATGTTTGCAAAAAGATTCATATAGACCTTATTCTTTACAGTAAAAAACTGGAAACAACCCATCAACAGAAGAAAATATAAACTTTAGTATATTCATCTAATGAAATACTACTCAGCAATAAAATAAAAATAAAAGCCCTGATATATCCAACGTCATGGACGAACCTGGAAATATTTGTTAAGCAAAAAACACTAGATGCCAAAAAGCACATGCTATATTAACACACATAAGAGCCAAACTAATCTCCGTTGTTAGAAATCATAGTGCTGGGATAGACGGCAGAGAACTAAATGGAAAAGGCAACCAGAAAACTTTTGGGGGTGATGAAAACGCTATAATTATCTTTTGGGCAACAGTAACATGGGTATAACTGTCATATCTCATCAAAGTGAAAACCTACAGTCTACATTTTATCTTATTTACTTTACATCTCAATATCAGTAAAATAAAAATAAATTTTAAAAATGAATTTGTAAGCTCTTTATATTACTTCTCCTTAGTCTTGGGTTGTCCAAAATATACTTAGTGTACATAAACATTCATTTATATGCATTCAGTAAATATTTATCACCCACTATGTGCCAAACACTATGCTGAGGTTCCAAAATAACTGTAAGTCCATGCCCTCAAGAATCTAACAAGGAAACACAGTTAAATAAATAACAACACACAACGAGAGGTTTCCATTACAGAGATACGCACAGTCTTGTGAGGAAAAAAGAGTACCCATCATACATTGCCTGACAGAAGAATTAGGTTTCAGAAAGCCTGAAGGATGAAAAGAAAGACACTGGAGAGAACCAAGATGGTGGCATACGTAAACGCCTTTGCTGCCTCCCACAACCACATCAAAATTACAACTAAAATACGAATCAACTACCATCCAGAACCACAGGAAATCTTGCTGAGTGGAAGTACTACATCTACAGAGGTAAAGAAGAAAGTGCATTGAGACTGGTAGGAGGTGCGGAGGCACCAACAGGCTGGTCGGGAATCTGAGTGTGCCGCTTTTTTAATAGGAAGGGAGATTGCCTCTGTGGAGGCCACCTGGAGGAGCGAGGGATCCCAGCCCCACACCAGATCCCCAGCCCAGGGTCCCAGAGCTGGGGAAAGAAGTCTCTATGGGCCATAAGAACTACGGACTATAAAAATCAGTGCAGACTGGGGCTGAGTGATACACAGGCTGCTGGAGACCCAGCTGCTCCTCTTAAAAGGCCAGCACCATGAACTGAATTTACAAGCTCCCACTTCCTCTGAGCTCCAGTGCCAGGAGAGGCTCCGGGGGACCCAGACACATACAGGGAGAAACTGGACTGTCTGGCATCAGGGCAGGAACTCGGGGGTGGTTTTCTTCCACATGAAGGTGCTCACAGCGGTCATTGTTCCCGTGCTGGGACCTCCCTGGTGCAGGGCTGACTGGTAGCCATTTCTGTTTGCTTCACCCTAGTGATTCCTGAGACCCTGCCCTACCCAATTTACAACCCCACCCAAGCTGTATGCAGCGTCTTTTGCATGTGAATGGTCTGTCCTTTCTCAGGCTAAAACTCTGTTAAACAAGCTGCAGCTGGGTCAGAGAGCCCCAAACCTATCAATCAAAGGCCCAAAATCCAGCACCAGCACCAACCTGCCTTGCTTTACAGCTGGGCCTCATCTGGGCACTTCGAAATCTGATTAAAGAGGAGGAATCTGCAGATCTCTCTGTAGCTCCTGCTGGGTGGTCTCAGGCAGTGGCTGACTTTGCACCTCCCTGGAGACCCAAAAGCCAGTGTACCCAGTGGTCAGTGTGAGACTATACCGGATTACAACTCTCCACATCCATAACAGACACACTCAAAGGGCAGACTGAGTGAACACCAAAGCCCCACTGAAGCAAGTCCAGCCCCATAAGGGTGTCTCCCGCACAGCAGCTCTCCCATTGTAGTCCCAGATGGTCCCCATAGCCAATTGGCCTGGAGGTCAATTCCCCCACAGTGACACCAATAGCAATCAAAGTTTAACTACAACAAGACTGTCCACACAGCCCACTAAGGGGTGCACCAAGAGTGTCCACCTCAGGTGATCAGGGAGGCTGAGCCACTGGGCCCTGTGGGACACCTACTACACAAGGCTACTCCATCAACTCAAGAAGACTTAGCAGCTACCCAATACATAGAAACAAACACAGGGAAGCAGCCAAAATGCAGAGACAAAGAAACATGCCACAAATGAAAGAAATGGAAGAAAGCAAACTACTGGATATAGAGTTCAAAACCAGTTATAAGGTTACTCAAGAATCTTCTAGAAACCTCCAAAGAATTTAGTGAGACTTTCTCAGATCTTAGTGAGAATGCCAAAAAAAAAATGGAAAAGGACCAGTCAGAAATTAAGCATACGCTGACTGAAATAAAGAATATACAGGGATTCAACAGTAGATTAGAGGATCCTGAGAATCAAATCAATGATTTGAAATATGAGGAAGCAAAAAACATCCAACCAGAAGAGCAAAAAGAAAAAGGAATCCAAAAATATGAAGACAGTGTAAGGAGCCTCTGGGACAACTTCAAGTGTACCAACATCCGAATTATGGGGGTGCCAGAAAAAGAGAGAGAGCAAGATACTGAAAACCTATTTGAAGAAATAATGACAGAAAACTTCCCCCACCTGGTGAAAGAAAGAGACAAGTCCAGGAAGTACAGAGAACCCCAAACAAGAGGAATCCAAAAAGGACCACACAAAGACACATCATAATTAAAATGCCAAGAGCAAAAGACAAAGAGAGAATCTTACAAGCAGCAAGAGAAAAACAATTAGTTACCTATAAGGGAGTGCCCATAAGACTGTGAGCTGATTTCTCAACAGAAACTATGCAGGCCAGACAGGAGTGGCAAGAAATATTCAAAGTGATGAACAGCAAGAATCTACAACCAAGATTATTCTACTCAGCAAAGTTATAATTGAGAATTGAAGGTCCGATAAAGAGCTTCACAGATAAGAAAAAGCTAAAGGAGTTCGTCACCACCAAACCAGTATTATAGGAAATGCTGAAGGGTATTCTTTAAGAAGAGGAAGAAGAAAAAGGTAAAGATAAAAAATGTGAACAACAAAGTGACAACAAATACATATTTATCAACAATTGAATCTAAAAATCAAATGAATAAAAAAATCTGATGAACAGAATAAACTGGTGAATGGAATAGAATCAGGGGCATAGAAATGGAACAGACTGACAATTCTCAGAGAGAAAGTAGTGTGGGGGGGGCGGAGAGATTAGACAAAGATCTTATATGCATGCATGCATTACCTATGGACACAGACAATAGGGTGGGGAGGGGCTGGGGTGGGGTAGGAACTGGTGGAGGGGAGCTATGGGAGGCAAAAAGAGGAACATCTGTAATAATCTCAACAATAAAGATTAATTTTTAAAAAGTAGGAGAAGAAAAGCAAGACACCGGACATGTGAACAAGCAGGAATCCTATATAATAAAAGGCTAATATGCAAATTGTCCCCTCGACCAGGAGTTTGACCAGGGCCGGGGCCGTCCAGCCAACCACCCACGGCCCCCCACCCCAGCCGGCCCGGCCTGATCACCCCGATCAGGGCAGGCCGGCCAGACCCCACCTGTGCACAAATTGGTGCACCAGGCCACTAGTAGACCATTTAAACAGAGAAATAACACGTGCAAAGACAAAGGGTCTAACACAGGCGTCCTCAAACTACTGCCCGTGGGCCACATGCGGGTGTTTTTGCCGTTTTGTTTTTTTACTTCAAAATAAGGTTATGTGCAGTGTGCATAGGAATTTGTTCATAGTTTTTTTTAAACTATAGTCCGGCCCTCCAATGGTCTGAGGGACAGTGAACTGGCCCCCTATTTAAAAAGTTTGAGGACCCCTGGTCTAACACAACAGGGAGCTAGGAGCAGTTCAGTGTTTTTGAATTTTAGAGAATGCTTGAGGAAATAAAAAGAAATGCTGGCATGATAGGTAGGTACCATGCTAATGCCAAGGTATTTATTTGGATTATAGAGGCAGGAAAGAACCACTGAATAGTTGTGCAAGTCAGGAAATGACACATTCAAATTTGCAATTAGAAATATCACTCTGTTAACAATTATGAGAACCTAGAAGGGAGTGCAATTGGAAGCAGAGACCTGTCAGAAGGCAAATGCAGGACAAGCAGATCATGCTTACTATTAGTAAACCAACCAATGGCACATAGACAGAAGAGAAAATTTAAGAATCCCCAAAATAGACAGGAAAATGGGGGAAAAATTAAGGTCAGACAGTTCACAGGAAAAATAAAAATGGCTCTTAAACATATGAAAAGACGCTCAGTTTCACTCATAAGAGAAATGTAAATTAAAACTACGCTGAGATAACATTTTTCACCTATTATATTGACAATAATCTAAAAAGTATGATTATACACTGTGTTGGCAAGGCTATAGGGGAAACAAATATCTCTATAATAAAGAGCCAGGGTGTAACACGGTTATGACCAAAGCTCGACCAGACCAGAAGTCAGTGTTGGGTTGCCATGGCAAGCCAGCGCTGACTGCTTCCGCTGCAGGCATGGTGCCCCAGCACTGACTGCTGAGGAGGCTGCGAATCAGGGCCAGAGAGAGAAGCAGGGACTGACCCATTGCCTCTGTGGCAGCTTTTGACCAGCACTTGCCTCTCTCTTTCTCTCCCAGTCTGGCCAGCAGCCACGCCTCCATTTCTCTCCAGGACTCCACCGAGGCTTCTGATCAGCCCTGCCTTTCTGATCAGGCCCTGTTGATAGGCCCAGAGACTCTGACTGGCATAGAAACTGACCAATCAGAACCAAATCTGGGTCAAGTGTGAGGAACCAATGGCTGCCTAGGAGGCAGAGCTTTTGACGCTAACTGGCATAGAAACTGACCAATCAGAACCAAATCTGGGGGCTTCGAGGTGTTTCTGTCCAGGGAGAGCAGTCGATCCCGAGGCCGGCTCCAGCAATGGCCTTCGCAAATCTATAGAAAGTGCTCATTAGTGACAGCCTGGACCCTTGCTGCCGGAAGGTCCTGCAAGATGGAGGGCTGCAGGTGGTGGAGAAGCAGAACCTGAGCAAAAAGGAGCAGATAGCCGAGCTGCAGGACTGCGAAGGCCTTATCTTCCGCTCGGCCACCAAGGTGACGGCAGATGTCATCAATGCAGCAGAGAAGCTCCAGGTGGTGGGCAGGGCCGGCACCGGCGTGGACAACGTGGATCTGGAGGCCGCCACGAGGAAGGGCATCCTGGTCATGAACACTCCCAATGGGAACAGTCTTGGTGCTGCAGAGCTCACCTGTGGAATGATCATGTATCTGGCCAGGCAGATTCCCCAGGCAACAGCTTTGATGAAGGATGGCAAATGGGACCGAAAGAAGTTCATGGGAACCGAGTTGAATGGAAAGACCCTGGGAATACTTGGCCTGGGGAGGATCGGGAGAGAGGTGGCTGTCCGGATGCAGTCCTTCGGGATGAAGACTGTAGGTTATGACCCCATCATCTCACCAGAGGTCTCGGCCTCCTTCAGCATTCAGCAGCTGCCCCTGGAGGATATCTGGCCCCTCTGTGACTTCATCACTGTGCATACCCCTCTCCTGCCTTCCACAACAAGCTTGCTGAACAACAGCACCTTCGTCCTGTGCAAGAAGAGCATGCGCATGGTGAACTCCACCCGCGGAGGGATCGTGGACGAGGGCGCTCTGCTCCAGGCCCTGCAGTTAGGGCAGTGCACGGGCGCAGCACTGGACGTGTTCACAGAGGAGTCGCCTCAGGACCGTCCCTTGGTGGACCACGAGAATGTCATCAGCTGCCCCCACCTGGGCGCCAGCACCAAGGAGGCCCAGATCCGCTGCGGGGAGGAAATCGGGGAGGAGATCGCTGTCCAGTTCATGGACATGGTGAAGGGGAGACCCCTTGTGGGGGTCGTGAATGCCCAGGCCCTTACCAAGGCCTTCTCTCCGCACACCAAACCTTGGATCGGTCTGGCAGCTCTGGGGACTCTGATGAGAGCCTGGGCAGGGTCCCCCAAAGGGACCATCCAGGTGGTAACGCAGGGCTTATCCCTGAAGAATGCTGGGAACTGCCTGAGCCCCACAGTCACTGTCAGCCTCCTCAAAGATGCTTCTAATCATGTAGATGTGAACTTGGTGAACGCCAAGCTGCTGGTGAAGGAGACCGGCCTCAATGTAACCACCTCCCATAAACCTACTGTGCCAGGAGAGCAAGGATGCAGTGAAGGTCTCCTGAGCGTGGCCCTGGCAGATGCCCCCTACCAGGCTGTGGGCTTTGTCCAGGGAACCACACCTGTGCTGCAGGCACTCAACGGAGCTGCCTTCAGACCAGAAGTGCCTCTCTACAGGGATCTGCCCCTGCTCCAACCCTGCCATGCTGCCTACCATGACTGGGCTCCTGGCAGAGGCAGGCGTGCAGCTGCTGTCCTTCCAGACCTCGGTGGTGTCCGATGGGGAGAACTGGCACATCATGGGCATCTCCTCCCTGCTGCCCAGCCTGGACGCCTGGAAGCAGCGTGTGACCGAGGCCTTTCAGTTTCATCTCTGACCGTGGGGCTCACCAGGACCAGCCTTGGGGCTTTGTGATCAACAGTGACAGGTCACATTCCCAGGGCTGACACCACTTATGTGGTCTGACCCCTGTGATAACCACTTAATAAACAGCCCACCCTCCCCCCAAAAAAACAACCAAATCTGGGTCAACTGTGAGGAGCCAATGGCTGCCTAGGAGGCAGAGCTTTTGACGCTGACTGACATAGAAACCGACCAATCAGAAACAAACTGGCTGGCAGAGGAGGGCAGTTGGGGGCGAGATCAGGCCTGCAGGGGAGGGCAGTTGGGGGCAAGATCAGGCTGGCAGGAGAGGGCCGTTGGGGGTGAGATCAGGCTGGCAGGGGAGGGCAATTGGGGGTGAGATCAGGCCAGCAGGAGAGGGTAGTTGGGGGGCGAGATCAGGCAGGCAGAAGCAGTTGGGGGCCATCAGGCAGGCATGCAGGTGAGCAGTTAGGAGCCAGCGGTCCCGAGATTGTGAGGGATGTCCCCCAAGGGGTCCCAGATTGGAGAGGGTGCAGGCTGGGCTGAGGGACACCCCCCCCACCCCATGTACGAATTTCGTGCACCGGGCCACTAGTTCTCCTGTATTACAATTGCAACCTCTATGAAGGGCAATTTAACAATATCTTACAGTATCTACCAAAATTATATCTGTTATTCTTTGACTCACCAATTCCACTCTCAGAAATTTATCCTATAGTCACACCTGTGTATGTACAAAATGATATATATACAAGGTTGCTAATAAAGCATTTTTATAAAGGTAAAAACTAGAAACAACCTATCAGTCAATGAACTAGTTAAATTATGGTACATAAATAAAAATGAACACTGAAGCTGTTGAGATAGCACGCCCACACTACCACTTTATACATCAATATGGAAAGATCTCAAATACATTGTTAAGTGAAAAAAGTAAAGGACAAAATGGTTCAAGTTTCCAGAATTAGTGTAAAACTTGTGTGTGCAGGGGTGGAGGGGAAGCAAGGTAGACTGAACACATTTGTGTATGGTTGTATTTTTTAAATCCCCAGAAGAATATATAAGAAATCAATAACATGAGTAAACTACTGCCCTACTACGGTCCCTCCCAACTGCCCTCCCTGCTGGAAACTAGGCAGATATAGACTTTTTATTGTATTTCTTTTCTTCTCTTTTTGCTTTTTTTGTTTTTGAAGTATTGTGCATAGAGTGTAAAAAAAAAACTTTGGAAATGCTGTAATATTCAAAAGAATTTGGTAAGTTACATGATGTGAGAAGTACAGGAGATGAAGAGGTCCAGATGACTTACAGGTTTCTGACTTGGTAACAAATCTAGTCATCCTCTACAACTAAAATGAAAAGAACATAAAAAATGTATCTGTGTTATTAACCAAAGCATGATGTTAAACAGTAGAGGAAGACAGCTCAGTTTTTAAGACATGTTGTACTTGAGGTATTGTGTACAACAGTATACTAGAAAAAGAAAATTTGGAGAGAGGTGAGAGATAGAGTTGTTAGTAGAAGCCTTGAAGAGGAAAACACTTATCTGAGCCTCATTTATCTAGGAATCATTTATTCTATAAACCCAATTAACCCAGAGAATAAACTAAAAGGCAACTAACTCAAAGTGACAGCATAAGGCCACATATTCATATCCTTTTCTCACAGACATCAGGCTCTCACTGAAAGCTTATTTAATACATTTAGGTAATTTCCCAAATTCACAACAAATTAGAAACATCAAAAAAGGGTGTGGGTATAAGCTATGAGAGGCAATCATGTGACAGCAGCATGAAGCAGTAAAAAACATGATGATGATGATATTACCAATACCTCAAACAGCATACTTCACAGAAGCTAAAGTCTCATATTTTATTTTCTAATATTTGGCCAAAATGATCCCTCATTCAGTAAGTTTTTCATGATTCTTGCACTCTTAACCTAACACCATCATTCAGTATCCTTTTATCAAACTTTTCATTTCAAGTATTTGTTTACACCTTCCTGAAAGCACTATATTCTACCTTGTTTTATAATTATAACTGGTATTTTATAATACACTAGAGGCCCAGTGCACGAAATTCATGCACGGGGGTGTGTGTCCCTCAGCCCAGCCTGCACCCTCTCCAATCTGGGACCCCTCGAAGGATGTCCGACTGCCCGTTTAGGATCGGGCCTAAACAGGCAGTCGGACATCCCTCTCAAAATCCAGGACTGCTGGCTCCCAACTGCTCGCCTGCCTGCCTTCCTGGTTGCCCCTAACCGCTTCTGCCTGCCAGCCTCATCACCCCCTAACCACTCCCCTGCCAGCCTGATTGATGCCTAACTGCTCCCCTGCCAGCCTGATTGCCCCTAACTGCCCTCCCCTGAAGGCCTGGTCACCCTTAACTGCCCTCCCCTGCAGGCCTGGTCACCCCTAACTGCCCTCCCCTGCAGGCCTGGTCCCCCTCAACTGCCCTCCCCTGCAGGCTTGGGTCTCCCCCAACTGCCCTTCCCTGCCGGCCTGGTCATCCCTAACTGCCCTCCCCTGCAGGCTTGATCGCCCCCAACTGCCCTCCCTTGCAGGCCTGGTCCCTCCCAACTGCCCTCCTTGCTGGCCTGATCGCACACAGCTGCCCTCCCTTGCAGGCCTGGTCCCTCCCAATTGCCGTCCCCTGATGGCCATCTTGTGGCAGCCATCTTGTGTCCAAATGGGGGCAACCATCTTTGACCACATGGGGGCAGCCATCTTGTGTGTTGGAGTGATGGTCAATTTGCATATTACTCTTTTATTAGATAGATTAGTGTCTTTCCTCCTATGTGAATTACATCTCCTAATTGAAGGAATATCATCTCTGAATCTCTGAGCTCAATTTTCTTGCATAGTATAGCATGCAAATATCCATCCATTAAATAAACCACCCTTGCCTCTCTAATGAGATATGAGTGAACTGCCATAAAGAGTCTCCCTGCCCCAAATTATAGTCGTTTTTTATTACAAACTTGCACATTTGGCATCACGGTAAGTATTTGGCTTGGCTTATCTAATGAGATAAGGGGTGATAGGAAGTGACAGTTAATGGGTTTGGAGTTTCTTTTATGAAAGACAAAAATGTTCTACAATCAGTTTGAGGTGATAGTTGTACAAACCTGTGAGTGTACTAGAAAACAATGAACTATACATTTTCAATAAGTGAATTATAGTATGTGATTTATATCTCAATAAACCTGCTTGTAAAAATGGGATATCTGCTATTATCCCTACTTTACAGATTAAGAAACTGAGGCTTGGCAAAATTAGGTAATTTACCCATGGTGACACAGCTAGCTCATGATGGGGACAGGATAAAAACCCACACAGACTCAATTCTTAAAATAATCTATATGCTTAATGTTCTTCTGCCTTCCTTAGAATGAGACTTCACTCATCAAGCCTAAATATGCTCCTACTTCTTTATTCAAGGCTTAAATGCTAGTGACCTTCTAAATTCCAAGTAGGACTACAAAGCCTTGACTTAATTACGTTATACCATAAAGGCAGGAAAGAAGTCAAAAGCTGAAAAGAAAGGTACCAAAGAGACAGAAGAGGAGCGAAAAAGTACTCAAGAGCTAAATTTCAAAACTTGCCATTTTAAGCATAAGATTACATAAAGATTAATATTGTGTGACTGCTATCATAAAGTTGGTGGACAGACCTAATTAAGCTTAGTTAGACCAGGATTTCTCAACCTTTGCACTATTAACATTTTGGGCCACATAATTTTTTGTTGTGGAGTGCTTTCCTAAACAATCCAGGACTGCTGGCTCCCAACTGGGAGCAATATCCCTGGCCTCAACCCATTAGAAGCCAGTAGCATCAATCCTTTCCCCACCCCTTACTTCTCACTCCCCACCCACCCCCATTCTGACAACCAGAATGTCTCTAGCCATTGCTAAATGGAAACAGATAAGAACCTCTTTTTCTTTTTAAACCTCCCCCAAGGATATGTTTATTGATTTTTAAAGAGAGGGAGAGAGGGGGAGGGAGAAACATCGATTGATCGATTGGTTGCTTCCCCTAGGCTCCCCGACCTCACAAACCTGACCTCCCCAACAGGAGATTAAACCCACAACCTTTTGGTATATGGAACAATGCTCCAACCAACTGACCCACTGGGCAAGGGCCAAGAATCTTTTTTTAAAACAGCTTTAAATAAATGTATATATTTGAAGTATACAACTTGATATTTTGATATACGTATACATTGTAAAAAGATCACCACAATCAAGCTAATTAATAGCATCTCTACAGTTACTACAGGGACAGTGACAAATAAGAGCCTTTAAACCAATCACCTCCCCAGACTACTAAGAAAAAAAACTCATTTCATTTAAAAATGGAAACTAAGGAGAAAATAAACAAATGGGACTAGATCAAAATAAAAAGCTTCTGCACAGCAAAAGAAACCATCAACAAAACAACAAGAAAGCCCACTGCATGGGAGAACATATTTGCCAATGTTACATCCGATAAGGGACTAATCTCCAAAATTTATAGGAAACTCATACATCTTAACAAAAAGAAGATAATCCAATCAAAAATGGGCAAAGGACTTAAATAGAAACCTTTCGAAAGTTGACATACAGAAGGCCAAGAGACATATAAAAACATGCTCTAAGCCGCTCATCATTCGAGACATGCAATCAAAACGACAATGAGGTACCATCTCATACCTGTCAGAAAGGCTATCATCAACAAATCAACAAATCAACAAAGGACAAGTGCTGGCGAGGATGTGGGAAAAAAGAAACCCTCGTGCACTGCTGGTGGGAATGCAGACTGGTGCAGCCACTGTGGAGAACAGTATGGAGTTTCCTCAAAAAATTAAAAATGGAACTCCCATTTGACCCAGTAATCCCACTTCTAGGAATATATCCCAAGAAACCAGAAACACCAATCAAAAAGGACATATGCACCCCTATGTTCATAGCAGCACAATTCACCATAGCTAAGATTTGGAAACAGCCTAAGTGCCCATCAGCAGATGAGTGGATTAAAAGCTGTGGTACATCTACACAGTGGAATATTACGCTGCTATAAAAAAGAAAGAATTCTTACCATTTGCAACAGCATGGATGGACCTGGAGAGCATTATGCTAAGCGAAATAAGCCAGTCAGAGAAAGATAAATATCACATGATCTCACTCATTTATGGAAAATAATGAACAACATAAACTGATGAATAAAAATATATACAGAGACAAAGAAGCATCAAACAGACTGTCAAACTTCAGTGGGAGGGGGTGGGGAGGGAGTAAGAGATCAACCAAAGGACTTGTATTCATGCATATAAGCATAACCAATGTAACCAATGGACACAGACACTAGGGAGGTGAGGGTATGTGCCAGGGGGTGAGGGTAGCCAGGGGGAGATCAATGGGGGGAAAAGGAGACATGTAATACTATATGCAATACTTTAAACAATAAAATAAAATTTAAAAAATAAAAAAGTGAAGCTGGGTGTAGGGGCAGTATGTAGGAATTAAATAGAGACAAAGCCCACATAGTGATGCTAACATTCCCAGATTTCTGTACAATTCAGTATGTACAGCCTCTGAACTCCAGCAGAGTATCAACTGCTAAAGATCAGAAAATAGATGTAAAGACTGCTAGAAATAAGAACTGCTCCCCCTTTGACTAGTATGAAGAAAAATAAGTTTCCCTGATAAGGAAGACTAAGTGTCCCTCATCTCTGAAGTAACTGGAATACCAAGGTCAAGATTGTCACCCTGCCAGGGAAGAGGAACAAACCAAATAACAGTATACATAAAAATGAAATGACAATTGGGGGTGGGAGAGGAGAGTGGTAAGACAGGACAAGCAGGAGACAGAGCTGATTCTATACAAAATTTGCTCTATCAAATCTCCCTTCCTGCCTTTATATATCTTCTGTTAACACCAAGTTAGGGGCTTTCAATAACCTCATGTTGACCTTTGGTTGTTTTAAGACTAGCACTGTAGCCTCTTCATTCAGAGCATTGCTCCTCCTCAAGGTGCCGTGGGCTCCAAAATCTTATTCCTCTCTAAAAGTTCCACATTATTCCGATCATTTTAGATAAGAGGAGTGGGTGTGGGAATACAAGTAAATTAAGCTACTTAATCTAAAGTCTGTGCTGCAAGGACCCTCTACCCAATAAGCATAATTTAAAAAATATGTTTAACCTCACTCATAATCAAAGAAACGCAAACCCAAAACAAGATGTAAATTTCACATGTCAAACTGGCAAATAATTAATAAAAGTCCAATACCAGCGTGCATGTAAACAAGCACACTCATGTACTGCTGGTTAGTGTAAATTGTTACAACCTAAATATCACTCAAAATAAGTCAGTACAAACAAATTATGATACATCCTTATAATAAATTATTCTACTCTTTTTTTTAAATTATGTCAATATGAAAAGAGCTCTGTGATGTAACTAGGGAAAAACAGTAAACTGCCGTTAAAAAAGGAAGCAGCAGTACGATATAATACAATTTGTATAAAATTTTTTGAAAAGTAATCTTTCTAGAAACAGATAATAGTTACCTTTTTATTTTTTAAATTGACTTTTTTAGGGAGAGGGACAGGGAAACATCAATCAGCTGCCTCCTATTAGGGAGCCTGCAACCCCGGCATGTGCCCTGACTGGGAATCTGACCGGTGACCTCTTGGTGCACGAGACAACGCTCAACCAACTGAGCCACACCAGCCAGGGCGAGTGAGTGCCCTGAAAAGGTAAAAAGTAACTTTTATTTTTACTTTTCTGTATCATTAGAATTTATCATATACATGTATAACTTTTAACTTAAAATATATAATTATTTAATGTTCTCTATTCCCCCAACCTTAACCATTGCTCTCACCATCTCTCCAACCCCTACCCCTGTATCTGAGGGCTAGCTAAAATTCCTTGACAGAATTTCAGGTACCTAGAGATATATTTTTAAATATATATCTGAGGCTTTTCTTTAAAATTTGAACACTCACTTCTCTTAAACCTCCTCTGACATGATAGAAGAGAAAAAGAATCCCTACACTAACCACAAACTCGGTTTCTTTCAAGCCCTAACCATTCCCCCACAAAGAGATATAATGGTGGTAATTACAATATCCCCTCTTCTATCAGTTATATATCTAATCTTGGCCAATTTCACTCTCCCACATTAAAAAAATAATAATAAAAAAGAAATAAAAAGCAACCCTTATAGGATTACTTAACAGCAGGTTTTTCTCATCACCTTGGTGTCAGGTGGTCAACCACTACTCTAAACTTCTTTAAGGCAGAGTCCTATTTACTGCATCAGCCCTGGTACTGTACATATATGGAAACTTAATATTTGTTCATTGTAACTGAATCTGTCCAGAACATTCCCTGTCAAAGGGAAAGGCAGGTGAGTGGAGTACTTCGAGGTCATGGGACTTTAAAAGATGCCTCAAAAACATGTTCCTGCTTCAATCTTTCCCCTTGGCTGAACCTAGTATTTTAATTACTCCTTAGATTAATGTCTAATTACTAGAGCACAATAACTGTTATGGATATTTTTAAATATCTCAGATTAATGGCTTTAAGATTTACTTTAAACAACTAAGTCTTACACATTTGAGTTTCCTCTTCATGATTTTCTCACTGTACATGATCACCCCTGCCAACTAAAACAATTACAGTCTCAAAGCAGCATACTTACCCTTAATTTTGAACTATTTAGTGAGAAAGTGTTTTAAAACCTTTTGCAAGTATGGAGGGGAAATAGCTATAATCAGATGGTTCGTAAATGTATAGTGTGAGGAAAGAGCTGACTTCTAAGATTCAAAGAGTCAGAATTGTGAACCATTAAGTTTCTTAAATAGGCTTAAAGAGTAAATACATTCTCAGAGAAATTACAGGATTTATTTTCAGAAGTTTTAATATTCCAATCAGGAATACTAAACCAAATACCTATTGTAATTCGAAGTGACAAATGATTGTGTAACAAATTGTGTTTAAAAAGTTAAAACACACTCATACAACACATGCATCTTGTAACAAAATAAAGTTCAATACTATCTTTTCCAAATTACTCTGGCTCATAAGTTTTACAAAAAATAAATAAATGCCATGTCAAGTAATTTTACCCAATGAAAGAGCAAGCAGCTCCAGGAGACAGAGAGATGCAAGAGGTTTGCTTCTGAAAAAACTAAAGAGGACTGAATCCTGAACAGAAATTACTAAAACCAGACTCTGAAAACGATAACCTTGAAACGTTATTTCTTGGTTGAATGAGTGAAAAGAAAATTGGAGAAGAGAATGAAGAATAATATGCTATTTGGCAATAATTTTAAATATTACTTAAATCCTAAATAAAACAATGCAGACTATGGGGAAGCATCCAAGCTTCCAGGAAAAATAAGGGCTGCCCTCATTGCCACCACATGAATATGACTGTGACTTTGGAAAATCAATTAAATTACAATCTGAACCTAATTTCTCATGTATATGATGAGTTGGAGATCATGTTAAATTTACCTTATAGCTATCTAACACTAACAAAGGAAACACAAATTTATTCTTTTCTAATATAAATACAGTACTTGTCATCCAAGCCAAATCACAGTGAGCACTCCTATTAGTTCTAGGAACACATGATCAATACTGCCCAGCTGGCATGGCTCAGTCTTTGAGCAACAACCTATGAACAGGTGATGACAGTTCCATTCCTGGTCACGGCACATGCCCTGGTTGCAGGTTCTATCCACAGTGTGGGGTGTGCAGGAGGCAGCCCATCAATGATTTTTTTCTCATCACTGACCCCTCTCTCTCTCTCTCTCTCTCTCTCCTCCCTCCTCCTCCCTCCCTCTCTGAAATATATATATATACATACATATACACACACACACACACACACACATATATATATAATATATATATACATATACACACACACACATTTATTTTTAAAGTAGTACTGAGGATGCCAAAGAACAATCCTAAATTTCCAAGAGGGAGAAACAGAAAGAACACAACCTCCTAAAATATTCCCCTCTTCACAAAGCCTTAGGTATATTCTACCATTTCACTCTTCAGCAGCGCAAGGCCTAATATAGGGTATCACTTTATTTTAGGCTTAACAAATTATGTATTGATAAACCTAGTACTCAAAATGTTACTCGTCATGACTGTTAAAGTTACAGAGCAATTTTAAATAAACTTTAAAAATTAAAACAACTTTATCCAATAGCCAACTTAGAACTACATGTTAAAATAAGTTTAGTACAAACTGTCTCGTGACAAGAATCAGTGTCATCCTCACATTATTATCTCCTCTAATTCTGTGGGAAAGTCAGAGAAAAGAGCCGAAACCGGTTTGGCTCAGTGGATAGAGCGTCGGTCTGCGGACTGAAAGGTCCCAGGTTCGATTCCGGTCAAGGGCATGTACATTGGTTGCGGGCACATCCCCGGTGGGGGGTGTGCAGGAGGCAGCTGGTCGATGTTTCTCTCTCATCGATGTTTCTAGCTCTCTATCCCTCTCCCTTCCTCTCTGTTAAAAAAAAAAAAAAAAAAAAAAAATCAATAAAATATATATTTTTTTAAAAAGTCAGAGAAAAGAAAGACTTAGAAATAAAAGCTACAGGAAAGAACAAAAGCTGCAATAAAAAAACAAAGTTAATATAAGGAGAATCAACTTCAACAAAAAAGTGAGAAAATAAAAAAGGAGGCACAAAAATGCTTAAAAAAAAAAAAAAAGTCAGTACAACCACTGCCTTGTCATTAAGTACACCCTTCAAGTAAAAACCCAGCTAAGTAAAAAGAGGATAATTATTAAACCATAAAAAAGACCCTCCCAAAAAATTTACTACTTCAGCTACTTCAATAATCAAAGAGACTCTGACGTGCACCTTACAGTGTATATTTGTAAATTTATTTCGAAGGAATAATGTTCTGACTTAAGATGTGTTTTTGAGAATAAATCTATTTTAACATTAGAAGTCCCATGCTGAAACTTTCACCTATGTACTCACCATTATACATTTTCATCAAGTTTTCTGCTAACACCAGGCGCTAAAAGGTTAACAGTTCCACACACTGACCTGCATACTCCACAGGAATGCTCATTCTAGTGTCTCGAAAAATGCTAACATCCCTGACATTAAGTACTGCATCCTTCCTGGCCCTTATTTTGTTTAATACCACTTTTGTGTTTTTAACTATTTTATTTTACTTGAGTTAATCTAGAAAATGCTCTACGTTGGAACTATATCTACATGTATTAACTGAGGACAATACTACCCTTCAAGTTTTAAATAATTATGACTTATCTACAGTTTGCCTCATTTATAAACACACAAGTTTTTAGAGGTTATTGGACAGTAGAAAAGACCCCCAACTCACTCAAGACAGCAGACCACTCCTGGAAATCAAGGGCTATATCCAAAGTTTCTGAAACCATTTAACGAACAGGGTAGGTTCGTTCGGAACAGCACTGACCATTCATCATTTTATAGTAAAAATATGAGCAAAGCGCTCACAGTAGGCTCGTCAAAACAGAAACAGAGAGTTCCCTTCACTGGGTTGGTATGCTGAGGGGACGGGGGCCTCCCTTTCAAGGCCGTCCCGCACTTCACACGGGGGGCGCGCAGGACGCAGCAGCAGGCGCCGCGGAAACCCAGAAGGTGCCGCGTTCAGGGCTCAGCTTCCAGCCGTCGATTAACTGCCCCGCTGCGGAGCGTGGCTTTCAGGTTTATGCCAAAAGTCAGCAGCAGAATCAACAACAAACAAGGTTTTTCTCCTGACTAAAAACTTTTCAAGG